>JABSTQ010011479.1:0-417014 GCA_013358835.2 Ixodes persulcatus | reverse complement strand
CATCGGCATTGCCGCTAAATTTGCCTTTTCTTTTCTCTTACGCTGAAGTCATAGTGATCGATTTTCACGTGATTTCTAGACGTGAAAATGCGGTCCTTATAGCCGCCGATAAAACAATCCGCCTCTTCGTTCCCCGTCACATTGGTCCTAGCAATCTCCTGAGCTGTACAGCGAAACCCTGACACACTAGGGTCGCTCTTCTGCTCGACTGTCAAAGACACTCTGTCTACTCGTAGCAGAGGACCAAAGTTACGTGACGCCGGAGCTACGAGAGGTCTTTCACTGATCCCGTCTTCCTCCGCCCTTTTCCGCCGGCGCGTTGGGACGGCGTACGCTTCCTAGTGCTACGAGATCAGGCTGTTCTACAACCTGGTTCCTCTCATCCCGGTTTTCTGCCTCCAACTCTGGGAGTGCTTGCTCCCCGTCAGCTGCCTCTGGCTCTGGATCCCTCGTCAACAAAGGGGCGACCTGACGTGATTTGGACCTCGTACACGACTGCACTAGCCCTTTTCCCAGTTGTTGACCCCTTTCGCGCAGCAGGAAATCTGACCGGTTAGAAAACAAATAAGGATATTCCAACGGGACTGTCTGCGAGACAGCCGCCTCTGTCACTAGCTCTCCGAACGGGCCAGTTATCCTTACTCTCGCCATAGGCAGACAGACACTGTGCTTTTCGAGCAGCTGCTTGATCCAAACTACCTTTCCAGTAAAATCGGATGGCGTTACATACGACGGATGAACAACGTCCATCGTCGCTGCACTGTCACGAAGCACCCTGCACGGCTTTCCGTTTACCTGGAGCTCGTGAAGATAGGGACGAAGGAGCTTCAGGTCCTCGTCACTACCGTTCACGTACGAGAACACCACCCGCGGTTTCTTACATCTGGCCGCTGTGTGTCCCGGCTCCTGACAGTTGTAGCACAGGAACGGCTTCCTTGCCTCGAACTGCCCTGTTGGGCTTTTCCGCGCCTCGTCTCCGTTCGAGTGTTCTGCGCTCTTTTCTGGGACCTTTTGTCCTGCTTCGGGCTTCTCGGGCCCGTTTTCTCGCGAGCCGTTACCCTGTCGGAAGGTCTTGCGCTGATCGCTTCGGCCGGATTCGCTTTCCTCGCCGCTCAGCTTTCTACGCGTTGCGTACTCTTCGGCTAGCTCAGCGGCCCTTTCGACAGAGTCGACTCCCACTCTGTCCTGCACCCAGAGCTTGACTGACTGCGGAATGCTACGAAAGAACTGTTCGAGGCACACACACTCGACTACCTTGTCTCGGCTTTCGTACACTTCCTCGCTCTTCAACCATTCTATCAGGTTGGTTTTAAGCCCGTACGCGAATTCCGAGTAGCCCTCGCTGCTCTTTTTGGATGCGTTTCTAAACCTTTGACGGAACGCCTCGGCAGAAAGGCGGTACCGCTTCAAAAGGCTGGACTTCACCTTGTCGTAGTCGTCCGCGTCTCCAGCACTAAGGCGCGCGACAACCTCTGCAGCCTCACAGGGCAACAGAGTCAAAAGCCGTTGCGGCCACGTTTCTGGGGCGAAGCTCAACTTCTCACATGTCCTCTCAAAGTTAACTAAGAATAGGCCCACGTCTTCCCCAACTTTAAACGGCTGCATGAGCTTCTTCATTTGATACGACTCGGTCTCACTTGCTCGTACCGGAGCCCCAACTCTACTGTTCTGCGAGTTTAATCGCTGTTGTTCAATTTCGAGCTCTAGCCTTTTCAGCGCTCGCTCCTGGTCTCGTTCCTCTTTCGCTGCAGTCTGTGCTCGTTCCTCTCTAGCTGCAGCCTGTTCCTCTTTCGCTGCAGCCTGTTCTCGTTCCTCTCTAGCTGCAGCCTGTTCCTCTTTCGCTGCAGCCTGTTCTCGTTCCTCTCTTGCTGCAGCTTCACTCTTAGCGTTCTGAAGCAGTTCCCACGCAATTTTAATTTCCTCTGCTTCCGCGCTCTCTGAAATCGCTTTACTGATTTCAGATTTCTTCATCTTTTGCTCCACCTCCACACCCAATTCTTCACATAAACAGAGTAAATCTGTTCTCAGTAACCTCATCAGATCCATGATCGCTGCTTTTTAGCTTTGGCTTTGTTCTAAAACTTGTCGCGAGGTTATACCAAAACCTAGCGCACGAGTCAAACACTAAGGATTCCCAGCAGTTCAAAATTAATTACCCATAATCTGAAGCCTGGCGAATCTCAAAGCAAAGTCCAAACGCTCACCCGCAGATGTAGCACGATGTCGCATGGTCCGATCCCAACCGCTGCCAACCAGTTGTTCGAGGCGGGGTTTAGGCCGCACGTCCGGGAGCTTCCTGGCTCGTGACGACGACCATTCCCCGAAGTGAAGAAGCCAGGGGTCCAGTGGAGGTGGGAGAATTGGTAACGTAACGAACGGTTTAATTACATGGTAGCGATACAGTCGTCAAATCCGAGAGAACAAATGGAGCCCTCACGCCCCGCCTTATATAGGGGTCCGTTTTCTCCCTCTCTCTCCGCCAGGGCAGCAGGTGCGACCGCCACGTGCTTTGCAGCTGGGTCCGCCGCGACGTAGTCAGAAATGAGTCATAGCCAAGGTTCTCCGCAGTTAGGCCAGGCCTCTCTCCCCTTCCGGAGCGCACGAACCCACACGCACACACACACACGTCCCGTTGACGTCACGGACGCGTTGAGACACGTTTTGGGCAGCCTTCGACAGGTGGGCGTCAGTCCGGAACACGTCGGGACTCGTTTCGGGACTCGTTTCCGCAGCGTTGAAACTCGGAAGAAGGTTGCCGAAGGTTCCATTCTTAACAACCCCTAATCAATGCTAGGCATGTCATAGTGTAGCGTGGAACGTGATTGGACCTGGCGGCCCATGGCTTTGGCCCTTAGTCCATCGTAGGATGAGACGAAGTATACCCGAATGCTTCTCGAGCTATCGATTATCACGAGCCCAAATCGAGTGTCCACGCTATGCTCGGGTCCAATATATGAGCCGCATTCAAATATCGTCACTGGGCGGTACTGCTACCGCCCAGCTACGTCATCAGGTTTTGCGAAGGAGAGATTGAATGAAAACGCTCGGTTTTGTCCTCGAAATTACAGCGCAACAAAAGAGTTTCTTGGTCAGTGGCGTTGCGTGCGAATATCCTTGAGTCCCACTAGTGCCAGTAAGCTCGTGTAAAGTGAAATACTTTCCAATTGAATATCGTTGCACCGCCCTTAAGGCTGAAACGGAGCATATGGCCTCTTCGTGCGCGCATTGTTAAAGGTGATAACATCAAACCATTCCTTTTTTTTTTCTTTTTGGATAAAACCGATTTGCAAAGAGGTAAATATGAACAGATATACAAATAGCGCTCATTCCTCAGAATTGACTAGTAAGGTGCACCGAAAAATAAAATGCAGGTACAAAAATGGCCTTTCATTTTTCAATGACTAGAATAAGACAATAAATGTCCCTGTGCATATAAATATATTCGGACTCCGTCAATTCCTCACGGATCAGTTCACTTTCATCGAGATTCTGAGCCAATTTCGAATTAGCCTCCGCTAACAGTACACTCAATTCAATCAACGACTGCGCATGCTCAAGCATAGTTCGCGAAAAGATGGTGAGCTGTTCAAGTTGTCGCTCTTCTTCCTGAAGACGAGCTCTCTTCGTATACTCTCTTCCCTCGCATCACTGCTCTTCCTCTTCTGCCTCTCGTCGTCTTTCTTTTCGACCTCTAGCCTTTCCGTGTAAACTTTATGAGACTTCACAGCTTGCAGCAAGTCTAAGGCACATTCGTGACATCACTGATCCCATCGCTTCAAAGCGGAATCGGCGCAAACACGATCGGGCAGCTCGCATCTCGCTCCGGCGTACGCCTCACTGCTCGCTCGCCTTTGTTCCCAAGTGTTCTGCGCGGGACCGCGGCACGCGTTTGCTCCACTATTCAGAATTTCAGATCTTCAGGTGAAGTGACTCCAGGACTTCAGAAAAGCACGGTGAGCATGCAGCGACGGCAGCTAACGTTGGCGGCAGCGACCTTCAGGTACAGATTTTCAGGCTCCGGATCCACTGGCATCCCATTTGCGCCGGAAGTTCCGGTGTCAATGTTGGCAACAGAAACTGCGGGACGGCGAATTTCGACGAGACTCGTTTATAATTTCAGTTTGGGCGCACCTAGGCGCATTTTTTGTTCTTGTTTATACGTATGTATCAGCGTGGCGCATGAAAAGTCTTTAGGCGCACAGTGGCGCAATTGGCGCAGCAGCTCTATCATAACTTAACTGCGCAAACCACATTAGTGCAGCTTTCACGGCTTTTTTTTTTTCATTTTATTTCTACGATCTTTAAAAAAAAAAAACATAAAAAACTATGTATTTTACACAGTGGGTGCGACCAACACGAGCGAGCCAGGTGCGTGCAGGAGTGTCTATATAAAGTCATCGCATGAAAAGCAGCAAGCTCTAACCAAGACGTCGACGACGACAACAACAACACCAACTACAAAATCACGAACAGACCAAGCTCCGGCCATCCCCGAACGAGTGTTCGACCGTGCTGGATATAGGATGATGCATGCGAGCAAGCAAGCAGCAATATACGCGAAGCTGCGCGGCGCATCAACTCCGGGTAGGGCTCGATAGCGTGCAAGTTTCAACCAATTCGTTTCGGTGAGCCGCCGGGAGACGGGCAAAGCAACCTGTTTCGAACACCGAAGCTCGGCGTTCGCGGACGTCGAATCGACGACGCAGCCCGCTCTCGCGTCGTAATATACCCACGGGGACGCCGACGGCCCGCCTTTCCCACGCCAGTTCGACAAATCAAGCGTCGCTAAGCGACTGCCGATTAGGAGGCTGCCCGCTCGCGCGCTCTGGGAAAACAACGACGGGTAGTGGGACAATGCGCCCTTGGCTTCGAGTGTGCGTGCCGCGCGGTCGCGCCATCGCCCAACGGAGGCGCGAGGTGGGAATACAAACAAACCCTGGCCAACCTGTCACAACGACGCCTTTGTCGCAAGAAAAAAAAAAAAAGGGGGGGGGGATGTGTGTGGGGTGAGCGATTACCAAATATTGTTCTGGCTGACACTCTTTGTTGCAACTAACAGATCCGTTCTCGCCCCCCCCCCCCCCTTTTACCCCATAAACGAGACGATGTGACGTCCATGAAAACGCACCAATCAGAGTACCATAGAGGTAAGCTTGTCAGGTAAGCCTGTTAACTTTCCGAACACAGTACCCGGACAGTAAGCTTTCTGATCGTAACTTTACTAGCACCGTTGAGTATGAACCAATCGCGCTTCCGCACACGCTGTTGTCGTAGTGACGCCGTAATAATCGCAACATTAATTAATTAATTATCCGTCGGAGTAAAAGCCCGTTAAAAAAATGAAAAGAAAAAATGCGGCCATCTCGAGTGGCACTTGCCACCGGGCTATCGATATAAACAACTTGTTTACCGAACCCGCGCCATATCTGAGGGCTTCCGCGATAACAGTCCTCAGGTGAGAAGAGGGGAAGGGCGTACCCCCCGTCGGGGAACGGAAATGGCTGCCGCCGTCAGACCGCCCTCGCGCGGACCATACGCAGGCTGAAGAACAAGGGACGATTAAACGGGGGCAATAGAGGTGGCGACACACTCAGCCTCTGGGCTGATAGCGATCGCGCGGCAAGCTTGGCTCTTTCCCAAACAGTCGCCGCTTCTCTTTCCAGCTTCGCTTCTTTCTTTTTTTATTTCCCGCTTTTCACAGTCGTTGATGTCTTGAGAAACTGTACTATAGGTGGTATTCACTGGGCGCCATACTTGAGCGCAGCGTTCACAGCGCATGCTCAAAACGATACCCCACTTATCTTCCGAGAAGACCCACAATCTTGGTGGTGTGGAGTGCACGTTCCGGAAGCGTTGTGGAAGCTCACCGTGAGCTCGCGCTCTGCAACAGCGGACACAACTATGGCCGCCAGTGTCATGAATACCACTATACTCTTGGCCTATTCGTCTGGGGCACACCGCACCCGTCCAGTGCAGTGGACTCTTTCCACTTTAGTACACGAAAGACTGGCGGGGAGAGAAGGAAGCTCCCCTCTCCCCTCTAGCCTTCCGTGTACCATGAACCGCACTGCACCGGTGCGATGCGGGCTCCTTGCTCTGGGGCACATCTCGCCGGCACAAGCTCTCGTGACTTAAGAGCAGCTGCCAACGCTATGAGCTCGCGCTTCTAGCCTTCGCTGCGGTACGTCGCATTCGCCTTTGTTTACTCCGATATTGCTGATATCTGCGTTGATGCCGGGAGGCCGTTCGGCGAAAACGATGCAATTAGTACTGGAAACGTGTTGTTTTTTTTTTTTTTTTTTTTTAATTTCTGGTGGTATACCCGTGAGAATGGATGGATGGACACGGCCGAACCCTCTTATTCGGGCGGTGGCTTACGCCACCTAGCCAATTATTTTTATTTGTCTAGTTAAATCGACCTGTGAATTACAAAACAGTAAGGCGATAGTGTATCCCTAAAAACTACAATCTATTTTTTTTTTTAATTAGAGACAACTGGTGGTTGAAGCACAAAGCCAACGCTCATAAATGTGCTCACTATCAGATAGCGCTGCAGATAGTGACAGCCCCTGACGGTGTAAACACGAAACTGCGCAAGTGTGGTTCCGGAAACACGTGGCGCTAGAAATCGCCGATAACAGCATAGATGTCCCTCTAACAGCTGACGTATTATTCGAGGAAAGCTTCTCAGATCGGCGCGTTTGCCGAGTCCTCATTTTTGGTCCCTTGGTTTCCGCTGATGACGTCACACGAGTATATGCTCCGCTTGCGGAGCAGAGTATCCCAATGGTGCTCCCAGGGCGGCCATGCCGGATCCAAGCAGCACTGCGGGAAGCGACGACCACTTTTGCAGGAGTCACGGGGTGCTGCGGCGTGCAGAGCATTTGTCTCGTGTTTCTCTCTATGCCCTTGGTAGAAAGCTCTAGCGGCTCTAGCGCTAGAACGTTCTAGCGTTGTTGCCTGGTCCGAGGTACCCGGATGTGCCGGTCCCGTATATCACTCCGCGAGCGCCGCAGACGCGAGCAACGCGATCGTCCTCCGTGTCGTCTGCTCCCCAGACTTTGAAAACGTGTTTTAAAACATCGCTCGCGTTATAAAACAACGCGATTATACTGTACCCAGTGGCTACACATAATGTTCAATGGTCAAGGAACCTTCCAGTTCGTTGGATTTCAGTGTAGGATATCGCAAATGCAAAGCGAAAAACCTGCTCCGCCCGAAACTCGGCGCTTGCAAGGTCGCTTTCCCGCATGACGCTTGGATCCAGCTCGGCGCACGTGACCGCTTCTCCGCCAATACGGACTTGGCGGTGAAAGGAAAGGGAATGCGATACTTTCGCTATGTTGCCTGCCGCAATCCTGTCGGTGGCACAGCAGCGCGAAGCTGGGTGCGGCCGACTCGTAACCCTTATGGCGCATTCACACTGGAAGCGGATCCGCGTTCGCGAAGCGGTTGCGGATGCGGTTCACGAGAGACCCCGTTCAGACACACCGAGAGGCGGTTGGCGGTTTCTCGGCGATCACGCGTGATCTTTTGAGACTTGCGTTTGGCAACCCTGTTTTACAATCCACAATCCACTTTAAACGATAATCCAAAGCCAAAATTTTGCTATTTTGGCACTCTGAAGATTTTTCTCCGGGACGTTCGCACGCATCACGAGTTCAGGCAGCGAAAAAAGAAGCATGAAGCCATGAACCCGCCAAACTCGCCTGTGATTCCCTCGACTTCGCTCACAAGCAAAGCCCAGCTAGGCGCGCCTTGCTGACTCAGAACAGGATGCCCCCGACCTTTTCTTCGAAGTGGACCCTTCCCGCATGAATAGCTGACCTCGTTTTCGGGATAGAGGGCCAGTTTTCCCCCTTCATTCGCTCTTATCATTTTCGAAGTTGTGAGAGGTGGGGTGGACCGTGGTGCGGGGGAATGTGTTCGGTGCTAGCCGGCCGTGGCTTCGTTGGTGGCGGACTCCTCTCGTCACTCGCGCGTCGATCGAGTCTACTATTTGTTTGACACTGAGCTCAAATAAACGCCGTATGGATTACCTCTGCATTGTCTGGTACGTACACTTTATTCCTTGAGTAGGTTCTCTTTATTTCTTTTGTTAGTAGTAAACGTTACAGGTCGAGCAAGCGCAGGTACCCTGCCCGCTCCGCTGTAGCGCGTTGGCTACGCAATCAGGCTCACGACGTCTCTATCGGCCTTCGTGGTGTTCATGCACGGTGTCGAAAGCTTTCAATAGTTCACGCGACTATCTTAGTGGGTACAAAAGCTGACATTTCGGTCGATCAGGGGTGGGCTCGGACGTTCTACGGGCAGAGTTAACAAGGCAGCGAGCTTCGGGCTGTGGCACCCGGAATAATAAACAAACTCTTACCCGAACCAAATCACTATTACGAAGCCCGTTAAAATTACGAGTGAATTCTTTTCACGGCGGATTCAAGTGACGGACGTGAACACCGCGTTTCTCCGTTGATTTGTCTGCTGTTACGCTAGGCCTACAGCCCCTGGGACGCCTCACCAGCGACAGGTGCCATCTTGTATCGAAAGTCACTGACGTCACGTCAGCGTCGCGTTGTGATTGGTTGCCGCTTTGCGGTTCGTGAAAGCGGTTGGGAGAAATCGGTCCCGAAGCGGTTGGCAAAAACGCGCTCCGACCGCTCGATCCTAGCCGCTTTGCGGTTGAGAACGCGCGGATCCGCTTCGCGTTCGCGGATCCGCTTCCAGTGTGAACGCGCCATTACTCCGTTAGTTCTTATTCGAAAGCGGGGTATAGCGCGTACCGCCCTCGTCTTTTACCCACTGAAAACACTGCCATCCCAAGTTCTGCTCTACGTCGCTCTCTAGCTCTCCAGCAACAGTTAAGGTCGCGACACCATAGCGACACTTCGGTTCGCTCCTCCCCTTTTTGATCAGGGACTTCCAGAACCAGCCGCCAGGACAGCAATATCCGACAGAATCACAGAGCATATTACGAGGCGGCTACCGCGACGTACTTTGTTGCCACTTCGGTACCGCTTTGAATGCACGTGATGTCTACTAGAGGACACACCAGCCGAGGACGCTTTCGAGGCTCTGTAGCCAAAGTCACAGTCGGCACGAAAGACCTCCCGCCAAAGACACAAAGAATCGCGGTGGCCCCTTTAGACAGGCCGCTTTAGTAGCTCTACTCTCTCCCTCTCTCTTTCTCGCTGTTTATTTATTTGAGCACTGGTGAAAGAAATGAACAAAATGAAAGCGCGGAGACAGTTGGCGGTCGGGGGGGCAGTGCCCACCCACGACACAATGGAAAGGCGAAAAAGAAAAGCAGCAGCCATCGGATTCGAGCCTTGCCGGCGTCGCCGGGACTGCACCCCTTGTTCCCCAGAAAAACGAGGAGCGCTGCGAGGGGACAGCGGGGATGGAAGAGAGAGAGAGACCGGGGGTCCTGGCTTCTGTCAGAGAAGACGAATTGGGGCCCCGGACATTCGAGAACTCGCTTTCTCGCCGCGAACGAGGGGGTCGGTCGGTCGGTGAGGAGGACTGCGGTGCTGGTGGTAGCGGTGGTGGTGCCGCGGGTGGCAACAACACAAGGCGGCGACCCTTTGCTCCCTCCGCTCGTAGTGTTCCTCCAATTTTTTTTTTCTTTTTTCCGATAGCTGCGTTATTTTATTTGCCCGCCTCTCACTTCCGTTGACAAAAAAGCAAAAAAAAAAAAAAAAGAAAAGGCTGATCTGGTATGGCAAGAGTCTTTTTCACTGGAAGGAGGAGAACTGCTGGGAGGTTTTCTGCTTGTCCCGCCTTCCGCGCGAGCTTTTTTACCTTCGATGACACTTCGGCATCTCGTAAGTCTCGAGCGTGCACGCGCAACCAGAGCACGGCGGGAGGCAACGAGCGCGTCTTGGCATCGGAAAGAGACGCCCTGCCGTTCTTACCCTGTCAATGACTGTAATATATAGAAAAAAAAAAAAAAGCATCGCGGATTTTTTTACGCGTGAGGACGCGTTGCTCGAGGACGCACCTCGGCTGTACCCATTCTCTCGCGCAATGGGAACTACTGCACAATATCTGAGCTCGGACTCCTAAAAACCTCGTTGCCGGAAAAAAAAAAAAAAAAAAAAGGAGGGGGGAAAAAACAGTTCCTTTTAAAGCTGCCTTGATGTTTTTTTAAGCTCAATATTGACAACCCAGATGAACGTTTCTAAGGAAATTATTTCGGAACCCGATGCGCGGTAAAGGCCATCACGATCATTTCGAGACCGCGATTTCAGCCCAGCTTTGAGCGGCATCGAGCGTAGCAACTTCGAGCAGAGTCGGAGAAGTTGTTCGAGAGTATTCTTGTCTTGGAATGCCCGATACGCGACCATCAGCCTCTTTTTTGGTGACACTGGTCACGCAAAGCAAAAAGGCTAAAGCTATTTTCGCAGCCACGAGGCTATGAACCTATCTGCGTAAGGACCAGCAATGGTTGAAACCGTAACTCCCAGAAATAAACCCAGCTCTGCGCAGCTACCCTATTTACTCAAATCGTTTTCGGGCGGTTCATGAACATGAACCGTGTGACTGCATTCCCGCAGAGCTCGCGCATACACATCCATTAAAATATACAGAGAGAGAGAGAGAGAGAGAAAGATGAGCATCGTACCGGCATGCAATCTACACCAGAATTTTTTTTTTTCTGAAATTGTAAAAAAAGAAAAAAGAAAACGCTTTGCATAGTGTTGTAGCACGGCATCTTCACGTAAGAACTGTGCTTGTCTCTCCATTGGCTTGGTCCCTTCCCTACAGATCACAAAGGCTGGACACACTCATGCTCTTCGGAAAGCTAGATGACTGTTCAGAAACAGAACACCCGCAGAGTTAAGACTGGTTCACACACTCGCGACTGCTTATACGAGCGACTGCCTTAAATTCTCTTTCGACGACACGACACACTGGCGCCGTCTGTCGGGGAGCCGTGGAACACTACGCATTTCCGTATATTTCCCCTTTTTTTTAGCCCCATTTTGTGACAATTCGTGGCAATGTTATAAACACCCATTTCTCATTGATAATACGCGCATTTGATCTCTCAAATACCGACAACACCTCCGCACTTATAAAATGCAGTTCCATGGTCACCTCGTAGATGGCGCCAGCGTGCCAGTATGTTCTGAGTATGTTCTCTCGACGTAAGAGATCACACGAACTCGGTTCGCAAGCCAAACGCAAGTGTGTGAACGAACGGGACTTTACACGCAAACTCCATTCAGAAAAATAAGATCTATAGTTTCACTCGTCGCAAATGATAAAAGCGGTACGGGAGAGCAGTGTCCCGTAAGCAGCATTTCCGGTTTTGTTCCGTTTCCTTTTTCGCGTGCGTACCGAAGAAGAGCGCATCGTATCTCGAATGTTCAGCAAACCGAGACTCACGGCGTTCATCACGGGTCCCACGTGGGGGAAAGGGAAAGCGTTGACCGTTCGGCGTCAACTTACCTGCAAAGAGACAAAGGGAAAAAAAAAATGTATATATTAGTATCAAGTGTAGAACTCGAGAATGTGACAGTTTGAGGAAAAAAGTGTCTGGTAGACATCACAAGAACGAGAGAAAAGAAAGCACCTCTGTGTACGCAACAAATAAACAAACGCTTTTTTTTTTTTTTTTTTTTTTTTTTAAGGGCTTGCCTTAGTTTAGTTGTATTGAAGAACCTCGCGTGTTCGTCAGCATGTTCGAGCCTTCGTAGCTCAAAATAACACACTGAAGAGGTTTGAGGGCTCTCGTTGACACTATAGACCTTTCCAAAAAAGGACACTTGGCAGGTTCCATTTTCAGTGTTCGTGCGTATGGAGCGTGATTTGCTCGCTTTCCGAAGCGACGAACGTGCGCGTTCTGGACTGTGATTTAACACGTGTGGACTGTGATTTTTGTAAACAGTGGAAACGTCTATACTTCGTCTCACCTTAGTATGGACTATTGTTAGCCGCGCGTGCTAAAAGCGCGAGCTAGTCGCTTTGAATGAAGCCGCGGCGGCTGCACGAGCGCTCGTGCAGCAAGTGCTCTAGTCAAGGCAGTCAAGAGTGGCCGCTCGCGCTAGCACAGCCTTCGCGGTTAGTCCATGCTAGGGTGAGACGTAGTCCCATCAGAGCGACAAACAGAAACAACCGACACCGGCAAGCCTCAAGCACGTGCAGCGTGCACGCGGAGGTAAACTTTGGCAGGCTCAGGATCACTCATGCTTACATCATGAGCACATAGAGACTGCGCGGCTGCCAAAGGTGCACCTTCGCGTGCAGGCTGCACGCGCTTCAGGCTCTTCGGTGTCGGCTTTTTTTTTTTTTTTTTTTTTTTTTTTTTGTTTGTCGCTTCAGTGGGACTCGCGAGCATAAAAGAATTCCGTTTACAGTGATTACTTGGTGAAGAGGTGAGTATACTCCGTTCACCCTCAGGCTAAAACTGCAGCCAAAGCAACAAGCTCGAGCAATAGCCCGCGCTCCTGGCTTTGAGACGTGCATTTCTAGCGCGAGCGCTCGTTCTGCGGAAGAACGCTTCGAAGCAGCGACCTCGAGCTCTCCTGCTTGTGGCATTGGCTGCAGTCTCAGCTTAAGGATCGCCCACACTGAGATATGTCTTGTTTCTTGCGTTCCTTTTGTCTTTAGTTTCGGATTCTGGAGGTGTACTCTTACTTTAGTTTATTGCATCAGCTACACAAAACTGTCTTTAAAATAGTAACAGCTGTTCAAACGTGCGTCAGTACACGTAAACACGTATATATCTTTCAGTAACCGACGAAAACTACCGAACACAGTTGTTCGAAAAGCTATTGACGTAAACGTATGTCTATCGGTGTGAAGTTGCACAATGTGCGCTTCGTTCGCCGCTAAGCTGGCAGGGCGCTGGAAGCCACGGAATCACCTAATTTACCAATCGCCTTTTTTTTTATCGTCTGATTTTGCTTTTTGTGCGTGAATACGCGCTTTAAAGTAGGGTCACGTGATGTATGCACGCATACGTGTGCACGCATACATGTGTATGCATACATGCGCACGCATACACTATTACGTATTATATCGGCTAAAATCCGAGGAAAAAGATTTATGGTAACATTTGCTGGGACAGACTTGAAATGATACGTGTACTAAATAACTTCAAACCCAGCTGCAAAAATAAATAAATAAATAAAACTAATAATATTAATAAGCCCGCTTACACGCGAACTGCAGCAAATTCCGGTACGAAACCGGTACGAAATCGGTCGCGTACCAACACACACGCACATCCATTCCCACGAGCCCAGAACCAAGTACAACAACAACAAACAAACAAATCAGATACGGCAGTTGTTTTCACGGAAAACACTCCACGAGGCTCTCGCGAGCATAGATTATTTATAAGACTCCGGGGCGAGGAACATACCGTGCGGCTGGCAATTCATTCGCCTCGGTCGACAAATAACGATTTGATGCGCATAATTCTGCGATCAGCAAGGACGGAGAGAACGGGCACTCGATGCATCCACAGCCAGAACGGCCGCTGTCACACACTCCAGTTTTCGACGCTCACGTTGTTCAGTTCGGGCGGGCCACTAGCAGTTCGGCATAAAGGAACACGCGCGACGTCGGCCGCCGGGCCACGATCTATCAAATGTATTTCCATAAAACAACGCGGAACTCGAAAAAGGCGGTTCCGGTCGCGTTAGAATCCAAAGTAGAGCGCATAGCTCGATCAGTCGCGGGAGCGCAGAGGAGAGAAGGAGGCGAGAATAGAGTGCCGAAAGCTAGAAAGATACAGCGGCGAGATGCAAGTGTAAGCTTCCATCGACCGACGCACGTCTGTGGCGTCACGCCACAGCGGCTAGGTGGCGCAAGTCGCCGTCTGAATAAAAGGATTCAGCCGTATTCATCAATCCATCCATCCATCCATCCATCCACGGGCGGATTCGACACGGTCCTTAGATTACCTGGTCTGGAATCTCTTCGCCACGATATGGGAAAGCTTTCCAAATCGACGGGCCTGAGGCGGGCTGCCGACATTTGGAGTCAACCTGGCATATTGCTCGCAGAGCTTAACGGATGGACGTTAGGTTCTCAAAGCCACCGTGAAGGAAGGAAGCTACCGTGAAGGGTGTCGCGGGATGCGTCAACACCTTCCTGAAGCTCCGCAGAGCAGTCGAAACGATGGACGATTGAAAACGCCATCTACACTTGAAACCAGGGGCCCTAATACACAGGGCAGGACCAAGTGACAGGGACATCACCACCTGCTGCGATTGGCCAGTTCTGCACCGCTCGCCAATTGCAGCAGGCGCTATGTCGTAGCCCCGTGGGTATTTCGTTATTGTTTGTTTATCCTTGTTCGGGTGCAGAAGTCAAAATTCAGGTGCAAGCGACTTACACGTTTTAAGATTTAGAGAAACGCCACGAGAGGAAGACGGAGAACACGAGGCCCCTGATCACGTGTAGGCAAGTCCTCAGCCGTTAAGACTGTAAAAACAATTGAAAGCTTAATCTAAAGGGGACGTGGGGGGGGATCGGTGGCCGAGTGGTCTAGCGCACACCAGCTCGGAGCACGTGGAGCGAAAGCTCGCGCTGCAGAACCCAGGATCCTGGGTTCAATCCCCACCCCTGCCCGTTTCGATCTGGATGAGCATCGTACCGGCGTGCGGTCGTGTATCACTACTGCGTGATGCACGTTAAAGACCCCCAGGCTAGCGGTTGTGCTGCACAGGCTAAATTGCTCATCTACAGCTGGGAGACTCGTCGCCCGTTGAGGCAGACCAAGTTCTAGGCTGTATAAACATAGGTGTGGAGTGCGCATTTATATACTTATAGATATAGAAGTATAGAAACCAAAAATATTATTCCTCCCCTCGCCCTCCTAAGCTAATTTCCTACCCTTCTGCATTTTTGTACCTATCACCAGGCAGTGGGATATCGCCAGGATAACATCTAAATAAGCGGGGCGGGGGGATTTAAGAATTTCTTTTAGTTGAGGGAGTCACCAGTTTTCATCTGGCCAAACCTTGTCATCATTACCCCAACACCGAACCACAGGGAGACAGGGTTGAGACTTTGTGCCGGAGCCACGCGGGAGGGAGTCAATCTCCCTCTGCCCCCAGATATGCTAGTTATAGTTGTACGTCGTTCAATTTTCCCTAGATAATTTTCATCGGTCTTCTAACCTCCTCTTTGTTATCGTAATGCCTACCTTATTCCATCAACACGGGGGTCTGACGTCACGCTGCAGCGGTGGCGCTACTGTAGGCACTGCGCATGCGCAGTAGGACTAATTACGTTCGCGCTTCGTGACTGGATCTTCGGCGTTCTTATCGGCTAATGCCGTGATCTGATTGGCTGCGGAGCGAAAATGAGGTGTTCGTTGCTCGCCACGCACGGGCTTTATTAAAGGGATTATCCAGTCAAATTTTGTATTCATGAAAACATTTAGACCTCATTGTCAATGGCTGTAGGAACATCTTCCACGACAAATCTGAATTTTGTGTGCTTCCCTGGAGGAGTAATTGTATTTTAACCCAAGCGTGCATAAACGGCGTTTTCCTCTTCCACCTTCAGGGAAGCGGATTTTCTGAGGTAACATCAGGCAAAGAACGCGCCGAACTGAAGTGCACTTCGAATTTTGTCCTCCGCGTGAGTGGTACGACGTGGTTCACCCTCGCTGCTGCGCTAGATTTTTTTTGTTTTGTTTTTTTAGAATGAAAGGGTATTTTCGTTGTGCGATTGTCACGCTCCACACTTCTCCGCGACATTTACAGTGGCGAGTAATATGGAATGCTGTGGTGCGTCGGGAGCACTGTGTTCCCACGGAGGAATGAGGCATAGGATAGGACAATTGCAAGACTGGTGTGACGTCACGTCAGGGATGGGAGTGCAGCCGTTGATACTTGCGAAATTCGGCATGGAGTTTCGTTCAAATATCCGTCGTTGATTACACTAAATTGGGGTGTCGTTTAATGAAATAAAAATGGCCTATGTTAATCATTAGGCTCCCACCAGGTAACCATCACGAAATCTTAAGAACTTCCGGTTTCCACCGGACAATCCCTTTAATAATATGCACTGTCAATGACTATAACGTCCGCCGCTCACGTACGCCATTTTAACGGGGAAAAGCAGAGAAATAAACACGGTGGTCAAATTAGCGGTGCTCAGCTTTCTCTTTCAATTTAGGCAGACGCTTGCGATGTGGAGATAACAGCATAATAAGAAGTTTCCAAGTATTCATAATTTGTTTTTATGCATTTTAGTTCTTTCCCTTTATTTTCTTTTTGCAAAAAAATAGCTTCTTTTTTTTGCTTTTTGCTAATTTTTCGCAAGCCTCTGTCGAACGACCTTGAATGTCAAAGGTTAACCCAGCGCACGTCAACTCCGCATTAGCGAGTCGATTAACGACGTCTTTATGTAGATGCATTCGGAGTTCCGTTCCGGAAATAGATTTTCTTTCTTCCGTCGTCTCGACGCAATCCGTGTAGAGGTTTACAACGTTTCGAGGAAGAGACAGCCAATGAGCGTGAGGCCGAGAAGCTTAGCTCACAAACGTCGGATACGCGCAGCGGATCGGACACAAAACTCCGACCTGTCAATCAAGGTACGTCAATCTCGTGCCGGATGCACGGCCTGATGACGCCACTTGTTCCACGACACTTGTTTAAAAAATCCGCTGCGAAACACGAGCGAAGTTTCGATTTCAAACACCCACGTTTCATTTACAATGGAAGGGTGCATAGACAATAGCAGTAAAAAGCAACGGAAAGAAGAAAAAAAAAAACTACAAATGAGATAGAATGTGAGGATTTACGTTTGTGAAACGCTGAAAGCAGAAAGAGTATATATGCACCGAAATGTCTTCAAGGGGGCTGCACGTTTGTAATAAGCGGCATTTCGAAAGCAAGACACACCGGGCCAATAGAAGTCTTCAACTGCCAAAAGTGAATCTATGTTAAAAAAAAAAAAAGCGATGTATTTATAACGTTTGACTCAACGTCATGTATAATTTGTTTTTGTATAGTTGTAGAGCTTGTCTGATAAGCGGAGCACGACAGTACACCGGCCGCCCTAGAGGATGACGTACAACCACTGTAAAACTAACTACACGACATAAAAATGGCTCGAGCAAGAGCACTTTCGACCGATGCAGTTGTACAAAGTGACCTTCAAAGCAGGAAAGCACAACTGCTGTTCTTGCTTACCGTCACTACAAAGGTTTGTTGTTGTTTTTGTTGTTAATTCTCGTTTGTTCCGCTTTGTCTAAAGCAAACAGTTTTTTTTTTTTTTTCCATTGTCAATTGTTTTTGAGAAGAAGAAAAAAAAAAGAAGGCGAGCTTGCTAAAAAGAGCACGGGGGAAGCATGAGCTTAGTGCAGCAGTTTCGTGTCGTCATTAGAATATAAAATATCAACGAATATTATGCCACAATCCGCAATGCGATGTTGGGTATTCTCGTACAGCCGACTTGTTTACTGCGGGAACACGAGTCACTAAACAGAAACTGCAAACTACCTTTTTCTGGGGTGTAGTAGTGTGTGTGCGTGGGGAGGGGGGGGGGGGGGGGGGGGAGGGGATAGTCGAGTACGTTCACACACTACAGCTCTGAGCGTCTTCAAATCGACAATTTCGCGCACTTGAAAACTCAGATGGACCCCATAGTGCGAGACCCATGCCATATTAAGTTCAACCTCCTCCCAATCCTTCAGTCAGTCAAATTCTACTTTCACGGATGAGCGTAATTCTCCCGTACACAGAAGAGCAGTGCTAGTAAGGCAATATCAATTTCTTCAGGCCGCTTGGATACACCCATCTGCAAAGTCGTTGCTTCCAACGCCCCAAAACACAAAACGAAACAAAATAAATAAATAAATAAATAAGTTCAATTTAAACCAGACGTATCGACTACAAATCGAACCGAACCGCTTTATAACCCGCTGAATGGCGTTTCCAACCGGTCAGGCGATTCGACCGTAACACGAATCGAAAACGTCGCGGACACAAGAGCACTCTTCGCGGCGGCCACTGCACCTTCACCTCTATTTCACGAGCCGTCGGGCAAAATGCCCCGCCGCCAGCGCTTTCTCGCTTTCGCGTCGGCACGCGTCAGCTAACAGAACAAATCGAACGACCCCTCGAAGGCAGCGGGTCAATCAACGGCGGAAAATAACTACAAGCACCAAAGAGAGCGACGCAGCCTCGTGCCACGACATCAGCCCTCTACTCCGTTCACCCCTCAGCTGACAGTGCGACGGGAGCTACGCTCTCGCCGGACCAATCAGACGCCTCCCTTTGATCACCCGACCCCGCTCTCTCTGCGCATGCGTACGGGAGCGTGATCACGTGGCGAATGACACGTCCAACGAGCACGTATAGCTTGCCCCGTACTGCTGAGGGGTGAAAGGAGTACATAACCACCGACAACCTTAACGGCGAGAGCTGCCGAGTCGATTGAACGGGCTAGCGCGGCATTTCCGGTGAACAACCGGGGCTTCTCGCACTTCGACGCCGTTACTTCCGTATTTGCCCGTCTCCAAAGGGGCCAGCAACACTCAAAACTCCGTCCCCGTCCGAGAGGTGCGTACGAGGAAAAAAACAAACGCGATCAAAAACGAATCCCCCAAAAGCGGAACGAGCCGGGATCGGGTGCCGGTCCGTCAATCTCGCGTCAAATTAAACAACGAGGAGGAGGAGAAGAGAGGTGTGAAGAGCGAGAACGACAGCGAGCGGTGTGTGTGTGTGTGTGTGTGTGTGGGGGGGGGGGGGGGGGGGGGGGGTACGGCGGCGGACCGGGCTAATGTTCGGCAAGTGCCGGTTTGTGCCACACCACGACCGGCAACAATTAGAAGGCGAAGTACAACAAGAAAGTGAAAAAGCAGAAAAAGAAAGATAGGAATAAAAGAGTGTTTTGTGTGAGGGGTGAAGTACAATCGCCGGAAGTGTAGCGGCACGCCGCCGGCAAACGTGGTCGGCTCGCTGCTGGTGCGGTTATTGGGTGAGGGGTGGGATGGAGGAAACGAACCTGTCACCGACGAGAATTGTTCGGCACGCCCAGCGAGTGTCCCCCTCCCGTCCGTTCGTCCGTGCCCTGACACTAAAAAACAACGATCGATTTACAAAAAAAAAAAAAAAAAGTGCGAGAGTGCTTTTGACGAATTCGGCGTCACGACACACAAGGCACCGTCGTCCGGACTCGAGCTTGGAGCTACAAGCTGTCACGCAGAAATTACTTGGAGAACGGCAAAAGCTAGTCTCCGTGAGCCCCTCGCGACTCCAATTCACCATAGGTGGCGCCACTCGTTTTCCAAAATGGTGGTTATAGTGAGGGTCGGAGATGTCTGCCTGTACAGCAGTTGCTGAGCCTGTCTAGTGTGCTGGCTTCACTGAGCGATACAAATTATTTCTGCATATACGAGGAAGCCAGGGTGTTATGAGCGCAGGTCTCCTCTTTATTCTGAAAACAAGAACGATGTTTAAAGTAATGTTTACGACAGGAGGCACGTTTTAATTTTGGAACGAAACCGAAACTAACTTCTATTTTGGATGTGATTTCTTGGTGGAGGTGTTCACTTTGTCTCCTTTCATAACTGAAGATGTGTCTCTCTCTTTCATAACTCAAAATGTCTTCTTGCTGCCTTTTCTGGCTCGGATAATTGTCAAGTGAAATAATGAACTGCGGGCCTTTTGATGGGTTTTGGGGTATTTAGATGATTAATTGCTTTATTTATTTATTTATTTATTTATTTACCCTCAAGGTCCGAAGACATTACAGAGGGGAGTGGGAAATACAAAGAAATAACAACAGGCAAAATAGCACAGTCATATATCAAAAAATAAAAAGTTAGATAGAGCATCTTTAAAATGCATAGGTCATCAATGGTGGCAATGTCATGAGGAAGGTGGTTCCATTCTACAGAAGTGCGCGGAATGAATGAATAAAAAAATGCATTAATGTTGCATGGAAAGACGCCCACTTTGTTCTTACGATCTAAACGACGGGAAATATAATATGGAGGGGTTAGTAGATTGTGACGCATGGCCGGATTATGATAAATTTTGTGAAAAGGGGACGGACGAGAATATTGTCTAGTAAAGCAAGAATGGGTAATGATAACAACAGTTTCATGGAGGTTACACTAGACGTACGGTGGTAGTTGGAAAGTATGAAACGTGCGGATTTGTTCTGGACGGCCTCCACTGATTGAACGAGGTATTCCATGCCGGGGTCCCAAACGGAGGCTGCGTATTCCAGCTTCGATCTAACAAGTGATTTATAAAGAAGAAGTTTGAGAGATGACGGCACAGAACTAAAATTCCTTCTTAAAAAGCCTAGCATGCGGTTAGCATTGTTAATAACATGTTCAATATGAATATTCCATGAAAGATCAGATGTTATGTGGATGCCAAGGTATTTATAACAGTGCACGGGCTCCAGTGGAGCGCTATTAAGGTAGTAAGTAGGACAAACGGCATCACGACGGAACACACGCATTGACTTGCACTTGGTGATGTTTAGTTCCATTAGCCATGTGCGGCACCAGTTAAATATTGAGATTAGATCTGACTGCAATAAGGTTGTGTCACTGTAGGTAAAAATTTCCCGGTAAATAACGCAATCATCTGCAAATAAACACACAGAGGATGAAATGATTCCCACCACAAAAATAACAGAATCATTACAAATTTTACAAAATATCGCCACGGGTGATGAGTTTAGAATATGTTCACAAAACGTATAGAATAAGAAACGGTGTTCTCAATACAAAAACCTAAAGACGAAATCAGAGTCAGACAGCAAGAAAGAAAGAGAAAGAGAGAGTTGTGTGTGTGTGTGTGTGTGTGTGTGTGTGTGTGTGTGTGTGTGTGTGTGTGCGCGTGTGCGCGTGTGCGTGTGTGTGTGTGTGTGTGTGTGTGTGTGAGAGAGAGAGAGAGAGAGAGCAGCGCGTGACGCATAGGAGTTTATATCACATCCAGTGTTTGACTGTTTGTATACCTTGATAACGATGTCAGAGTTTTTCATCTGCGAAAAAGAAAACAAAATTAGACTTTTCTGGAAAGACTATTATGGTGAAATGACGTATTATTGTGATCGTGACATTTAGTGGGGTATATTGCCGCAAGTGATATTAATAATAATAATACAATTAAGGTATTTAACTACGTAGCTTTTCAAGCTCTCATATAATTAGTTGCTTATGATCTAATTTCAAACGCGCGGACAAGTATGAAAATCAAGTGTGCAAATAATCATCACTGACGCAGACTGCAGCATTTTTTTTTTAATTAACACGTATGAAATAAAAATAGTCTAAAATCAATGAAAACATTCTAGCTTATCTCAGGTCAGGCACGTAGCCAAAGGGAGGGGGGGCCCACGCCCCCCCCCCCCCCCCCTGAAATCTTCAATTTTGCTGGGACCTCCTTTCCCCGCTCCCCCTCATACAGCATTTTATATTTTGCAATTTTTGCTGAGACCTCCTTCCCCCCCCCCTCCCCCTCATACAGCCTCTCCACCTCCCCCCCCCCCCCCCCAAACAAAATCCTGGCTACGTGCCTGTCTTAGGTGTAGATTATCCGTGTTGGTGTCTAATTTATGAAAACGAAAGAGGGGCATGGAAGACAGACAACAGACGTCTGTCTGTGTCTTCCATGTCCCTCTCGTAATCTGAGAAATCCCCGTAAAATTACATTAACTGTGGGTAAAGCATATGGTGCTATCAAAGTCTCGACTTTTGACAATCGTCAAAACTTCCAGTCGCCGCCAATCCTTCCGGATCAAAATCCCCAGAATAAAAATATAAAAAATAACAAATTTCGTTTCTTTTTAATTATTAATTTTTCCAGAACGTTTAACTTAGTATATTCTTACGCGCCATCTTGCCAATCTCAGCCTTTCCAGTTCGAAGAAACGCCTACCCGCTTGCACGTCTGCTCACTGTAGCACGTTTCGTTGGCGTTGGAAACCGGTGGAACAGTAGTGCGTTTTAGTATTGCGTATTGGAGCGAACGCAAGTGTGTTTGCGTTAGCGTTGCGTTTTTCATACTGCGCGTGCGCGGAGCCATAAATTATGGTCTTGAATTTGAGCATGGCGACAACGCGCATGCGCAGCGTGGAGCACGGAACTAACGCAAATGCACAGCGCTTGAGTTTGCTTCTATACGCAATACGAAAACTCTCTCATAAGGTGTAATCCCATACCGGCTGCAGCACTACATTGGGACAGTGAAGAGTGGAGTTTGCATCCAGAAATGGCATCGTGTGAGCCATGATCGCGAGCAGTTCCGCCATGCCCGCTGAGCAGGAAGACCGGGGCACCCTCACTAGAGCGCTTCCCGTTTCCGCCGCGGGAGGGCGAGCGACGAGCTGGAGACGCGACACACAGCCTTTGCCGTCTGCCAAGTTACGTATGCTGAAACGGAATATATAGACTATATAGACCAACTCAACTCTCTGAGCCACGCCAATGCGGTGGCGCTGCTGTCGGCACTGCGCATGCGCAGATGCGTCGCCTCAGGCGAATCACACGCGCACTGCGCGTGAGATTCGCAACTGTTCTTTTAAAAGTCGCCATGATCTTACTTTCTTTTTCTTCTTTTAACCCCTTTTTAAGCTTTTACAAAGTCCTGCCAAGCGTCGTACGAAAGAAGCGTGAAAATATTTATATACATTTTTGTTTAGAGAGTTATCATGAGATTTTGTTTTTCTTCTCTAACCGACAAAGAACAATGCAACCGTCACAAGCGTTTTTCCTCTGCACTGGTTTTCCCGGCAACAACAATGAAAGTGGCCACCTGTTAAGTCTGTTGTTCCTCACCGGATTTGTATACAATGTCAAGCGAAAAACGAAACATCAAAAATGAAACATCGCGGCCACCTCACCATGCAAACGAAACGCCAGTCTAATTTGGCTGAACGCTATAGACACACAGGCCCGGAGAGCAGTCGGCCCGTCAAAGAAAACAGAAAACAACAGGGTAGATGTCTTATCTCGTCGCACGACCGTTCATCATTCCAAGACTGGATCACACCAGAAAAAAGCTCAACTACGTCAACACGTTTTAATGACATATAGTAACCCTGAAGCGACGGGACAAAAAAAAAAAAAAAGGGACGGACAGACACGAAACTTTTTTGTCCCCTCACGCCTGCCTACTTGCTTTAACATTTTACCTAATTCTTCTAAACACTGTAAAGGCAAAAGTCATAACGCCGCATTAGGTTCGAGGCCATATAGCTGAAAGCCATGGCGCGTGCAGGCGTTCCGTTCTGAGTTCCGTAAACGGAACCCCACTTCCGGAAGCCGGGTGTCTGCTGCCTGTCGCCAAACAATCGATTCCGGATGAGCTGTGTCGTGCCGCCCGCACGCAACAACCAGCACAAACCTCACGTGTTTTTTTTTTTTTCCCCTTTTTTTACATTGTTTATAGTATGTTTCTCCTTACAATGGACCGCAGCGGCCGCTACAAGCCACCGAAGCCAATGCAACCCCACGTGAGTGTCACGTGAGTTCCGAAAGAGGCGCACCGACGCCCGGAACGCGCAGTCACGTGATGCATTTGCGGCACTGGATTGGCTGGGGATGGCTCGTAGCGTCCGCCGCGGTTTATCGTTAAGGTGTCACGGGGTGTATATATTTCTGCGGGAGTTGTTTGGAGCTCTTTCCGTTCGTCTATGCAAGAGTATCCTCCATTGCTCGTGGACTATCTTTGTGTTCTTTTTCTTTCGCGAAACGAGAACCGCGTCGAAAGACACTTTATCCGCCGACGCAACTCGAAACCCCCGTAAACCTATACCTGTACCGAGTGGAAACGTACCCACTGCGCGACACCGTTTTGCGCGGACGCAAGATTGGCACCGTTTGACGCAATAGATTAGTCGTTCAAATTAAGAGTTTTAGTAGAACGTTCCGATACCTCCGATATCCCCGACAAAGATCACCGACAGCGCAAAGGCAGCAGCGGAGTATCGTTATCGGAGTGATCGGAACAATCTACCTACTAAAACTCTCTATTGTGTGAAAACAATCAAGAAACCAAAGGCCTGTTCACACACACTTGCGTCTGACTACGACCGACTGAGACAAGACTGGTTTTTAAAGGCCCGTTCACACTCTTGCGACCGAGTAAGACCGAGAGAGACCAGACCGGTTTTTAAGCCTCTTGCGATCTCTTAAGACCAGCTTCGCTGCAGCGCATCCGGCCCTAAGACGTCGCAAGAGGCTTAAAAACCGGTCTGATCTCTCTCGGTCTTACTCGGTCGCAAGAGTGTGAACGGGCCTTAAGCCTCTGGAGGTCCGCTCACACACTTGCAACCGAGTAGGACCGACTAAGACAAGACCTGTTTCTAAGGCTTAGGACTGGATGCGCTGCTGCGGAGCAGGTCCTAAGCCGTCGCAAAGAGGCTTAAGAACCGGTCTTGTCTCAGCCGGTCCTACTCGGTTGCAAGTGTGTGAACGGGCCCTAATAGGGAGTTTTCGTTGATGGTTTTCGCCGTCCCGTAAAGCTCTCCGCAACCCGCTACGATACCCAGAACTCTACAGTCAAGGCCATCGGGGCGCAGGCGCTGTAGCGGCTTCTTCGATGCAGAGCGCTTAGCAGAGGGGGAAACGCGGTCTACGAAAACTCCCTAATAACGAACTACGCTCTCACGTGTTCGAATTGAGTGCCGCGCTCTATACGACATTCCCGCTCTCCATTCAACGCACCAATTGCATTTTCTAGCCGCTCCTTTGCACCATCCATGCTCGCGTCAGGTGAATCCCAACGCTACACCGACACTCGGCCCTGACGTCACGCCACTACGGTGACGCCGCTACTAGCAGCGCGCGTGCGCAGTACCCACACTTGCTGTGGGTTTGTCTGAAAACAGCGCGTTGGCCTATACCCTACTCCTACTATTAACTATATAGACCAGCACGAAAGGCGGCGGTGGCGAAGATCTCTCGGACGACAGGGCAGGCAAACGAGACAACATCACAATAGTTTCACCGGCCAGGCGCTGCCCAGAGCAGCGAGCGAGCCCTCGCTGCACTGACTCCGCCCTCAATGGAACCTCGTGTCTCCGCCCAGGGCGGCCGCATACACGCAGTCGATTAGCCACAATGAGACAGCGCGAATCGACGGTCCCTTATGGACGCTCCTCTGTCAGCGCTGGGACGCTGATGGTGGCCGCTTAATCAAAGCACGGACCGCACGCATCGGCCGCCGCAGAAGAAAAAAAAAAAACATAAACGGGATTTAGTCTAGGCTAGACTTAGGCGAGGTGGCGCAAGCTACCGCCCGTTACGAAGGCTATAGCCATTAGCATCCATCCATCCATCCATCCAGAGGCAACTTTCAATACCGAGTGGAGTCTCGTTATTCTTCAGCCTCTCCCACGGGGAGAGTGCAACGCCACACCTCCTTCTAGGTGACGACGCCACCGTGCAGGATGGGCACAATGTGGGTCACGAGTGCGCAGTCGATGTTCGGCTTAGCCTCATGTTCCATCGGTGAGATACCGGCCGTAGCGACAAAGAAGAAGAATACGCTTCAACGGGTACGTGGTATAGTTCGTGTTCGAGACACCACACAGATTGTAGCAGCCAGGGGGATCCGGTGGCCGAGTGGGCCAACGCATCTCAGCTCGGAGCGTGGACCGAAAGCTTGCGCTGCAGAGCCTCCTAGGTTCGATCCCCACCCCGTGCCCGTTGCGATCTGGACGAGTTTCGTAGCGGCACGCGTTCGTGTAATCGCTACTGCGTGGTGCACGTTAAGGAGCCTAGGTTAGCGGTTGTACTGCACTGGCTAAATTTCTCATCTACAGCTAAGAGAAAAGTCAACCGTGGAGGCGTACTAGCATCGAGGCTGTCTAAACATACGAAAAACACATTTTTTTTTTTTTTTTTTTTTTTTTGTAGCAGCCTCGGCCAGTGTGCCTGGCCAGGGCCAACCGAAGACATCACTGCAGAATTTCATGACGTCGCGGATACCCGAGAACGATTCATGCACGCGTTAACGATACTAGGCATGCGCAAAGGCGTCGGCGGCGTATCGGGTATCGTTATCGGAAGTATCGGAGCGATCTACTAAAACTCTCCAATAGAGGTTTTAGTATATCGTTCCGACGACTCCTATAATGATACCCGATACTCCGGCAGCCCCTTTGCGAATCCATAGTATTGTTATCATGTGTCGTTATCGGACCGATCTACTAAAACTCTATTCTCGTGACAGCTTCACGATAGCTTTACAATGTAAGCCTAAGTCCCTCCCCGATACGTATTTTACAAGTCAACACAAACACAATTTACAAATCAATGCAAATGACAAACCACATTCCGCTGGAACAAAATGGCGGCATTCAGTTCAAACCTCTGCTGCGCGCCGCCATTCACTTCCTAAAACTTGCACCGCCACGCAGTCGGCGCTTCAAAGAATGTCGCTACTTGTAGGAAGCTCTTATCTAGGGACTTCATGTAAGCCAGATAGTGCGCGCCATCTATCGTACATCGCCCAAAAGGTTGGCACTATATGGCGGCGCGAGACTGGAAAACTTTTAGCTTCGGTCGTTCACGATGCCAGGACGCTGAGACGCCGTCGAGGGCCTCGCGTGCCATGCAAAGGGAGGCTAGCTGGTGGTGCTGTTGCACAGCGCCCTATAGGTGGTGGCGCTGCCAGCCGACTCGACCCCGCCGGGCGGGGTTCCCCGACGTCGTGAGCCGTCGCGTCGCACATCGCTCAACGCGCGGTGTCGGGAACAACAGCCTTGGGCTCGCGGCCTCCCCGAGCCGGAACAAGGGGTGCGGCGTCCAGTTTAGAAGGCGGCCCAGGGACGGAGCCGGCACCGCGGGAGTCACCATTAATCGCGCGCACCTTGTGTGCTAAGCAGCTCCATTTCGCTGAAGGATCGCCTCGCTCACACGCGACGCCACGGGCCTCCCCAAGGACCGCCGCTCATTAGTACCGCAGGCCCTAACGAACGGGGGACGTCGAGTTGTCCTTTCGGTATCGAGGGGAGGGGGGTGTTGAGTTGTCGAACCCACGAACGCGTGGCAACCGATAGCCGAGAGTGGTGCCGACGGCGCCGTCGGAAACATCCGATCGTGTTCCAGTGGTTTGAGGCGCCCTGGGCACGATCGGTGTTTATGCGCCAGCGTTGACACAGCATCGCGGGAATCAGCGCGAAGTGGCTTGCCGGTTGCTGGAAGGCCGACTGCCACAGGGCGAAGGCCACAAGTCCTACGCGACGCTTGCGTTCGCAAGACGTCTACGTGTCTTTTGTCTGGAGTCGCGTCTTGGCGATTCTCGCCGGGATCATCGGTGTCACAGTTTATTTTCTCCGACCACAACAAACCAAGATTCGTGCTGTAACCTGTTTGCAGCGTAGCTTAGAAAATGAGCGGGGAAGTGGACAAGATAAAACGGCTACCGGCATACGCTCGAGTGAGTAACTTCGTGATTCAGGGTGTCGAGCAAATTATTATTTCGAAATTCCCTGACTTTACCAGGTTTTCCCTGATAATTTCAGGTGAAATTCCCTGACCACTGTAGAGGCGGTTAAGTATAAAAGAACATAACAAAACAAGGCATTGAGCACTGTGAGGATCATTTTGCACGGTCTTAATCCAACTTGCATATTGCGAAATGTTCGGGTTCGTCCAGTCCGGATTAAACGAGCACTTTCTTGCCGCCGACATCGTCAGTGAAGAGGCCACTTCTGGAAACACAATGAAAACACGACGCTCAACCACGTATCACACTCTACATGGGGTTAGCAGAGCCCACGCTCCACTCTAAGCAGAAATTATTGCCTATTTTTCTGCCCCCGAGCCCTTGCTCAGGGCACTCAACGGAGTTTCCGGCTCATTTTCCCTGACTGGGCTCGCTTTTTTACTATATCCCCGACAATTCCCTGATTTTTCCCGGTAATTAAAATTTCCCTGACAATTCCCGGTTTCCCTGTCGCTAGACACCCTAATTAGAAAAAAACATACGGAAGCCGATAGACGACTTTGTGTCATTGGGGAGATGCTAAAAAGTTTTGAAACTTTACGTATAGTGATATGAAGAACACGCTGGGCTTAAATCAATGTCATGCCAAAAGGCAAGAAAAGGAAAAAAAGATAAGAGAACGGGGCCGATAAATTTTCAACCTCTGGAGCTGATTGGTGTTATTTTAACTCCAAGTCAACTAAATCGGTAATAAAATAAAAAAAAAATATATATATATCTTTTGTAATGCAATGAATGCCTGGTTTTTACACGGATATAGGAATGATCTTTAAACAATCTCCTTCTAAAGTACGCGCCAACAAATCAAAGAAAAACAACAACAGAACTCTCGTTTGTGAACTGCCTTCATTCGACAAATACCAATTGATGTTATCAATAACTATCTTAGACAGTGACAAGAGAAGAGAAACAATTTCCATAGAATACCAAGCTCCATTGAATTTAGTATCCCTAACAAGTCTCGATATATCCCTACAACTCACGATCCGCACACGAGCATCATGTTCCCGACCGGTGATGTAAGAGTGATCGCTAACGCGTATTGGAAGCCAGTTTTTGTCACCTGTCCGTGGTTCCGCCGCGTCACGGGGGCTGACTGAGAATGGAACGTCGCCTTCCAAGCTGTCAGTCAAAATGTATCCATGTGGAAGTGTTCGTAGCCCGATCGGATGTCTCTCGCGCGCTGCCTCGCCGCTCCAGGGGAGGGGGAGTGCAAACAGGCCGAAAGTGTGCAAACTTTGCACGCCTTTCCGGCTGCAGTGTCGAGTATACTCTACCTCACGCTCCAGCAGCCCTCATTTGCAATAGCGCATATTTGAACTACCTGTTCCAATATGTAACGTTGTATTGTATTGTAACACTCGCTATTCGTCCGTGGGATGGCAGGTTATACATTGGTTAAAAGTTTCCTCGTTGCTGAACGCAGTCCAGCAAGGCTAGAAGGGGGAACACAGACGCGTTTGTATTTCGGAGAACGGAACAACATATCCTATATCGTTACAAGTAGCGCATCAATAAATTATTCTATGGATGCCCTACTTTGTGGCCTAGTATTTATTTTAGAGTATTTCGGTCAAAAATCTAAAGTAGACGCGAAATGAGTCGTGACCTTGGGCGATCAAATGCATCACCAAAGCGTTGGCGTTTTTTTTTTTTTTTTATGCGCTTTTTAGACATTTGATTTGCGTTCCAGAAATTCCCACATTTGTTTCTCTTTTGAAATAAGAAAAGACAGTGTGCAAAAAGTTGGCAGAAACTACTAATTACGCAAGTGCGCTCGTCTTTTAGTTGGTCTTACCGGACCAACGAGGTAGAGGGGTTTAGAGCGATAAACTGCTATCCCGGTCACCAGGCAAAAGCGACCCCCCCCCCCCCCCCCTCTTCCTGACTGCCCCCCATGTTGTACAATTTTGACCACTAGACACGTGGCCGTACCAAATCCTGAGGCTTGTACGCAAAACTGAGCAGAGATTTGTACTGCGATCGCTGTACAAAACATACGATAAACTATTTTGCAATATTGCTAGCCCCAGAGATCAGTGTCTAGCTCCGATAAAAACCCAGAATACAGCAACGCGGCTGAAGGCATCTAGCGGAGCCATTGCGAAGCTGCCCGAGTTTTTGTCGTAAAAACACATTTTGGACTTAAAACAAACGAAACATAACTTATCTCGTCGGTACTGTTATTAAAGATCAATTAGCAATTACCTGTGCGCGGTACTTCGTTAAAATCTAAACGTAAAACTATAAGGTCACGTGTCTAGTGGTCAAATATATGCAACATGGCGGCGGCCGGGTAGGGGTCATTTTCAGCTGCCAGTCTAAGTCCCACTACCTCGTTGGACCGGATTCAACTCTAAAAAGGCGGCGTCCAAAGAACAAACAGTATACTGCAGGGGTTCTCAAATGGGGGTCCGCGGACTCTTTGGGATCCGCGAAAGCATTCTAGGGGTCCGCGAAGCCCAGCCTCATGAGTCAAACCCGGCAAGTTATGTTGAGAAGAATGTTAGTTTTCGGGCGAGTTCTCTCGTATGTCAATAAGAGAGGTCTTTCCCATTAGCCCTTAGTTATGTACATTTATTAAATCATTATTATATGTAACCTATACCTTTCCTCTCCTCTCACCACGAAAGGGGTCCCCCATCATCTCCGCCGATCCACAAGGGGTCCGCGAAACATCGATGGTTGAGAACCACTGGTATACCGAATCAAAGGTGAAAACAATCCTCGAGTGGATAGATGGATGGATGGATTTATACAGGTAAACCTTGTGGATCGGGCGGCGCAGTTGGCGCCACCTAGCAAGTACTTTTAATAATCGCGTCTATTACACAGCAACTGTACACGCTCGCGCCCCCCTGCGGCGGCGCGAACATCCCGTCGGCATTCTTCGGCGAGCCGGAGCCGTTAGTGCTGCGCGCGATGTCTCTACGGCATTCAGCGACTGGGTGTCGTGCAGGAAAACGCCCCACCGGTGGGCGTCGTCGCCCTGCGTCCCCCGAGCCGGAAGACACGTCTCTCGGCTCCTCCCTTCCCGGGAAGCGACGGCTCATAAAAAGGACACGCGACGGACGCCACACCAGGACCGCCGATACCCGACGAGACGTTCTTCCCCTTCGTCTGATTCGCCAAATTCGATGATGATGATTGCTACTTAAAAGCAACATGCCCGCGCCATCTAAAGGCTGGTTCAGACAACTAAATGCCGGCTCACACCAGTGCGTTTCATTGCGAAGGCTGGTTAACACATGTGCGGTTGAGTGTAATCGACTGCGTTACGACCGCTTGTAACTGCTTGCAATAAAAAATAAAATAAAAAAACACTGACGCCATCTATCAGGTAACCCTGGCTCACTTCCGGTCTGCGTGTATTTCCTGTTTTTTTTTTATTATTTGGTCTTACACGTCATTTTTTTTAATTGTTGGTTCGAAATAATTTTGACAATATTACGAGCGACCATTTTTCAAAGATGGTGCGCACATTTGATTCCGCAAACATTGCAAAACCATTTGTCTCGTTCGGAACCGGAAGCGTTCAAGGGCTATTCGTACACTGAAGCCACGGCCAGCTGACAGATGGCGCCAGTGAGTAATTTCGTCGTAAGCAGTCACAGGCGGTCGTATCTCGTGGGTCAGTCTAAAGGCCGGTTCGCACAGCACCGTCTGCTTACGTTACGTTTTGTTACGGCACCTTACGTCTGCTTATGCCGATAGTCACCGGAACATCCGTGGTTCGTGTGAAGCGTAGCAACCAGTTCGAGAAGCAGCCTTGCACGCAACATTCGAGGCACGGATGTGTCGTTGATTCATAACGTATAACGTAAGAAAGCAAACGCTCCTGTGTGAGTGGGCATTAATGAAAATGCGTGAACCAGCCTTGACCGAATGTGTTACGAGCACTTCAAACTGCTTGTGACAGAACGGTTGTTATGGCAACCGAGGCTCGCGTTGCGCAGCGTAGTGGAACGCGAGGCATTACAGCGCAGTCGGCCCATACGCAGATGTAAATGTCCGAACCAACCAGCCTTTACGACTGCTTACGACGAGCGTTACCACAGTAACCGAAAGCCGCGCATGGCGTCGTAGTGGAACGCAACGCAGAGTAGCCAACGCGGATCGGCGACACGTGTTACGTTAGGACAGAGACAGATAACATGCACGTGATAAAAAACAACCGACGCAGCGTGCAACGCGTAAACCTAAAGAAGACCACGAAAGATGTTTACAACTGAAAACGTCTTTTCTTATATGTATATTACTTGCATTTTTGTTTATTGCGGTCCGCTTTTCATGGGGCAAGGTGTACGAGTCTTTTTACCCGTGCTCTGACCCTGTCGCAACGTGTGAACTGGGCCTTGTAAATCCCACCCATGTCCCTGTCTCGTGCGGTCGCCAAACAATCACTAATTAACAACGTTTAAACATCTACACGCGGTTACTATCCTCCATTTCACAAACATCTGCAGTTCAGACAAAGGCATGGGCACGGGCGCGTGGCATTGGACGGTGCCTCCTATGCGCGAGTTCTCGTACAAACAAAGGCATTTTGATGAGCTAGGCTCACGCGCCTTTGTCTTTACTGCAGACATCTGTGAGATAAAATGTATCGTGGAAAGTTGCAAGGTCGTCACGTCAGGTAGGCTTCGACGTGACTTTGGCATCCGTTCGAATTCGTCCAGCTCGTCTATAATGCGTGACTGACATAGTGCAGTTTTGCCCGCGATGTTTAGTTGTGGCGTTGCTGTCCACACCACAATTGTTTTGTTCTTTATTACGATTTATTTCGTCCGTTATTTTGCTTCACATTCACCGACATCTAATTGTACGACCGACGTCGCGAGCGAAAATCGCAAGCAGAATAGAACCACATGAGCCCGTTACTTTGCTTCACATTTACTGCTATCGATATCTATACCCGTTTTCACGTCAAAAACCGAAGTAAAAAAAGTCCGGTTCCACGCTGAGCATTACTAATTTCCACCTTTACTTTGATAATTAAGATATATGTAGGTAAATTTGAGATTACATATATGTTAAATTATCAAGACGCGCGCGTGCCAAACGCCAAAAGCGTCGCTGTATCCTCCTACAAGCAAATCTCGTAAGAATTACTTCGCGCCGCGTATGAACAATGCGCAAAACTTGCTCTTTTCTTGAGCTCTCATTTCTCTCTCTCTCCCTATCTCTAAAAAAAAAAAAAAGTGAGCGCCTTTTTTCTTTGTTTCTTGTCTCAGTTCTGATGTGCACAGATATTCACAAGCCGACTGAAATCAAAAGATAACGAAAAGAAAATCTCGTCTTTCGAAATTGCCTTATGGCGAAATACAATGAATGGATACACACACAGCCCGAAATCTGGGAAGGCACAGTTAAAGCCCCTCGATGTGTTTGCGTTTGTCTTGCAAGTAGCGTCAAATGCGCCATTGGACGAGGCCCGTGTCTCGAGCGGCCCTTGGGAAGCAAATGGCGGTGCAGCACTGAAATGAGCGGCACTCGGAAGCGAATGGCGGCGGAGCACCCGCTCGTGGCATGCGCCTTGCGCGTTTCCACAACGATGGTTGGCTGTACTTGAAACCGTGAATTTTATCGAGGGACTTTAGCCACAGTTCGCTCGCAGCGCCTTCCTGCTATCGGCGCCGTTCCGCGATAAAGCAGACAGAACACAATCCTTCACCAAAACACGAAAAAAAAAAAAAAGAATCTACACGAGAAAGGTTTGCAACAACGACGAGGATAAGGTTGCCCAAAAGCACATTTGTCATTAGAGAGTGCACCTACTTCCCTTCAGTTCCAGCCTACTACATTTGCCCACGTTGGGCGGCGACTTGCGCTACACTGGCTAGGCGGAGCAAGCTGCCGTCTGAATTAAAGAATACAGCCGTACGCATGCATTCATCAAACATCTTTCCTGCCTCGCTTCTGTCCGCGCAATAAAGAGCGTTGCAGTAAAACGAACGGTCACACCTAAAGCCAACGTTATTAGATTAGCTCAGTTACGGAAGTGCTCATAGACGCTGCATGCACGAACAGTACCCCCCTCACTCACCACGACTCGCCTGGCGTCGCTCGACGCGCCGCCGGACGGCTGCTTTGGTAACTACAGTGTATTCTATGGGAATCGGGATCGGGGATCGGGATACGTACGTTTAGAAGCACGGCGTCTAGATGGCGCTTCCGCTCTGCTCTTTGGAACGCACAGTTATGAAACGAAAATCTAGATGGCGCTTCGAACGACGGCAGGCCAGAGCCGTATATTAGGAGAGTTTGGACAATAGGCGGAGCAAAGGCCGCCGCCAGCGCCGAATATTCCCCCCCCACGCTTAGAGCGTAAACTAAATTTGTGACACAGCGTCGACCAATCAGGAGACCTATACTCCATCTCACAAATGTCGACAGTGAAGACAAAGGCACAGGCGCTTGAGCCTAGCTCAGCGAAACGCAATTGTTTGTACGAGACCTCGTGCATAGGAGGCACTTTCCAAAGCCACGCGCTCGTGCCCATGCCTTTGTCTGCACTGCTAGAACAGCGTCCTGAGACTGGCTGAAAGAAAGCAGTGCAAAGGGTGGGGTGCGCGAGCGTCTTGAGACGCGGAGTTCCGCTCGGCACGGCTCAAATTATACTTCGTTTCACTTTATCTGCGAGCGAAGCCAAAGCTATACTTCGTTTCACCTTATGTGCGAGCGAAGGCAAAACTGGAAGCGCGAGCACGGAAGCTCCGTGCGTTCAGGCTTTGCTCGAGCGCGCGAGCTGGGGAGAAATGCAAAAAGCGCTGGTCTCGCGCTTCTAGCTTTGGCTTCGCTCGCAGATAAAGTGAAACGAAGTATAGAAGCGCGAGACCAGCGCTTTTTGCATTTCTCCCCAGCTCGCGCGCTCGAGCAAAGCCTGAACGCACGGAGCTTCCGTGCTCGCGCTTCCAGTTTTGCCTTCGCTCGCACATAAGGTGAAACGAAGTATAGTCCTGTCACAAATTTAGAGCACACGACCACCGCTAGGGTCTGTGTCGCGGCCTGTGGTTGGCCCCGAGATGCTCGCCTATTCAAACCAATGTATGGCCAAACTCTCTCAATAAACGGCTCTGCGGCAGGCGGATTGAAGTGAGTGGGGGGGGGGGGGGGGGGGGGGGGGGTACCCCTTTCTGCGGGAGTTCTACAACTGAGGTAATCTAGTAACGTTGCCTAAAGCCCATCGATAAAATTCGCAAACACATCAGGGCGCTCACCATCAGCACCGTCGAAAAGTTCACGCGACTCCAGGGTACACAGGCGTGCGCGCACGCACACAGTGCGTCCGCATATATTAGACTCGAGAAGTGTGCGCGTGCACGAGCGCGTGCGCCCTTAAGTTCTCGTGGGAAGAAGACCACCCTCGTCGGAGAAGCCGACAACGAAGCGCGCGACCCCGAGCGTGCCGCTGAGGTCGCTCCAGCTCGCGTGACGTCATTCGCGACCTCTTTTGAAGGTTCACATTTTGGACACCAGATGACGCAGTTCAAGAGTCGCCTTATCTCGGCTAAAGTTAGGTGGGCCTTCGTCGTAAAACGTTTCCAAGGGTGGCCGCGAACCTCCCTCCTACCTACCCCCCCCCCCCCCCCCCAAACCAAAAAACAAAACAAAAAATAGTGTCCGTCAGGAAAGACAAGCGGAGGCACGCGTATCTGTAAAGAGCTGCTTTCTCAGTTCCGTGCTTATGTTTCGTCGCATAATATACCGTTTGTAAAAAAAAAAAAAAAAAAAGAATTAAAAAAGGTATTACTGTTTATTCGTGATGCACCCCAAACATCCGCCGACCAAAACATCAAACAATGAAAAGCAGGTCGGAAATTGAGATAACGAGTCGACGACGCCAGGATGAAGCCGCGGACCGCCGCCATCTCAAGAGTATATAGAACGGCGCCCTTGACAGCAAATTTCCATATCGGCTTTCGCTGGCTGCCACGTGACGCTTATCCACAACTATGCAACATCTCATTCGGTAAGATAAAAAGCTCCGCGGCTTCGACTCGGCAACGGGACAGGGCGCGCCACAGAACAATGGAGTTGAGTGTTCTTAAACCAAGATGGCGGATACGATACGGAACGTGCAACCTCTTGCTCCACGAAATCGCCGACTAATAACCATCGTGATCATCCCGTTCCAAATCGACAGCGAACATCGGAAGAAGGACCAGCGGGTTGCGCGAACGTGTGGGTGCTTTCGCAACGAAGATATATCTGCGCAACGCCGACATCGTTTGAATCGCGTTCCTCTCGGAAATTAAAAACGAAGCTTAATGAAGATGCGCAGAGTGCATCCGCGTTCGCTGGCGACTCCGCGACGCTCCAGAGTCCGGAGGCACAACGCCGCTCTTCTATGCGACGCAAGACGAGACGAATCGCTGCCCGACTGGGCTAATGAGCGGACGCGCTCGTGTCCGTTCCTCGCCCCCCCCCCCCCCCCCCCCCCCCCTTTCCCCATAAAAAGATTGCTACGCAAATTAAGTCCGCCATTTCTTTTAATTATCTTCTTTTTAACCTTTTGAGCGAAAAAAAAAAAAAGTGCGCCTGGGCTGCAGAAGACATTTAACAGCACAGTTTTCAAAACTGCACCTTTTTTTTTTTTTTTTCCCAGAATATTTTGGCATGTGCTCGAACCGGCTATCATCATGCTATCATACGGGTAGAACTTAAGAGAGAGGAGGAAATGAGAGCGCGCGGGGACAGGGCCGTGCTCGGACTGGAATGACTACCGGCATCCGACTCGCGTCCGGGTGACAACGATGCTGTAGTTACAGAAGCGCGCACGTTTCGTAGTGTGCACACAGTAGGCTCGTTCGATTTGAAGATAAAGTAAGTAGACAGGCGAGCTGGTTGATGTTACACATTTTTGCCCGTCGTCTCCGGTTTTCAAAAATATGTATCGTTCGATTTACTTGCACCTCTTACACTGGTGGTGCAGAAAAAGTGTATAGGGCAGCGTACTTCCGGTGTGCGTATGGAGGGAGACACAACCGGAAGTGACCGCCCTACACTTTTTCTGCACCGGCGCAGGTAAATCGAACGAGCTCCCGCCACACTGCATCGTTTTTAAAGCTTCCAAATAAAGTACCCGTTTCTTTTGCACTTTTTTTTTTACACATTTTTAGGCACTACGGCCAGGGGGAAGAGGGGGGGGGGGGGGGATAAAGACGGAAGCAGAACGCGGCAAATCCTGGGCGCCGACATCGGCGCTCCCGAGAGAAAGAACGAGAAAGACAGCGACGACCTGGGGGGCTAAGTTGCACGTTTTGGACTCCCAGGAGACTAGGGAGAAGGAAGTAACGTAGGTGTGAGTGAACGTATCTTCATCTTCTGCAGATACCGTCATCAGCGACTCCACCAATCAGCATCCAAAGAGCGTTGCTGACGTCACTTCCTTCTCCCTAGTCTCCTGGGAGTCCAAAACGTGCAACATAGCTCCCCTGAAGTTACTCGAGCGCTTGTCCACTTTATTTAGCTTCATACATTATTAACCCTATGACTACAGCACCCCCCCCCCCCCTTCCCTCTCTCTTTCTCGAGCCCTCCCACAAATTTGCAACACTCCTCCCGATTGACAATCCCGGCCTGTATAAACCCCTCATTGCACGTATCTTCAAGCAGTGTTTGTTGCTTGTCGCTCTAGTGCTCTTCGCAGCGATAAGAATGACAATGACATTCGTGGAGCAGGACGGCGAGCCACGATCCAAGAAGAGCGAAACGACCGAAGACTTGCAGGTGCTTCTTTTCTTTACCGGTGCAGTCGCAGCGTGGGCTGCGGCGACGGCAGCAGGGGTTCGCGATCGCGAACGACGACGGCGCGTCTTCTTCTCTCCGGCGCAGCAGGGAGTTTCCAGTGGCCCGTTGGCCCAGGGGCGAAAGCGGCACACATGAAAGCCCCGCGAGGAGATGGGTCCGGTTCTGCTGCTGCGCCACCCCTACTCAAGATGGATACGCCGCCGGGCGACCGGCCACTTCTCCGCCCTCCCCCCATCTCGAAAGAGAAGACGGCAAGATCTCTTGCGGCTCTCTCTCGCCGTCTTGTTCGTTTCAAAGAAGCGAACGAGGGTGGAGCGATCCTTGTGGGAAAGAGAGAGGCACTACGGTGGTCTTCGCTGGTGGTGTCCCAGCCATCGTGCCTCGACGTCACTGAAAGTACGGACACGGGGACGGACAAAACGACACACGTTTCACTGAAATATGTGCCGTTTTGCCCGTCCCTGTGTGCATGCAGACATTCGGAAACGTCTAACGAAAACAACGTGCTCACCCCCAACTTTATCATAAGGCTGTACGAACAGTTTAGAGATATAAAAGGTCTAATACACTTGTTTTCCCCTAATAAACAGTAGGAAAAAAAAAAAAAAAAAGAAGGCTTGGCAATTTGCGGGACGCAGCCTGATTCATCTTTTTCTTTTTTTTTTTTTATGTGGGGAGACTCACTACCCAGAAAACAAAAATTCTGCCAAAAAAGTTAATTTTGAAAAATGCCATATATACATCCGCCAACATCTAGAGCGTATTCACAGAAAGTTTCATTTGTTTACACAGCATAGTTTTTTTTTTTTTATTATTATTATTATTGTCGGTCCACCGATGCTAAAGAAAAGGTAGAGGTTCAAGCACTTTGAACGCTTTTTTTCTCAGTTCAGCTTTTTGGCAGCAAATCCTACCTTAATAAAACTATCGTTTCAGTCAGTATGAAACTATCGAGAGACGTATATTTTCGGCTTATATGCCAAAAGTTTATGGAGCCGGTTAATATGAACTTAGATTTTTTCATTTGCATGTTCATTTATATTACGAAAGATTGTAATTTGCAAAACTGGGTAAATGTAAAAAAAAAAAAAAGTTTTTGTTCTTTTTTTTTTTTTTACTTGGAAATTGCATATTTTCTGAAATTTCGTTTCTTATTAACCGACAACAGCTAGTCCCGTATGCATTCCACCAGAAAAAAAAATGTGGTTATCAACACCATTTCACAACGATAGATTCATTGAGCAGATTCCATGCAAAGTTATGTGCTCGGTGTATAGTACCTCATAAAATTGGTTCACAGGGCTGAAACTTTGCATGCCCTCCTTCTATGGGGCGACAAACACCGCCCGCGCAATACCACGTCGATTGAGCGAGCGGTTGAAAAGTTGACATCCCCAAGTAGTGTTCCCCCTTAAGATACTTGTACGCGCATTTCAGGTATTCTCTACTTTACAAAACGTGCACACGTTTCAAACGCATTATTTTCCCCCGAGAACCACGTCGTCTAGAAATTGTCCTCGCGCGAGGGTTAAGGGCTCATTCACACTGGAAGCGGATCCGCGTTCGCAAAGCGGTTGCGAACGCGGTTGTATAAACATCCAGTGCAATTGCACGCGCACTCGATAACATCAAGTGCGCAACGCGGATCCGCTTCCAGTGTGAATGAGCCCTTAGTCTAGCTTTATTTCCTTTTTTACCTTCTCCGGGAGAAGGTAAGTCGGGAGGCCCCAAATGGGGGCGAACATGAACGCTGTAACGGTACACTTATACTCCGTGTCACTAGTTGTGTGCAGTGCAGGCGAAGGCAACGCCAGGCGAAGAGAGAAAGGGCGAGCACTAGGAAGGCGGGACGGGAGAGGAGGGCGGGGGGAGAAAGAGAGAGCACTAGGAACGTTAGAGAGGAGAGAAGGTTTTTCTCCTCCTCCCCAGGCTTCCTAGTGCTTGTCCTTTCTCCCCTCGCCTGGTGTTACCTTCGACTGTACAGCACGCAACTAGTGAAACGGGGTATAGTTTATAGAACCCCGCGTCGGAGATGTTTTGTCTTGTGCATGTCTGCTTTTGGGATCTCCACTTCGGAGGTGGTTTCTCTCAGTGTACAACTTCTCTGTCTACGAATGTGCTTTGTATTGTTTATAGCTACTCTTGTGCGCTTCGTTCGGAATGTGTTCCCTCTTGTGTATGCGCTTGTTCTTGGAATGTTCATATTGTCTTTGGGCTCCGAGCCTTTTGATTGGTCCCAAGAAAACCTTCTGTGATTGGTTGTCAATGTGGCTCCAGAATGCTGCTACTCTCAATATAAGCAGCCGCCACTCTCCCTTTTCCCCACCCCCACACCAAGTGAGGCCACCAAGCCAGGCGTGTAAATCAAAATAAAACACGTCTTGAAAAAAAAAAAGATGCCCGCAGATGTTTTGGTTTTTGGATACCAAGCCTTGAACATCACCCTGGCCAACCTGTACGTCCGACTCCCTTCGGCTGTGGAGTCCTCCGCCCGCTAGCTCACAAACTTGGGACCCCTTACGGCTGTGGAGGAGTTCGGCTCGCCCGCCTTTGTGTGCATCCTTGTTTGGCAAGTTTGGCTCTGGTCGGGGCACCCGCTGAAGCTGTGGTCGAGGAGGAAGGCAGGGGAAGTCGCCAGGGGTTAGTAGTGTACCCCCCAAAAGTTCATTCTCAAATTATATAATGTACAAAGTGATGTGAATGAGTAATGCCTTTATGTTCATTGAATAAACGGTTGTTGGTTAATAACAGTATCTTCGTCAACGAAGAAAGATTCCAATTGTGTTCGCGGCAATAGTTTCAAGAACTATTTAGCGCGAAGTTAGTGCAATGTTCAAAACTTACTATTTTCTTCACATGGTGACGGTATACTGCGTCTATTAGCACTTACTCCTGCATGTATTTTCATCTTCCTAGTCCCAATCTTGTTTAAAGCTAAAAACCTAGCAGCGCACGGTTCAATCGAAGACTAATATATAGAATATGAAGCTCTGGTGACCGTTCAGCAGACATGTGCACGTTACCGAAAAAAAGTAACTAAATACCGTTACTCGATACTCGCTCAAAAAGTAACTAAATACGTTACTCGTTACCGATTCTCAAAAGGAACGCTTGAGTTACCTCAAAAGTAACGAGTTACTCTTCACGTTACTTTGACGACCAAATGCACACCTGTTTTTGTTTCATGGCCTTTGTTTTCTTTTTAGTAGTCGTTGCACTTAAGCAGTAGCTGCCTCTCGAAGTTTTCATAAGTTATGTTTTCCCGCTTCCTTAAAAATACAACTCCGGCGACGCTGAAGAGTCATTCTACGGACGCGCTCGAAGGAACGGCAGTGTTGTGCTTCAGGAAGAGCTGGTGAATCTTCGGAACTGCGCCTTCATTGAGGACCGCGGCTAATGGGTTCTGTGCCTTCCCGTGTTACAACCTCCGGGGTTACATTCGGTCCGTACCCGGTTCTACGGGTTTCAACCAACGAACCTTATTCTATATCGCTGGGTGAAGGACATTCCCAGCAGTAGAGTTCAGTACAGCAATGTTTATCGCTGCACACGTCAGTCGAGCTGTTCAATTGACGTGTTCAGCGATATACGTTGCTGTATACTGTCTTACTGTTTAGTAGTTTTTCGGGTTTCCCACCTACCATTCTCGCAATAGACGCATACTCAGTTTAAAATAAAAACAAGGCCGTTTAAGCGGTGTGTTGTACACGTTACTCCTCAAAAGTAACGGGATACCGTTACTCGTTACTTGGCCTTAAAAGTAACTAATTACGTTACTCGTTCCTTTTTTTTAAAGTAACTAAATACGTTACTCGTTACTGAAAATAGTAACTAGGTAGAAGTAACTCGTTACTTGTAACGCGTTACGTACATGTCTGCCGTTCAGCAACAAACGAAGTAATAATTGACAGAAGGGAGTTTCACGATGAGGAAGCCTCTGGCTGACAAATTTCCTATCTGCCAAAAAAGGGCAAGGTACAGCAAGGCGGTAAGTTGGAATTAAAGTCCCTTGCAACTCAAGAAGGTAGGGCGAGGGTAAGACGGGCCGCAGAGGAGGAAGCAGACGTAACGCTGGACAAGAGAGGGGGAAATCTCCTCTCTTTAGCGTTCCGTCAACTTCCTCCTCCCCGGCCCGTCTTCGAGACAAACACGATTGTTGTCCAGTCCCTTGTTCTTCGTCATGTTCAAAAATGCAAGTCGGTTCCGTCGTCCAGCATGGATAAACCGCGTGTGACCTCCGTAACGCATTTGCGGTGGAGACGTGGTATCGTTGGAGGAATAATAAGGAGGGCTTGATGTCGATTGAAAATTTTAACCCGATTAATCGACACCCTTTAATCGATTAATCGGTCTGGTATACTTGAGAACAGTTCAAAGACACTCCCACTCGCAGATTATGAACTCAGCTGCATGAGGCAAAGAGGGTCGTTGACATTCTCCGGCAAGAGCGATATCTTTTGACAGTTCACAATAGTCTCCGCCGAACTAAACGGGCGCTCGCACGGCATTGAAAAGTGGCCGGGGCACGTGGAAGCTTATTGGTAACGTTTGCCTTTCATGCGGTGTACTCGTTTACGTCTGCATGGTGAAGCGTTTAATTTTTACTTTCTTTTGGCTCGTCAAATTTGTATGACTACCCGGTTAAAAAAAATAATCGCGATTAAAGCATTAATTGATAGGTTAATCGATCAACTGCCCAGCCCTGACAGAAAAAAAAAAAAAGTCATTTCTTTGTGTGCGGGACTACGGGACGGAACACCCAAGTGCACTGCGGTGAACGAGACGGCGTCAATTCAAAATGGACGACGGCGGCGTGAGCCCTTGTATACGTGCACTGTACAAGAGTTGGGTGGCACGTATACCCAGTCGCCATCGGCGCGTCTGTCGTCTTTTGCTTAGATCAGGCACTGACGAACGACAGTGTTTTCCGTCGACGTAGGTGTCCAGCACGAGCGTATTGCGCTAGCCCGGTACTTTTGATGGCAGCTTTTTGGATTTGTGCAACCCTGTAGCGCACCGTATGCACGCGGTGGTTGCAAAAAAAAAAAAAAAACGCGGAAAAAAGTGCAGCCACGGCAAGTTTCAACAGTGCGACCGTTCGTACAGCATTGATTTACAATACATTATTTCTATTTAAGAGCGGGAAAAAAAAATTAAAGTATGCTGCGAGTACGCGCTCGGTGCTGCTCTTCTAAAAGATATAACTCAGTCAAAGAAAGGCAAAAAAAAAAAGTAAGAATAAGAAACTTGCAGGCGCCAAAGAAATTGACGATCCTACAAAACAAAAAGTAGCCCAAAACTTGCAACCGTAACAACTGGCCCATATATAGACCGACACGCGGAGCGACTCTGTTTACCAACACGGCCGGAAGGCCGCGCATGCGCGGTAGCTATGTGGGCAAAAGCAGCCCGGCTCTCCGTGTTTTCGCCATTGCGTTCTATGGCGTGCGCTCGTTGTTGACGTTGTAGGGACGCTTGTATCTTTATTTGTGCGTCGTATTTCCTCACAACGTATGTCGTATGCTATGCCCGACTATTTGAGCTCGCTGTCCGAGCCTGGACGCCAGCGGTATCGAAACAAACTGCGTGGACGGCGTTGCCTAGGAGGATCCGTATACGCCGTAAACAAGGCCTGTTGGACTTCCGACGTAAAGTTGCTGCCACCGAAGTCGACGGCTCACGTCGTCGTTTATTTAGTTTTTTCGCCAAGCCAGTTCACGGCCGACACGGTGCAGGCGTACAAGTCTCTCGAGGCGTATACGATTACTTCGAGTAGGTTTCCGCACTGCCGGCGGGATCAGCAGACTGTGGGTCTGCGGAAGTGTGCGTATTCATTAATTGATTAAATACACACAGCGTTTTCAAGTCAAGGTATGATATTTTTCCTACCCTCATGACCACAAGGCATTACAAGCAGTAACGCTTTGTCCGTTCTGCAGTCTTGGCGGTAACACGTTACAAGTAACGGCGTTGTTGGTAACGCGTTACTTTTTTCAGTAACGTAGTAACCTACTCGTTACGTTTTCGACGCAGTAACGGGTAACGTACTTACGTTACTATTTCAAGTAACGTAGTTACGTTACTCGTTACTACTTCCCAAGTCTTAAAGAAATTACACTTCAATTTTTCCGTGTTTTAGGCGTCAAGCCATGTTTTTCTTTGCGTTTTTTCTTGTGAGTATTTAGGTGAAACCGTAAAAAGAGATAGAGTAATTATGTTCAGTTTCTGCATGAACATAATGTTTCTTGATATTTGACCTGTATCGTCAAAACCGTAAAATGTGCTAAATCATAATTTAAAAAAGTAACGCAGAAGTAACAGCGTTACTTTTTATCGGTAGCGGTAACGCGTTCCTTTTTTTTAGGTAACAATTAGCTCAGTAACGCGTACCTTTTATTTGTAAGTAACGAGTAACGTATTTCATTACTCTTTTTCGGTAACGCCTACAACACTGCCGTTCTGTCGCCGATCCCCTTCTGACGGTAGCACGGGCGTAGCGAGCCTCCGACGAGCGCTTGGCCGATGCTTTGTGCGCGAACACCGTGGGAACAAAATGCGGGTGGTCTCGAGCAGACGACGGTTTCCCTGCACATAAGCAAGCTTCGGGACGCAGATTGAAATGAAAGCCGCACTTTCCTTCAAGAAAGTGTTTGCCGCACAAACGGTCGTTCGCGCGAGGCGACCATTCTTTTCAATCCACGGATATTATCCACCTTCTATGCCTTCCAGAGTCTGCCGGGAACTTGTGGAAACTCACCCCCCTACTTTTTCTGTACATTTCGGTGCAATTAACGGCAACACAGCTTCGCGGCATGCTGAAATGCTATGACGCCCATGCGAAACGTGCGCGCTTTTGCCCACACCCCCCGGCTCCGGCGCGATCGCAGCGCCGCCGCAGCTCCGTGACGTCAAGCCCGCGTGTCGGTGTATAGACGAATCGTTCAAACCGCCCACAAATCAGTCAGTGCCAAGGTATAACTGAGTAGCGACGAAGACATCATTAGGCTCATCGCGAACCGACCCCCTAAAAATAGAGTAAAATAGCGCATAAACATTCCCCAACGAAATATATTTCCACCTCATCTTCCCGGTCACGCTGCGGGTACACATCAAACGTTTCGCGCGCCTTCCCACGATAGCGGTTTCTATTGTTGTTGTTTTTACGAGTTTTGTGTGACGGTAAAAGCCGACGATGACTGCACACAGTCGTTGCAGTCGCAGCGAAGAGAGAGGCTGGGCCTACGCCGTGCCGTCTCGTTAGTCTCTAAGACAGATAGCAGATATAAAGGGCAGCCCCAGAGGTTTTCTCAGCTACCCGAACTACCGCATGAGCGGAATACTCGAGTTGTATTCTTCCCGGCAGTCTTCCTACTTATTATCTCTATATGCAATTTTTTGTCTTCTTTTTTTAGAAAACGGCAATTGAAGGTGACGCCAAAACCAACGTTTATATTTCGCCGCGCTTTCCAGTAAGGTGACGTAACACGTAACACTTGACGGTGGAACAGACAGTCTAAAAATAAAAACAAAAACACAGCATGTTGCGTTTTTTTTTTCTTTTTTCGCATTGTTGGAGCGAGTTTTTTTTTTTTTTCATTCATTTTAACCCGTCGGCAGCAGGTTGTACTGCCCAAATAAGATATGTCACCACGTTTACAGTGTTACCGACAGAGCCTTTCAGGTTTGAAGAAGAAGAAAAAAAAAACGGTGAAGACCAAAACTAATAAAATTTTATAACTTCGCGCTAGAAAAAAACAATTTTGACTTATAATTCGGGGTACTCGTCCAGCCGTGTCTAGTGATATATTTCCCCAAGTTTGAGGCAAATTAGAGAACATCCAAATTGCGGCGGAGGCTCCCCATCAAGAAAAACGCAGCTCTCTTGGATTTTTTCGTATACCGACGCAAACGTGGCTGACCACTTCGCGGTTCATCACCTCCTAGGCACGACGACGAGAACGAGTCCCGCATTGTTGTTAGTTCGTTGGCCCATAACCCGCTCGCGTAACCTTTGGCGCATAGCCTTCAGCGTGGCCAACCAAGCCAACAGCATCACTCACTCACGATGAAAACGGCATCACCACAAAGCCCAGACGAAGGGGAGAGCGGGAGGCGAAGGAGGGGGAAAGGGGGGGGGGGGGGGGGGGGAGGAAGCGAGCAAAGAGCGATAGACGACAGTATACGACGGCTGCACAACGAACAAAGCCCAGCTTGCTGCAAAACCCGGTCGATTAACCCAGTTGCATTGTCTGGATAACGGCTGCTAAGCCACCTCGGGGTCGTGAACCCTTGGTTCCGACGACGACCCCGCTGTCGGGGTCGAGACCCCCCCCCCCCCCCCTTTTCCTTTTACACACACACGCACACACTTTCAGTCTTGTCTTAAAGAGCACGCTACGATAATAGCGTAACATAAAAAAGAAGAAAAAAAATTAGTTATAAAATTTGCATATCAGACTTCCTATTTGGCGAAGAGATTGAACCGCAGGGGTCGAGGGTTGCGCGCTGGAAAACTCAACCTCGGTTCGCTTACACGACATTGAGGAATGAAAACATTGTCCGAGCGCCCGCCTTCACAAACTGGACCACCAAGAGTTTAACATGGCGCGCGCGCGCTCGCTCGCGCCCGCAGGCACGGAGCGACGGTAGTCTTGACGAATCGAGCTTTTGTTCCTCCGTGTAATGTATACCATCTCACAGGCCGTGATGTATTCGCAACTCCAGCCCATCACTCGCCCTCTCGCGGACGAACGAAGAACCAAAGGAGTGGTGACTGCGGCGGAGACGGTGGCAGAGGATTGTCGGCCTCGGTGCTGCTGTTAGCGCATGGTTCTGGTCGGAGTGTTCGCGCATCGGCAGTTTTAACGAAAAAAGCGAGTGCGTTAAAACAGGGTCTGTTTCGTTCCACTCCACAAGTTTAAAAGAAAAATCAACATATTCATTTCATTCACGCACGTCAACATCTCCTCCGTCTCCTGCGATACCATCCTGCCCTGACCGCTTCGTATTTGTAGCAAAATGAATTAATTTTTTTGCGCTGAATGCATTTTAGCACACTTTCTGCTGAAGTCACAGGCTTTTGCCCCTGCCTCCCATAGCACGGCCCAACTCCTGAGATGGATCATGAAATACTAACTTTTTCTAAAATGCGACTTTTTTTTTTTTTTTTTTTTTTTTGCGATCTTTGAACGAGTGAACGAGGTCGTCCTCATAAGCTTGATCTACTCCGGTCCACATTGTGTGAGGTGACAGCAGATTTGAAAGCAATGCTGGACGCAGGAGGGTGTTTAAACGCAAAAACTCCAGAGATGGATCGAAGCACTTTTGGAAACCATATCTCGCGAGTGCTTCAAAAGCGTTTCAGAAGCCTCTTGCCCGTAAATCTCTAGGAAAGGCGCAGAACACAAGACGGACACACACGCAGGCTTTCGGTTTATACAACGTTTTGTGGCAAGTTGAAGACGTTGCTGGAACCTGTAAGCCTGCGTCTTTCCGTCGTCGCGCACAGCACGGTACGGTGCACCCGTTCGCGTCATCCGGGGACGGTTTGCAACAACGTGTTCCTCTTGTCCGACTCGAACACGAACGCAGACGGGTCCTGTCGCCTGTGTGGCCACGGACGCCTCTTCGTTGAGCGTTGCAGGCCTAACCGAACTACCTTGGTCTAGTATACACAAGGCTTCCGTTCGGTGTCGGCTAGAGCTCGAGGGTGATGAGTTTTCGAATGGCGTAAACAACAATAGAGCATAAGGCATAGTGTTTTGGAATAGCATTCCTCCGCCACAATTCAAAAGGCGAGCGAAGGTTTTTTATCATTATTATTATTATTTTAAGATGAAATGAAGTTTTGCGCATTAGTCGTGTGCTGCACGAAACAGTTTCTACCCGAGTTGATTGTCGGTGGACGTTGGAAACGTGCACGCGTCTTTATGAAATAACGGCCAGCACCACGCAGAGTAAATCAATAATGCTCCGCAAAAAAAACCAACCATATACACGTATATCGTACTTGCAGCGCCGGTAGCATCTTGTCACAGCTTTTAGTGTGCGTACGAAATGCTGTTTCTACACCGTATATATATATATATATATATTTTTTTTTCTAGACTTAACATACTGTAGGCTTCTGTTGAACTGGTTTGGGGGAACTCAACTATCCCCGCTATTTAAAAAAAAGAAAAAAGAGGAAGAATAGCACGTGCATTTCAAGATTTAAGTCTCCGTTTGGGTTCGCAACGCATGCGCGGTCCCGATGACGACCCCGTTTTTTCCTTAAGCGCGCAAAGCTGCCTTAAAAAAAAGTTGAACGAGGTAAAAGCAGCTTTAGCGTTGTTTCCGGTAGAGCACTACAACAGCCGTAACCCGGCAACGTTGTTGCTAAGAGCAAAAACAAAGAACGCGCGGATCAGAACCAAATCCGCGAGACGCTCGCAGATATTGCAGCAAGCAAGACGCACTGGCGGCGCCAGGCGCGCGACCGTACTACCTTCCCGACGGGATCGGCTTATCGTATAGACTTCGACCATGACGACGCCGACGACGAAAACCGTCCCAACGGCACACACCAATACGACCTAAGGCCTGCGCATGACGTCATCGTTCCTGGATCCTCCAACCAAGCGGCAAGCACGCTGAAGTTCGACGAAAAACGCTGCAAAGTCGCCGTGTGCCCCAACGTCGCGCCCGTTGCGAGAGACGCGCTGTCTCGATGAATAACAACAACAGCAATAAAGATAACGAAATAAGCCCCCTCCTGAGACGCTCTACACCACTCCGGTTCGCGGTCGCACGCGCTTGGGCCTACCTGCCCCCACGACGACGTTCCCCCTTGGGCTAACGACGACGCCGCTCTGAGCGAGCCGATAAGCTTCCTCGGCTCCGTTCTCCTCGTCTCCCCCGATCCATAGATAGGGGGCCCTGCCGAACGACGCCGCCCGCCGACGCTACAAAGGGATGTTTCGATCGGCCGCGCCGCGAGCGGACGAACGAACGCACCGCCGATGCTACACGCTTCGTTCACCCCTGAGCTGACAGTACGTTGGAAGGTACACGGTGCACCTTATACAACGGATCGCAGATGACGCCACGAGCCCTCGAGTAGACCGTTCCGATAAGTGCGTTAAAACGAAACCCGATAACTCCGCCGACGCCTCCTCTGCGTAGGGACAGTATCTTTATCGGGTATCGTAATCGGAGTTATCGGAAAACGGTCTGCTAAACCTCCTTATCGTCACGTGACCTCCTTGTCAAGCGATTCGCTTACAGCGTCGGATCGGCCGCGATGGCTCGTAGTGTCGGCTGCCGTCCATCGTGTGTGTGTGTGTGGTTGGTTGGACCAGTCGCACGTGAATCTTTCCTCACGTGATCACGCTCTTGCCCACACCCGTGCGGGCGCGGGAAATGAAAAGGCGGGCGGTTCATTGGACCGGCGTTTGCGTAGCTTCCGCCGCACTGTCAGCTTAGGCTCCCGCAGCTACGAAAACCGGGCAGATGATGCTTGTTACGCTTCGTGTTGTTGTTAGAAAGCCGATGGCGCGCTGCTGCCGCTGCTGTTATTGTTGTAGCATTATTGTTAAACCCCCTTTCCCAAATGGCGGTTGTCCGGTGCCGTATTGTTGACCTCCGGCTTCGGACCTCGGCTGTAATTAGAGACCAAGCTCTTCGGAGTATACAATGGCGCCCGCCGGGATGATGAATGACCGCGCGGAGTAGAGAGCGCGCGCGCCTTCGCCTTTTCCACCTCCCCCCTTCCACATCGACGTTCAGCAACAGGCTGACAGTGCAGGGGAAGCTACGTAGTCCTTGGACCGGTCATGGGCTTACTACCTTTCGCCACGTAATCTAGTATACCGTACACAAATTTCATCTTGTATAAATGGATGTCAAAATACATTGATTCGATTTGATCTCGCCTCAACCTATACCCGCAACAAACGACAAAAAAAAAAAAGAGTGCATTTGTTTGTTTATTCTGCTGTATGTTAGTAAGTGTCATTGGGAGTCTGGTGTCTCAGCTGTAGATGAGAAACCAGGACCTAGAGCTAACGCTACTAACCCCCTCCGCGTACCTACACGAGCAGAGAGCGGGGTCAGGCGATGAAAAGGTGGTTGACTGGCCCGGCGAGTGCGTAGCTTGCACCGCACTGTCAGGTTGGGGTTGAGCGGAGTAGAGCGGCACCAGCAGAAGGCCAGCGGAGCACGCGTTCTACGACCGTCGCTACCTAGTGAGACGGCAAGAAAAACAATAACGTCGATACTGTTGTATCCACCCGGTCCATGGAGAAGCTGCGGGGATAGGGGGGTCTATTGTTTTAGGCGGCGGAAACAATTAACCGAGATATCGTTGCGGAAAGGGTACCTAAGGGACCGCCGCTGTTTAGTGGCGCACGTTTCAGACAGCAGCGCGACTAACCAGAGTTGATTGTTTTTTGACTAACACCGAGGTCCTTTGAAACGTGCTGCCTCCAAGGATACTTATTTCCGTGGACCCGGTTAAACCAGTGTTCGTTACAATCGGGACATCTATACCGAGGGGGAGGAGGGTGGAGGACAGAGGAAACTCGTGGCCTCGTTCCGAACGAATTGTTCCGAAGTAATTAATGGCGGTTGGCGTTCCCTATAGCGTTAGGCAGTAAAATTAGATTAGGGACGCTTCTGCCCGAACACACGCAAACACAACCTGTTTACCGCTTGATTTCTTTGGGAAGCGAGTTCGAGAGGTCATTTCACTAACCTCGGCACCATCGTAGCCAGCCCCAGTGATCTCTGGCTCTCTCCCTCTCCATCCATTGCCGTTTTATTTCGTAAGTGCGTCCGAGCTGACCGAAATCGCTGCCTGTTGTTCCACTTCACGATAAATCGTTTCATCATCGTGATGAAGTGAATAAAAAAAAAAAAGTACAGGGAACCACGAGTCCCCCACTGTCCCTTCCAACCGTCGTTCAGGGGGGAGGGAGGTTGTGCCTAGATAAATGAAGATCGCAACCGAAGCGTAGCGGACGAATACCGCGAAACGAAGCTGAGCCGATCCTCGAGAAGCAAAGCCATTTTAAAATATTGACACAAACAATCGCACACAAACACACAAACCAGATCGCACGTGCTTGTCAGCAGCCTGAGCAGGAGCAGAGGTCAAAGAGAGAGGAGGAGGGAGGGAAGGGGGGAGGAGTTTGCCCAGCGGTGCTACCAGCGCTTTCGCTGTTTAATATCTATGTTAGGCTTTTTCAACGTCGACGACTCGGAAAGTAGGACGAAGCGACCCCCCCCCCCCCCCCCCCGGACAAAGCCTCATCGATGCGGTGGTCAAGGTCCACCAACGGGAGGTCCCAAACCTCAAAACCAAACGGACAGGGGCTCCCGAGTCTACGAGCCAGCGGAGCCAATCCAATGCAGCGTGGGTGCCACGTGACAAGGTCAAAGTGCTGGATTGGTTAGGACGACTCCACGAGTCCGCTGCTCTTCGTCGTAAAGCGAAACGGAGTACAGTACAGGTACTCTCGAGCGCCCCCCTATGTGCCGAGCCTCGTTGAACACATTTTTATTCTACTAGCTTTTTCTCGTTAATCCCTTTGAACCGTGCCTCTATAGCGGTTTAAACGGGGCCGCACTGCTCAGAATCCTAAAAAAAAAAAAAAAGAAACAATGAAATAAGCTGAACTAAAACGCAAAAAAATACAAAAACAGAAAAAGCCGCTCACCAAAGGTGAATCCAAGCCAAAAACGAATAAGTAAAAAAAAATAAAAGAAGAAGTGGGGGCAGGGCTTTAGAGAGGGGATGGGGAGGCCTTTGAATGCTTACAATCAACAAATAAAAATTAAAAAAAAAATAGAAACAGCGTTTGTTGCGGTGGTGCCGAGCCGTGTTCAGGTGCACAAAATGGTACCGCCGGTGCCTGCACACACGCGGTGACGCGCCACGGCGCCGCCGCCACCACCGCCTCCTCCTCGCCAAGCCGGGCACTACCTGTCAGGGGCTGCACGTTAAATCTTTCGCTGCCGCCAGTCTGCCTGCCTGCCCTCGAGCCGCAGAAGAAGCTCTCTCTCTCACCCGCACCTCGGATGGGGTGGAGGCAGGGCTGCTTTCTTTCTCTTCCCACGGCTGCGTGGTGGTTACTGCCAACTTGCCCCGGAGTCGCCGTGTTGTCCTGTCCGAGTCTCGCTGCTCGTGAACTCGGCGGCGCGACGCGGTGCGCGCGTGACTCGGAGCACGAGCCAAAACGTTGCTGGAGCGAGGACGGCTCTGGAGCGGCCTCAAAAAGATAACGAAGATACACGTGTCTGACGACCCATACGACACAGCGCGCCTCATACGTGCCTGTCACTGCGGAAAGTGCAAGTGAAGCCCTATATACGCGTGGCTTGCACTGACCTCACATCAGCTGCCATGGTGATGGCCTTACCAGCCTTACTGCTGACTGCGCACTATCTCAAGCATACGTTTCGTACCAACAATTTTTTTTTTCTCGGCAAAAACAGGTAATACTGACCCACGTGCGAGCAATGTGTTACAAAATGTTCCTCCTCTTCGCGTAGCTGCGTCCTCTGAAATTAAATGAATAGTGTGCTGACAGCCAACGTTACTAGACTGGCTCAGTTAATGACGACGTACTGACGACGATGTCCGTACAGTGCAGGGTCCAGCGTTGACGTGAGTCACTCAATGGGAAACGGCCTTTGTGCGGGTTTCCACAGAGTTCGCGAAAGTCATCACACCTCCGATCTGTTCAGCGCGCTCGGATGTAAACACCGGTGATGCTGTCTCAGCAAGCACCCGGTAACCCGAGAGCCGCCGCTGCCATCGAGCACGTATCGTGGTATCATCGTTCACGGATGACGCTCCAGCTCCGGCACCGTGACCCCTCGTCCTTTCGCACGGTCTTGCAGCGCGCACAAACATCCCTCGGTGGTGCTTCCATTTCATCACAAGCCGAATAAACCGTAAACAAGCGACGCTTCTTCGAAAGCTTCTTGCTGGGGCGAGTCCCACGCCCCATAAACAAGTGGCAGTTATTCCAACAAGTACCACTGGTTAGAGAATTTTATTCACGAAGAAAAATAAGACCGTGTAAAAAAGCGTCACCCCTTCCCAATCAGTAACACTGTTTGCCTCGTGTTACTGTGGTGAAAACTAGCAGAAATCGCGTCTAAGCCATGACACATTTTCGCAAGTTAGCGACTGTCTGTGTTCTAAACTCAACCTCGAACTTAAACACGAAGTGGAGAGCGCAATACCAAATGACCAAACTGAGCTGACACGTGATTACCGCGGGATCGAAGGAAATGCAACCGTATCTCCGACAACCATAATGCCCACAACCCGTGAACTACTCGGCAATCAAAGGAGCAAACGTGCATACATACATCCATACACACATGCAAGTTCCGAGCCACTTCGTGGTAATCTGGACTCCTTGCCAAAAAGAAATCAAAACAAAATGAAAACAAGCCTCCAATCCTCAACCCGTTTAGCGTCTATCACGAAGTCAAACGGCGCCGCGTTTCCGGGCACGGAGAGGCCCGAGAAAACAAACAAAAGAAACGAGCGAACCAAAAACGTAGAGAAGACGGATGATAATAAAGCCGGTGAGCGTCGAAGAAGCGCAAAGCCGGTGTGCGGGGGAGTCCCGCCGAGGTTAATCCTTCGCGAGGAATAAGCGCCGCGCCGCTTCTTCGAACGATCTGCATCCCGAGTCCTTGGCCCAAGCGCGGGCGGCCGGCGGGCGGGCAGGCAAGCCAGCCACTGCGATCTTTTCCCACGATCTTTTGCCCCGTTCGCCCGTGTCTGCCAAGCAAGCAGCCGTGCTCTTCGGAAAGAAGCGGTGCAACACTACAACCGCATCGCCCGAGGGCAAGTCTCAGCCTATCGCTCCGTTCACCCCCAAGCCCACAGGGTCGTGGAAGGTATACGTGCTCCTTGGCCGGTCACACGCCTATCTTCCGCGTGAGCACGCTCCCGCCAATGTCCACGCGCGGGGGTCATGTGATCAAAGGAAGGCGGTTGATTGGTCCGGCAAGCGAGTACCTTCCACCGCACAGCCCGCTGAGAGGTAAGAAGCGGAGCCGGGGAGCGAGGTTGCGGCGGTAGACGACCGCGGAGGGGGATATAGGCAGGGAAGGCTAGTGCGCCGACGGCCGGCCGGCCGACCTCGTCGAGACGGGGGACGACCCCTGACCCCGGCCTTCCGGGCTTTGTTTCGAGGGCAGCGAGGGAACGCTGCTCCGCTCTTCGTCCAAAGCACGGCGTCACACGCCACGACTCCCCGACAGAGCGTTTTCGCGCCCATGCCGTGACTGTCGCGCAAAGTGCAGGCAGAAACGTGTTGCCTGTCCGAGCTCCCCTATGAAGAAGGTGAGCCACAGGTACGAGTTGGTTTCATTGGAGGGGGAGGAGGGGGGGGGGGGGGGTAGTTTTTCTATGAACAATGTAATATGACCGTCATAAAAGGAAGAATCACGCCTGAGTCAGTGTCCGCAAAGTTGTCTTTCGTACGATGTATTATCAGGGAAGTGACCAGTTCAGCAATCACAAAAACAAAACGGCAAAAGATAACAAAAATCAAAAAGAAATATATTTTTGATAAAACCGAAGCAGTGAGCACACTCCGTCGTTGTTTCCCGCCTTCTCAAGGGTGTCAAGTTCGCAGCATGCGTCGGTCATCGTAGCTGAAGCTTCCCGTTGACATATATGGTTACGTCGACATGGATGCGACCGAAGCTCACTGAATCGAGAGGGGGTGCCAATCACACTAACCAAATCCTTACTCTAACGCCCAATCATTGTCGTCAAATCTCGATTCTGTGCGCCACGGTCGCATTTATTTAAACCCTTCTATCGTCCCCTTTTCTTCCCCTCTCCCCCCATTCGGCAGTGACAAGCGTGCGCACGAAACACAGCTAAAAACTTTGATTTTTTTCTTCATTTTCTCTTTAATACACACTCAACATTCCATCTAAGCGTTGTCATGAACCCAAGGTTCTTCGACCTTGGGTTCATGACAACGACCTTCGACAAACTCGGGAAGCGGCTGAAGAAGGAATCACTTCATTAACCTTCGTCGCTTCTTGTTGGAATCAATCGGGAGGATTAAAGGACTTGACTTCGCCAACATCCACGCTTTCTCTCTCGTCTTTTTGCTTCTACTTTTGTATTTTATTTTCACCAACACCACGCTTCCTGGAATAATCGAGAGAGGGGGTGGGGGAGAGGGGCTTGGATAAAGCTTGCGACTTCCACACAGAATCGGGGCGGCTTCGGCGACCCCCACATCCTCATAGCACCTCGGCTCACGATTTGCAGCAGTGAAATAGCAAAGCTGAGGGAGCGAAATGGTGACCCGGAAGAGTCGAGCTTGAGGGCGTAGCTGCTGGACGCTCGCTCGCTTTCCCTAGCTGCGTCTCCCTTTCCTTTCTCAAAGAATCGTTCCCTCCTACCGGATAAGCAACCAGTCTTAACTTTTTTTTTTCGGCCAACTTTTTTTTTTTTTCGGCCGTTCTGACTCACTTTTTCCGAAGGTTCCGGTCTGTATTGCTTCTCAATAATGAAACCATCAGTTCGCTGTTCAAACAACTCATATATTAAAAAAAATAATAAGATTACACAAGAACCGGACGACAGGCCAACTAAGAACGACCCTGAGAAGAGTGGGAGTCCAACCAGAATCTCCCATATTCAACCCAGAACGACGAATTCTCCGAAAGGACAAATGAAATGGTGTCGTTGACGCACATATTGTACACACGAAGTAATTTCGAGCGCCCGACCTTCGAAAGCGATACCATCGATTGCCTCGAACGTCACAGTCATAGTCAACAGTGGGATCACGGGCTTGTGTTTACACCACGGTTCGCCCGCTCCGTGCAGAGATTAGCTAGGGCTCGCACAAAAGGAGGATCAGTCATCTACACTGTGGACAGTGAACACAGGCAAGGCTAACAGCGCAAGCGCTTAGCCCTCTTAGTTGTTTCCATCGCAACACCCACCCAGCGCGATGGATAAGTGGGCTTCCTCGGCTCTGGCACGCACTCCTTCGCTGCGGCCAAGGCTAAGCTGAAGTTCCCAAAATCCGAGTAAAACTAAACGAACTTTAGTCATTCAGCCCATCAGCACAGCGCGCTTGTCGCTGGTCCCTCCGTTCTCGAGTATCAAGCGGCGTCGGAGAGCAGGGCGCCCAAATTGCGCACCCTGTTCGATCAGCATGATAATAGTAGTAATGACGTTTATCACCGGGCGAGCGCCTCAATGTTCGTTTCGAGTTACGCCGCCGGCAGGCCACATCATGTGTGTGTGTGTGTGTGTGTGTGTGTAGGCGTTGTAAATGGAGATTGGGGGGGGGGGGGGGGAGCCAATAGTGTACGCGCACAGGGCGCATTTGTCACTGGCTCGCCACATCATGACTCATAGAAGCGCAGCACTGAAAGCGTGTATGGACATTGGAACACCAACAACGGCAGCCCGCCAAAAGCATCGTTTGCCAAGCACGCACCGGACAGCTCACGTGCTCCACCTGCGAGCAACAGGTGGCACTACGGTGCGGGAGGGCAACCGAGAGAAAGAAGGAAAGAGAGGGAGTGGGAGAGGGAGAGAGAGGGAGAGCACTGGAACGACAGAACCCGATAAGCTGGAACGCCAATGAGAGTGGACCCACTGCAGGTTCCGTTCAGTAGTTCCAAGTCGCGTCTTCTTTGTTTCTGTATTCCCTGTTTTAAACGCCGACCTGCCCGCCTTCCTGCGTAACTTCTCACTTTGGAGATGAAAGGAGGAGAACGAGCGAAAAAGAAAAGCTCGTAGGACCAACGCAAAACACACCAAAAGGAGGGACAAACCGCTCACAGACGTACGGCGCACTCACATGCACAAACACACACATACATACACCCGGAGCTGCTGCCGCAACTGAGAAAGAAAGATCAGGCAAAAGAGGGAGGGAGGGGGGGGGGGGGGGGGGGGCTAATAATGCGGGGCTAAAGAGAGAGGGACGCAAAATGAAACGAAAGTTTGAAAAGAAGAGAGTGTAAACAGTAAGAGCCAAACAGCGCGACGGGATGGGTGGGGGTGAAGGCAGCAGCAAAAGCAGCGCGCTGCCCCTGCTGCCGGCAAGAGAGAGACTGGCAAGGGAGGGGGGACAAGAGCCATGAGCGGCGCAGGACCAAACAGCAGGACAAAAACCGGATCTAGAGTTCTCTCGACGGGCAAGCAGGCTGGCTGCCGACTCCTCCGACGAAGAAAAAAGGAAGAGAGAGAGATGGAAGGGGAGGGGGGTTCCCAAATATGTAATAAGGAGGGAGAAGCGATGTGGAAGAAGTTACAAGTAAAAGAAAATCAAACCAAGAAGAAATCCCACGGGAGGGGAGGGGGGGGGGGGGGGGGGGGTCCACAACAGACGCAAGAGAGAGCCGCGCTCTCCCTTTCCATCGACACTGGGGCCCTTCTTTTCTTTCGCGCGCGCCCCCCTTTCTAAATTCCATTCTTGCGTTCCCCTCTACTCTTTTTCTTTCTCGGATTTTTGGGGGTCCCTTTTCTAAATGCCGTCTGCCGAGGCAACGCCGAGGAGGTTTCGTGCAAACCCAGAGGTGGTGCCTCGAGTCCAGGAACGCGCTTTCGAGTTTGCATGCTCACCTGCAGAGAACGTCTTTCTCCCGTAGCTGCTGGTGCAGCGCAAACGGCTTGGTAATTTTCGACGCGCAAACGCCGTCAAGCGCGCCGTCGTCACAATGATTGACTTCCGTTGCGTTGCATGCAAGCACGCAGCGACGGTTGCGAGTATCCGACCGCCGTAGGTAGCTGTTTGTCTCTGCAGCGATGATGGCTGTGCACCACGGTGGTCGGATCTCCGCCGATTATGCACCCCTCGGCACTGACTCGCGCGATCCGGTGTTGCGCCTTTCGACCAGTTCACGCCGGTACGTTTACCGGGACCGTAACCTCTACGACTATGCATCACATACATGGTGCAGTCCAGCGCAGTACCGCCGTCTACAATGCGCGGTAACCAACGCTAATCGCATAGTCAAGTAACCATGAGTCGAGAACACGCGCCGCTCATTCATGCTCTTCTCGAACTGCGATCAGGTGGTGACCCAAAGCACATGTCGAACCCCAACGCACGCGTCTGAACAGGTAATCACATTGATCACGTAAGCTATAAGTGCGTGATCACGCGACCACTATAGGTGTCGCGTGGTACACCAGTTACCTGACCACGTCACATAATCACATTACGCACCGATTAATACCAGCGTCAACGTCAAGTGACCACCGTTCCGCTAAAATAAGCGTGAAAAGAAACTCTTCATATTTCTAACTTTATGCGTATTATAAAGGAATTTATCTTTTTCCCCTTATTTTCTCTTCAGCTGAGTCACCAGACGAGCGAACAGTACCTATTTGCGAATTTGTTTTTAGCGCCAGGTAAAATGAATTGCGAGAATATTTCTACAAGAATCGGTCTAACGGCAAAGCTCGTTCGCGCGGTCCCCCAAATGAAGCAGTCTAAGGAAAGGGCCCCAGGCGCCCGGTAGACACATCAACGTTTTGCCGTCACGCATGCGACTATCAGCGGGGCTTTATCGGTGAGCGCGATCGCCGACGGAGGCTGTGACGAATCGCCGTAATGACCCTAAGTGATGACGCCGTAGTCGAACGACTGCCATAAAAGAGAGCACGCTCGAGATGCTGGCATCCATCAAACCGCTCACGTGCGCTAAACTGTCCTCCGCAGCAGGAAAGGTTGTGACGAGGGGAAGCAGAGTTCTCTGAGCGTGCTCCAATGAAGAAAGAAAAAGTTGGGGCTCCAATCCACGCTGCGAAGCTGGTTGGACAGCGAAGCTGTATCACCTGTAACGATTGCCCACTGCACTATAGACCTTTTTTATGGCAAACGCCACCAGGTGGTGCTCCAGTCTTTGACGTCCCAGAGAACTGATTAGAAAATTTATTTACAACACTGTGGACAGGAATATGCAAGAAACGCGCAGAGGATAAGACCAATGTGTAGACATCTATACGCGAACCAGTCCGGTTTATAAAAATAATTAACAAAGGCCGCTGCTTGAAATGTAGATGAAACGTTTAACCACCAATTCTGCAGGTGAACGCCAAAAGAACGAAGTAGTGCGAGATCTGTTGTTTCGAGTATTTTTGTAAACCAACTTGCCTCCTCCAAGATGTAATATTGTACAGCCGAAGGCCTTCGTTAAATCTCCAACTTTGCTGTCCGTGTAGCATTTACTCTTTCTAGCACTGGTGACATAAGCAAGCTCAACAGGCTTGCGAAGACGGTGCGACCGGCAAAGGGGTCTGTACCAAATGATTGACGAAAGAAAGGTAGTAAATGCACTGTACAAATTTTTTTTTTTTTATATGAAAGGCTAGTGACGTCACTCCCCAAGTCGCAAGCTGCCGTCGCCGCGGCAGCTTGCGCAACAGTAATCTTTACCGAAAAACGTATGCGGTGAGCGCTACGTGCATCGCATTGTTATCACTAGCGCCTTATCATCAATTATCTGCTTCGGATGCTTGTTCTTTACTGAAACGAATGCTGTGTTGTATGTTGTATGCGTGATATGCACTGTTCGCATCAACCGCTAAAGGTTTTTTTTTTTTTTTTGTGAGGACGTTGACACGACATATTTTGACCAACGACTCATATAGACCTTCTCTCCTGTACTCTCGTCCCCAGCCACCTGAGAGGCATATTCTGTATGGGCGACGAAAAAATAATAAAACATTTCAACCTGCAAATAGTAAAAAAAAAAGAGGGTAGGCAAAACGAAGATGGGAACGGTTACGCTTATATCCTAAATTATTCTATTGGCGTGGCGACAGCAAAAAAACAATGTTTTCGCCCAAACTGGAAGTGACGACATTTCAAGATGGCGGCGCAATTGAGAAAAGGTCTATACAGCCTCGCTGTAAAAAAAAAATGGATACTGGACGGGTAAATTCGACAAAGCACAGTTGGTCGAAGGGCAATTGGTCGAAGCGCAGTTGTTCGAAGAACAGTTCACAGTTAGTTGAAGTTCAGTTTGTGGAAGAACGATTACAGTTCTGGAAATTTCGTCAGTTCCTGCTTGTGCGAACGCGAGCACAGCCCTATATCCCCAGAACGGGCCAACTAACAAAAAAAAACAGATCGGACACATCAGCTTTGCGGCAGAGTGATCATGTGACGACTTGCGTCACTGACGTGGAGTGCGAAACCGGAAACGGTTAGAAGCCAGCTATGTGTAAATTGTAACGCGTAATGCGCATTAAAAAAAATAATAATAAAGTTTTACAATTTTTGAAGTTTTCTGTTCAATATTGACAAAAGATGGGCTGTAGTCCTCAATCATCATCTGATTATGGTAAATCACATACCAATCCCACTCGCCGTGCTCCGTGACCGAGCTATCGCGGATAAATCTGGATTGAAAGAAGAAAAATGGAAACGATACACCTGCGTTGACAAAAACAAGTCCTCCTGCTGCTAAAAGAACAAAATATTTCGAGAGGCTATTTTGCGATGGTCTGTCGAAAATTAATTTATTACTCGGGAAGCCGACCAGGGGCCAGCAGGAGTACCAAATGACCGTCGCGTAATAGATCAGGGCCTCGCGAACCAGATAGGCAGCCCCAGACGCCGCGGACTCACAGCGAACCGAGACACATTTTCGGGGGAGACACGGAGAACTAACTACCCGCCGATGGAAAAGCGAAAGCGCGCAGCACCAACAGAGCGACGTATGAGATCCAGTTCAACGGTCTAATCGAACGCCCACCGACGGCGGAGGTCGCCTGCCTCCCCGACGCCTTGCGCAACGAAATCTGCATAATTATCGGACGTTCTCAGTCCCACGTATGTACGTCCAGTCGGAGAGAGTCATTTGTCTCCAGACGGTTGAACCCGTTTCTCTTTCGATCGCTTTACGCGAAAACAAACAAACGAGCCATTATCGCAGCTAGGCATAAATTGTCCCCGCTTACTGCCACCCTATAGCCTTGTAATTGCACGGCCGGGTCGTTGGAGAGGTGACAAACGGAACGGCGCCACGCAACCGACGGCCCTAAACAGTCGTGCGCCGGTTCGCCTTCCCCAGCAGTCTGACTCGGTTTCAGAGTACGCCTGGCAACGTTGGTAACGGACTCAGACGGGACCCGACCCGACCCGACCCGTCCACCTTGTGTACTCGGTGTCAATTAACTATTTTGTGGCGTTGTCAAGGTTATCTTCCTCGGTAGGGAGTTTTAGTAGATCGTTCCGGTAACTGCGACAAGAGTTTTAGGGAACCGTTTTTACACATCCGATACGGTACGATGGGACCTCCGGTACGAACTGCATGTGCAAAAACGGTTCCCTGAAACTCTTCAATGATACCCCATAACGATATTAGGCAGTTTTGGTAGATCGTTCCGATAACTTCGAATAACGATACCCGATACTGCGCTGCTGCCTTTCCACATGCATCGTATCGTTATCGGAGGTATCGGAACAGAACTCCCTATTAGAGACTTTATGTAGATCGTTCCGATGACTTCGATAACAATACCCGGACACCCCGCCGATGCCTTTGAGCGGGCATCGCATGTTATCGGAGTTGGCTTCCGCTTGCGTCTCGTTTACACGCACTCTCGTGCCAAACGCAGCCACGCGCCGGAGCACTGCGGAAACTACGTAAACCTCGGCAACCTATTCACCGCATTCGGTGGGAGTTGGTACCACGAGGGCGCCACGGTATTTGGTGCCCCAGTAGACTTCCGGTAGTGTATTTATTTCTTCTTCAGTAACACACAGCGATCGGAAAAGAAGATTTTCCTTCGGAGAGGTACCTGTAATAGGTTTGTAAGAACCTGCGCGCTTTGTAGAACGTAGTACAAATAACAAAAGGATGTGTGACAAGAGGAAAAGAAGAGGAAAACCGGAAGCGCGCAGGGGTCCGCCGATAGTGGGCGGCAGCGAGCTTGTTTGCAAACAAACATCGGTGAATAGACGTTTCCACTGTTTACAAAAATCACAGTCCACACGTGTTAAATCACAGTCCAGAACGCGCACGTTCGTCGCTTCGGAAAGCGAGCAAATCACGCGCCATACGCACGAACACTGAAAATGGAACCTGCCAAGTGTCCTTTTTTGGAAAGGTCTATAGGAGGTATTCACTGGCCGCCATATTTGAGGTCACTGTTTAGAGCGCATGCTCAGAACGAGCTCGCATTAATAGGCTGCCAAGACCGGCAATCTTGGTGGTGCGGAATGCACGTGGCGAAAGAACTGTGGAAGCTCGCGTTCAGCACACTATTCGCAGCCGAGCACACAGCTATGGCCGCCAGTGAATACTCCCTATAGACCTTTCCAAAAAAGGGCACTTGGCAGGTTCCATTTTCAGTGTTCGTGCGTATGGCGCGTGATTTGCTCGCTTTCCGAAGCGAAGAACGTGCGCGTTCTGGACTGTGATTTAACACGTGTGGACTGTGATTTTTGTAAACAGTGGAAACGTCTATAGCAGAAAATAGTTGACACCGAGTAAGCCACGTGCTCGTGCCAAGAAAGCTTTGAGACCACCGTAAAAACAACGTCCAGGGTTGCTGCTGTCATCATCTTCCGATTACGCAAAAAAAAAAAAAAAAAAAAATCCAAAGCTAGCTTTTTGCGCCCCGCCATCTTTGTCTATTGGGCTATGCAACGCGGTCCACGCCCGCGCAATAGCTCCTTTCTGCGGAACATCAGACGCTACTTCACGCGTCAAAGGCCCAGTGACTCGGCATTTTTTTTTTTTTTTTTCGCCGGACTGATAAGCCCCGCAGACGTGCATGCAGTTTCGGGAAGCGAGTCGAGGTGCACCAGCATAACCCCGCACCCCCTTCCCCACGTATGGCTACTAAACAAAATAGAAAAAAAAAAAAGCGCCATACCCAGTGTCGGCAGTGTCCCCTCCCCAGGTGCGAGCGGAACGAGCTTGCCAAGGACACGCACCGTGGACTTTTCCTCCACGAGCGCACCTGAGTTTAGACCAGTTTTGCCCACGAGAAGACGGCTCTCTTCGCCCCATCACGAACGTCTCAGCAAGCACGCTCTCGGCCGTGCACCCTACGACGACAGGCTGCGAAACGAACAAGTCAACGCTCCAGTTTAAAAAACCCTCGCCCCAGAAGAAAAAAAAAAAAAAAAAACACCTAAAAGGACAGAATACAGCCGCGACGATTTGGCAACCTTCAGTTTTCAAAGTCAGATTCGTGTACCCTCGCCATATATATATATATATATATATATATATATTTGTTATTTTCTTTCTTTGCGGGCGATCCAGCGCGCGGAGGCCTCCCAGCTCGCCCGCTTCCAGTCCTCCTCTTTATTCCGCTGGTTTCCGAAGATAGCAAGCTGCATGCATGATGCGCGGCGCTGCCGACTTCAGCGGATCCTCCGCCGCGCTATCATCGCCTGGGCCAAACACATGCGCGCGGAGCCGCGCGCGCAAAGTTGGCGACGCCACGGGATTGCCAGCACGCTCTCGGTCATCAACAGTGGAGGACATACATGGACGTGAAAACGCCGCACTCACGCCGGTCGTATACAACATACAGAAAGACACGGTGTTACACGGTGTTGGCCTCAAGCATGATCCAAGCATGTTTGCTCCATACATACTTCGTCTGCAGTCAGTTTTTTGCATCACCCATCTGACAGGACCTTCATACGAGAAAGAAACCGACAGCGTCTCCAGACTGTGCTTTGCAGGCTGTATTCGCAGTATGACTGAGACTTAACAACGCACCTGCTGCTTTAAATGCTATCCAACTGTCGAAACTAAAAAAAAAAAAAAAAAATTGGTGTGTGCGTGTGTGTGCGTGTGCGTGTGCGTGCGTGCGTGCGTGCGTGCGTGCGTGCGTGCGTGCGAGAGAGAGAGAGAGAGAGAGAGAGAGAGAGAGTCACCCAGCTGTAGATGAGCAATTTAGCCAGTGCAGTACAACCGCTTGCCTGGGGTCTTCAACGTGCACCACGCAGTACTGATACACGACCGCACGCCGGTATACGATGCTCATCCAGATCGAAACGGGCAGAGGTGGGGGTGTCAGAACTTCAACGCACCCCGTTTGGGTGTTAGGCGCCAATTGGTACATGCTTTTGCTTTTACTTATTGTTGTTGTTTTCGCGTTGTTTTCTTTTTGTGGGGCAGCGGGACCGAGCTGCTTGCTCGCTGTGCAAAACCCCGGGGGACGGTCCTCGGTTCAGTCCCCGACCGTGCCCGTTTCGATCTGGATGAGCATTGTATTGGCGTGCGGTCGCGTATACTCCCTACTGCGTGACTCGCGGTAAACACCTCGAGCTAGCGGTAGTATCCGCCAAAATATCTCATCCATAGCGAGTAAACAACGTCGGCATACGCCGACAGGCTAAACTCGCGTCGTTTAACAACAAACAGGATCATCGAGCAATTACGCGAGAGTGCGGATCACCACCGTGGAATGGGCTGTAAAGACGCCCGAACAAGATAAGACGTAAATTGACTCGTACAATATATGGATTTCATCGCACAAATCATTGAAAGCTCCCAACACAATTTTTTTTTTTTTTTTTTTTTTTTTTTTTTTACCGCAGGTTACCAACGATGCCGCTCCGTCAGTAACCTGCGGTACAGTTATACTAAAACTGCTTATTAGAGTTTTAGGACCGGGGGGGGGGGGGGGGGGGGCTTGACGGTTTGGGGCGTCGCACTGCGCATGCGCAGAACTCCCTATCGTAGTACGGTGGCGATCGAAGCAGGCGCCCCATCTTGAGGCCGAACAGACCAGCTCCGCGTGGCCGAGCGGTTTCGAACAGTTTCGCCCGACGCGTCCGTGTGTATAATACGACGAACATACTGACCCACCGGCGTGTAACTCCTTCGCCGGCCCATGCAGGGGCTTGCCAAGAGTAGGCCACGGCATTTTGCCGACCACGGTGGTGGAGCTTCCAGGAATCGCGGGGGTCTGGGTCCCGCGGATGGCGCGGTCGGCGGCGACCGGTTTCGGAGGGGCCAGAGCCGTTTATACTGAGAGAGTTTGGCCTTCTTAAGGAGATTTTGACAGCCTGACAACCACAGCAGTATAGTCTGACAACCGGGGGATGACTACTTCCGTCCGCCATATTGTGGCTCTGACTCATAGGAACTCTACGCGATTTCTCAGGAATGAACAAGACAAAGAAGTAACGCCATATTGTGTTACCGTGAAATCCGCTTGTTCTAGCGGCCAACAAGCTCCGCCCATTGGCCAAACTCTCTCAGTATAAACGGCTCTGGGAGGGGCGCCCCACCAGCTCCCCTCCGCGTTTATTACCCGCGGCCGGCTCGCATGCGCGGAGGAGCCGCCTTCTCATCGTCCCGTTGGAGAAGAAGAACCATCTTCTTCGCACTCCCAGTAAGTAGCCGCCACCGGGGTTACGTGGCAGAGCTCAAATCGTCGACAGTCATGACGCCCGTTTCGTCTTCTATGCCCCTCTTTCGTTCTTCGTGTTCTACGCTTCAAAGCCGCAGTCGCATGCACTGCTCAAGCACCGCACGAGTGTTCGCTACAGACGCGACGACAATATGTATGTACGCTTTCGACGTGTCTGTACACGGATGGATGGATGCATGCTAACGGCGGTACCCTTTATATCGGGCGGTAGCTTGCGCCACCTAGCCTAGAAGTTGAGAACGAAAAGTATGATTTCTTTCATTCCTTCGCCGATGGGCTTACCCTCTCAGACAGTTTTTGTGCGACCAATGTACGCAGGACCGTCGTACGAGGAAGAAACACGCGTCGGACAGCGTCTGCACACTGAGGCTTTTGCATGATGCGTTAAGCAGTGTGACCATGGCAATTAGAGGGTTGCGTAGCAACGGTCCTATTGTCAACACCCGTGACGTCTATTTCGTTCTCTCGTTTTCGTATTCTGCACTCTACAAAGAAACCTGCAGAGCGCCTATACTTCTCTCCAATTCACTCAGGAAAGAAACAATCGCTGCAATCTACAAACGAGCGAATGACAAAAAAAAAAAAAAATCGTTTAGACTTAAAAAAAAAAAGTAAAAAATCTGTCTGCGCTTTGACAATGAGCACGACATTTCTTCGCACAACTTTCCAAGCAACACACACATTCAAAGCGGTGCGAGCGGGTCAAATCTGTCGAGTGGAGAAGGCTCAGACAACGGATTGAAATGGTGTCGATAGCATGGCGCCTCCTCCAATGTGGAGAGGCGATTGGGCGAATGCAGTACGACCTGGAAGTTCGTTAACGTAGGTGACGCAGTAGTGAGCATATACGGAGGGACATTGACCATTCCATCACCGATATTTGAGGTGAACTATATAGCGACGAACGGGCGAACGGACGGAATCCAGAAAATCAGCTTCTGTCTTACGTGCGTTCATCACACGAGCGAGGCGTCTTCGTTCGTTCAGCAAGCGTTCGGCACGGAGGGCGTGCTACGGCCCTTGATCCGCAAAGGAATTGCACGGGACCGAAACCCGGCAGTCTCGGGCTTTCCAACACGCCGTATAGTCGCGAACGTCTTGTGCACTTCTCCGCGGAGGCATCGACACGATCGCCAAACGCGTAGGTCAAAATTAGTCGTCCGCAGTCGAAAATGGCGATTTTTAATGGCGCCTTCACCAGCAAGGCGTACACGGTTATCACGAACCGCGAACACACCCTATTGTAGCGACATTTACGAAAATAAATATAACAACCATTAAGCCGTGGGTCACACTGTGCTCTCATACACCATTAAAAAAAAAAAAAGAAAGACACCCTGTTCGCTGCAGTCACGATGACAGAATTAAAAGAGTTTTAGTATAATCGTTCCAATGACTCCGATAACCGTATACCCGATACTTCACCGCCACCTTTTGCGCACTCATCGTATCCTTATCGGGAATCGTTATCGGGTGTATCGGAGGTATCAGAATCGACTTACTAAAACTCTCTATTATCTGGGGACGCGGCTCAACCCCGTTCGAAGCGTGTTTGCTTCATAGATATGTATCATTGGAACATGTGTGCGCACTGTTTTTGTATGGCGAATGTGACAGACTCGACTGTCCTTTGCACGATGTAACGTGCCCTAATGCTGACGAGGAGAAACAAGAGGGGACCCTTCTTATTCCTGCTCGACGCCACTTCCACCACCGCCATTCGCTAGCTCGTCCGCGCAACGCGTGGCGATGGTCGAAAAAGATGCCGATTTCTCGATGCCTACAACTCGAACTCGTCGCGGCGGCCCCTTTCGCCGATGCCGGTTGGGAGGAACAGCGAGGAGAGGGGGGGCAGGAATCAAACATGGCGCGTGGAAGAAAGAGACTCTCGCGCTGCTTGCGGGAGGAAGAGGAGAGGGAAGAGTGAAGCAGCAGCAGCAGCGGCGGCGGCCGGGGCCAGCAGCAGAAGCTTATTTCGAGGCAGTCCTAAATATAGGGCCCTGGGCGCGGGCCGGAGCTCGTCGCCATCGGGGCGCCTGGCTGGCCCAGTGCTCCAGCTCCGCGTCGCCGTCGACGTCGTCGCGGCTTCTGCCGCCGTCGTCGATCTGCCGCGCTCGCGCGCGCACAGGGACGTCGCCCTCGCTTCTCCCTCGCCGGCGGCGGCAGCATCGCACGGCCGCTGCGCGTGTTGCTCTTGTACATCGTATAAAAGACGTGTCGTTCGCTGTAGACACGACGACGAGTGCGGACGCGTCTCAGGCATGTTCCAAACATGTTTGCTACATCATACATGAACATGACTGCAGACAGTTTTTGCGCGAACGGTGTCACAATCGTACAAAAAAATTTTGTATGTTGTATCAGTCTGATGGCCGCTTAAAGCCGGGAACATCCTATACAAAAGAGATTCTGCAAACGCGAGTCACCGCAATATCTGTGGTTCGAATGCAGCGTGCCCAAGTTTCCTCTTTGAAATCATTGCCATATGCGGCATTCGGAGCACAAATCACCAATCACGCAGAGAAAGAAAAAAAAAAAAAAGCGCGGGACTGCGGCGCATTTTACTTTGGGGATTGGCGTACAGTCGGCGACAGCAAAGGCAGAGAGGGCGATAAGCGTCTTCGGGTGTCCGTTGTTAAAAAGTGAAAGCAATGGTAAAACTCTCTCGGCCGTATAGTGCAGAATGTTCTACGTCTACATTATTAACATTTTTTTTTTTTTTTTTTTTTTTTAGTTTGTTACGAGTTGCAACACGCGAAAGGTATAATCCGAACAGCGGCCAAACGCCGCCGTATGAAACGGGTTCCGACGAACTCGGGGTCCCAAACCGGCGGCGCGCGCGAGTCGCGCACGCGCTCCGAGGTCGACGGGTCTCCTTCGAAAACCCGTCGTGTTCGAAACCCAGTCTTTGGTTCCTTCCGACTAGTTCCGACAAGCGAAAGATCGAGACAGACAGCTGCCCAGACCAACTGGGACGCAGGGCGCAGTGATACAGAGCAGCGGCAGCAGCAGCAGCACGCACCCCCCATCCAAACCTAGCGACACACTCAACAACGAGCGCGACCACGGAGAGATGCAACGCGCGACCTGGTGTGTCTAGATTTGAGAGTGGTTGCAAACTGCTCGATCGAGGTCACGTGTTCTAAGCTCGTTGTCCTCCTTGCCGCGCGGCAGGGTGCGCATGCGTACGAGCAACCAATCTGAGGAAGATGCGTTCGTCGTTGGATTGTAAACGGTATATTCGTGGTTCGAGGGGAATCGGTTGCCGAGCGCGGAGCACGTGGAGCGAAAACTCGCGCTGCAGAACCCGGGGATGCTCGGTCCGACCTCGCGCTTGCCCCATCTGGATGAGCATCGTGCAATAATCACTACTGCGTGATGCTCGTCAAAGACCCCGGGCTACACTGGCTGTACGTTTCTCATCAACGGCGGACGACACCTCACGCAGGTTGGAGCCCCGACCCCTCTGCCGAAACAAACCCGATTATTTCCGCGGTTTTAGTTGTTCCCTCTCTTAAATCTGGGCTCTCTAGCGCGGCCAAGAGACGGCCGAGCCGCCGGGATAGGGTGCGCTCCTAGGGAAACGAGTCTTGGCCCGGGTCCAAACCCAACGTCGTGACCCCGGCGTACGACGCGAACCGACCCGCCTGAGGCTGTCACGCTGCGCACCCCCCCCCCCCCCCCAAAAAAAAAAAAATATATATATATATATTGTGGGGGAAAAAAAAAAAGATTAAAAACATTTTTGTACTTTGACGCGCACAAGGCGATGTTTATGCTGTTTCGTTCACGCGGAGTTCAAGCCATTTGGAACCGTGACGGGACTCCATATTAACACTGTTCGAGGCGGGGCTTAGGCCGCACGTCCGGGAGCTTCCTTGCTCGTGACGACGACCATTCCCCGAAGTGAAGAACCCAGGGGTCCAGTGGAGGTGGGAGAATTGGTAACGTAACGAACGGTTTAATTACATGGTAGCGATACAGTCGTCAAATCCAAGAGAACAAATGGAGCTCTTACGCCCCGCCTTATATAGGGGCCCGTTTTCTCCCTCTCTCTCCGCCAGGGCAGCAGGTGCGACAGCCACGTGCTTTGCAGCTGGGTCCGTCGCGACGTAGTCAGAAATGAGTCATAGCCAAGGTTCTCCGCAGTTAGGCCAGGCCTCTCTCCCCTTCCGGAGCGCACGAACCCACACGCACACACACACACGTCCCGTTGACGTCACGGACGCGTTGAGACACGTTTTGGGCAGCCTTCGACAGGTGGGCGTCAGTCCTGAACACGTCGGGACTCGTTTTGGGACTCGTTTCCGCAGCGTTGAAACTCGGAAGAAGGTCGCCGAAGGTTCCATTCTTAACAGCCCCTCCGGGGCCAGGGAAACCTCGAATGGCCGGTGGTACAATCGCTGGCCTGAAGAGGTGGGCTTGGAGTAGGCCTTGAGAAGACGCTGCAAGCACCAAACAAACTCCCAAACCTCTCACAACGGAGGCATCAGCGGAAACGTCCCCCACAACACCACGCCACACCGCAGTCAAACGCTCGGAATTCGCCAAAGACCCGCCAGACTGGATTACGGATTACCAAAATTTGGTACAATTCCGGGTATCGAGACCCCCTGTCGCCAAAAAAACTCACTTTTCCAACGAGGTCACTAAGAACAAAAGACAAAAGACAAAAACTTTTCGCAATTTGTGAGGTCATTTTGGGGTTTCAACGAAGTGCCCCCACTTAGATCCTCATTCCCGTGGATGACGAAGACCTCTGAGATCAACCCTACTAATTTTCGTGATGTCAGAAAAATCTGCTCAACCCATCGGCATTGCCGTTAAATTTGCCTTTCCTTTTTCTTACGCTGAAGTCATAGTGATCGATTTTCACGTGATTTCTAGACGTGAAAATGCGGTCCTTATAGCGCCGATAAAACAATCCGCCTTTTTCATGCCCCGTCACATTGGTCCTAGCAATCTCCTGAGCTGTAGCGCGAAACCCTGACACACTAGGGTCGCTCTTCTGCTCGACTCTGTCTACTCGTAGCAGAGGACCAAAGTTACGCGACGCCGGAGCTACGAGAGATCTTTCACTGATCCCCTCTTCCTCCGCCTTTTCCGCCGGCGCGTTGGGACGGCGTACGCTTCCTAGTGCTACGAGGTCGGGCTGTTCTACAACCTGGTCCCCCTCATCCCGTTCCTCTGCCTCCAACTCTGGGAGTGCTTGCTCCCCGTCAGCTGCTTCTGGCTCTGGATCACTCGTCAACAAAGGGGCAAGCTGACGCGATTTGGACCTCGTCAACGCTTGAACCAGTCCTTCTCCCAGTTGTTGACCCCTTTCGCGCAGCAAGAAATCTGACCGGTTAGAAAACAAATAAGGATATTCCAACGGGACTGTTTGCGAGACAGCCGCCTCTGTCACTAGCTCTCCGAACGGGCCAGTTATCCTTACTGTCGCCATAGGCAGACAGACACTGTGCTTTTCAAGCAGCTGCTTGATCCAAACTACCTTTCCCGTAAAATCGGAGGGCGTTACATACGACGGATGGACAACGTCCATCGTCGCTGCACTGTCACGAAGCACCCTGCACGGCTTTCCGTTTACCTGGAGCTCGTGAAGATAGGGACGAAGGAGCTTCAGGTCCTCGTCACGTCCGTTCACGCACGAGAACACAACCCGCGGTTTCTTACATCTGGCCGCTGTGTGTCCCGGCTCCTGACAGTTGTAGCACAGGAACGGCTTCCTTGCCTCGAACTGCCCTGTTGGGCTTTTCCGCGCCTCGTCTCCGTTCGAGTGTTCTGCGCTCTTTTCTGGGACCTTTTGTCCTGCTTCGGGCTTCTCGGGCCCGTTTTCTCGCGAGCCGTTACCGTGTCGGAAGGTCTTACGCTGATCGCTTCGGCCGGATTCGCTTTCCTCTCCGCTCAGCTTTCTACGCGTTGCGTACTCTTCGGCTAGCTCAGCGGCCCTTTCGACAGAGTCGACTCCCACCCTGTCCTGCACCCAGAGCTTGACTGACTGCGGAATGCTACGAAAGAACTGTTCGAGGCACACACACTCGACTACCTTGTCTCGGCTTTCGTACACTTCCTCGCTCTTCAACCATTCTATCAGGTTGGTTTTAAGCCCGTACGCGAATTCCGAGTAGCCCTCGCTGCTCTTTTTGGATGCGTTTCTAAACCTTTGACGGAACGCCTCGGCAGAAAGGCGGTACCGCTTCAAAAGGCTGGACTTCACCTTGTCGTAGTCGTCCGCGTCTCCAGCACTAAGGCGCGCGACAACCTCTGCAGCCTCACAGGGCAACAGAGTCAAAAGCCGTTGCGGCCACGTTTCTGGGGCGAAGCTCAACTTCTCACATGTCCTCTCAAAGTTAACTAAGAATAGGCCCACGTCTTCCCCAACTTTAAACGGCTGCATGAGCTTCTTCATTTGATACGACTCGGTCTCACTTGCTCGTACCGGAGCCCCAACTCTACTGTTCTGCGAGTTTAATCGCTGTTGTTCAATTTCGAGCTCTAGCCTTTTCAGCGCTCGCTCCTGGTCTCGTTCCTCTTTCGCCGCAGTCTGTGCTCGTTCCTCTCTAGCTGCAGCTTGCTCTCGTTCCTCTTTCGCTGCAGCCTGTTCCTCTTTCGCTGCAGCCTGTTCTCGCTCTTGTTCCTCTCTTGCTGCAGCTTCACTCTTAGCGTTCTGAAGCAGTTCCCACGCAATTTTAATTTCCTCTGCTTCCGCGCTCTCTGAAATCGCTTTACTGATCTCAGATTTCTTCATCTTTTGCTCCACCTCCACACCCAATTCTTCACATAAACAGAGTAAATCTGTTCTCAGTAACCTCATCAGATCCATGATCGCTGCTCTTTAGCTTTGGCTTTGCAATAAAACTTGTCGCGAGGTTGTACACAAACCTAGCGCACGAGTCAAACACTAAGGATTCCCAGCAGTTCAAAATTAATTACCCATAATCTGAAGCCTGGCGAATCTCAAAGCAAAGTCCAAACGCTCACCCGCAGATGTAGCACGATGTCGCATGGTCCGATCCCAACCGCTGCCAACCAGTTGTTCGAGGCGGGGCTTAGGCCGCACGTCCGGGAGCTTCCTTGCTCGTGACGACGACCATTCCCCGAAGTGAAGAACCCAGGGGTCCAGTGGAGGTGGGAGAATTGGTAACGTAACGAACGGTTTAATTACATGGTAGCGATACAGTCGTCAAATCCAAGAGAACAAATGGAGCTCTCACGCCCCGCCTTATATAGGGGCCCGTTTTCTCCCTCTCTCTCCGCCAGGGCAGCAGGTGCGACAGCCACGTGCTTTGCAGCTGGGTCCGTCGCGACGTAGTCAGAAATGAGTCATAGCCAAGGTTCTCCGCAGTTAGGCCAGGCCTCTCTCCCCTTCCGGAGCGCACGAACCCACACGCACACACACACACGTCCCGTTGACGTCACGGACGCGTTGAGACACGTTTTGGGCAGCCTTCGACAGGTGGGCGTCAGTCCTGAACACGTCGGGACTCGTTTTGGGACTCGTTTCCGCAGCGTTGAAACTCGGAAGAAGGTCGCCGAAGGTTCCATTCTTAACAACACTCATCATAGTTTAGAAAGAAGTATAGAAATTAAGAGGGCATTCTCCATTTGACAAATGTCTATAGACCTTTCCAATGTTTACAAAATCACAGTCCAGCGTGCGATCTTCACAGCCCAGCACGTGCGTGATCGTCGCTTCAGAAAGCGAGCAAAGCACGCGCCATACGCACGAACGCTCAAAATGGCACCGGCCACAAGCTCGTTTTTGGAAAGGTCTATATAGTGCAGAAAAACAAAGGCACAGGCGCGTGGCCCACAGCTCAACAGAATGCCTCGTTTGTACGAGACAAAGGCACTCTTCAAAGTCACGCGCTCGCGCTCGTGCATTTGTCACAAAATGGATAATAGACCTATTGCTAAATTACCCGAGCATCAAGGAGAATGCAGAGATTGGTGCTCTACGCGGCACACGCGCTGGCCTCAGCAGTATACTCTATTTCACCTTATGGTGGACCGCAGGAAAGGCAACAAGCGCGAGCTCCTTGCTCTAGGGCACATCTCGGCGGCACAAGCTCTCGTGCATTAAGGGCAGCTGCCAACGCTATGACCTCGCGCATCTAACCTTCACTGCTGCAACAACATAAGGTGAAACGGACTATAGTAACTTTTCTAAAGCAAATGCCTAAAACAAATAGCCTCTTGCACGCGCGTTCGTCAACGCTTTATTTTAGTTATTTACTTCGAATCTTTTATACAGGGAAGGCGTACGCGTGTGGCGCGTGGAACACCAATCCCTGCATTCTCCTTGATGTTCGGGTAATTTAGCAATAGGTCTATTGGGCCAGTTGGTACATCGAAAGAAGAATAAGCGCCTCAAAGACAGGGACAGAGATACCAGGAGAGAGAGTCTCTCTCTCTCTCTCTCGTGCGTGTACGTGCGTGTGCGTGTGTGTGTGTGTGTGTGTGTGCGCGTGTGTGTGTGTGCGTGCGTGTGCGTGCGTGCGTGCGTGTGCGTGTGTGTGTGTGTGTGTGTGTGCGTGCGTGTGTGCGTGCGTGTGCGTGTGTACGTGTGTGTGTGTGTACGCGTGTGTCACAATGGCCATCAACGGGCCACTGTACAATAAATGCACATGTGACGTGTGTTTTCAACAGACAATCCGATGGTAGGTTAGCGCTCGCTGTCTTTCTGTTCTCCGAGGCGCTGATATTCTTCTTTCGATGCCGCTGTCAGCACCGCATTCGGATGTCTGTGAGATGGAGTATAGACAACGCACACCAGCACGTTGTTTACAGACAAGCCCGCGATGTGAGCAATACGCGTGCGCGCAAACTTGCGCAGACGCTGCGTATACGCAGTGACGACAGCAGCGCCACCGTCATGACGTCCAAGAATTTGGTCATGACGTCAGAGAATACTGCCAGTGGCATCCTCGAAGGAACCACAAAATTAATTTTGGGCTGGGACAAAAGATTTCTCATTGGGATTTTACCAATCGCATATCGTTTAGTGCGCCCAAAAGAAAACTAGTACACGCGGGGGTATAGAAAGCCAAACGCCTGCTTTTCGGAACGAAAATTGGTAAACTACTCCGGACTATTTGTTACTTCCTTTCCTTCGACCCTTTTTTCACTGTGACGCATCCGCGGTGCCTAAACACCCAGCTCACGCACATTCGAACACGAGCACTGCGCTCGTCAACAATCATTCCGTCGACGAATCTTTGGATTCGCATTCGTGGCCAACGAGTGCACCCTTGACGGCACCTGCTATATCATCACTCGCGAATGACAAATTCCCCGTGGATGTGCTTCAAAAGCACGCTGGAAGCTCGGAATCATCAAATCCGCGGTGATTCCGAGCCTCAGTGAAGCACGTCCCACGACCACGCAATTTCACCGCGCGTTTTGAGTGGAGGAGGAAAGCTAAGGAGGAAATATTTGAAAATTCATTTCACGGTTGCGCGAATAATGCCGGCATCTCTCATTGGCTGCGGAGAAAAGTGCATAAAGGATCGCGGTGCATGACGTGTCCCCAACATGTCAGTGGCCTCGGCCAAAGTAATAAAGGCAGACAAGTAGGGGTGTGCATCAATGGACACGCAATACGTGGAGAGCTTAGCCCCGAGGGCGCTCAATGTCGGGTTGAGTCTTGAATGGAATTCGTTCGCTTTTAATGTTGCACAATCGAAGGCGTCTCGATATACCTTCAGTGCAATGCACTCCGGGTGGTGCTACGTCTGGTACTGCACGGAAATTCCAGGTCAGTGTGTGTTAGCATATCGGCTGTATACGCGCGGCTGGATCTCGATGGAGAAATTACCGAGGCATTTCTGAACTGCCCGAGCAAACAGAAAGACGACGACCATCGGATAAAACGGCTCGAGGACGGATGCGTCCGTGCGGTCGCCTTCTTTAGGATTGCGTCAAAGATATCTCTTCCCCGTGACGAAAGGAATCGCTCTGCAACATACTTGGGTAGTAATTCAATTACAGTAATTAAATTACTGTAATTTAATTACTTTTCTTGGTAATTTGTAATTGTAATAATTACTTTCGGATAAAAGGAATTGTAATTGTAATTTAATTACTTTCTAGCGTCAGTAATTGCAAAAATTCAGGCACAATTACAATTACTTTTGCAAAACTTTGAAACGCCAACGCAACCTCCCTGAAAGCCTCAGCGCTCGCACAAGCGACCTAACTGTAGCTGAACAACAAGAATAAAGAGACACACTCACACACACGCACAACATAAATAGTGTTGCAATGTTTGTTGTTTTGTTGCTTACACTGCGGGCTGAGCTCAACGGCGCCGTGTAGCGCCGTCTGCTGTGCGAGCAGAAAACAATACCGTAAACATGCTAAATTATTGAAAGAAAAAAATTGAGCTTCAGCTTTCAGCCGAGGTTGGGAATTTTAATTGTCTTTGACATTACTTTTCTTTATTTTTTGCCAGTTTTTTACGTCCCTCTTCCAGTACTGTCGCATATTTGTGTCTTTGTATTATTTTCAAGTTTATTTCCTGTTTGTTTTACTTTAGATATTAATTGCATAAGCGTTTTGGAGACTGACCTCGCACCTGTGAATACTGTCACCAATGATTCGAGAGTCCCGATTCGGTTCTTATGCATTTCGAAGCCATTATAATTTCAACTCAAGGTAAATAATTTACAATACCATGATGTGTGTATGAGAATGCGGTTGTATAAGCGCGTGTGGGATTTAATTCTATATTAACACTTGTAAAATATTCATATATAACTAATTGTCACATTTTTATTTGCCTGGCTAACAAAAGTCTGTCAACCAAATTTTTTTTAGCAATCTGGCGTCTTCCGTAGTTCAAACTAATTTATAATTATTTATTAAAAATATAAGAACGTAGTACTTCATTGCCCCAAACTGTCAAGTTCTATCATGAATTTAACAAAATGCATAAAAGGAAAATATACAACACGTGGCATTTATACAGCAATGCTTAAGCCTCCTCAAACATTAGGGCAAGAAAGGAACAAACGCGTTTCATTCTATGCAACTTGTTTAGTTATATGGCCCAAGTCGGTTCGCTCTCAGAAATAAGTAATTGTAAAGTAATTGCATTACTTTTTAAAAGTAATTTGTAATTGTAATAATTACTTTTCACATAGTAGTAATTGTAATTATAGTTTAACTACTTTTGAATCAAAGTAATTGTAATTGTAATTAAATTACATTTTGCAAGTAATTCACCCATGTATGCTCTGCAACCTGATGGGAACGCTCGGTGGCGACGGAACAAGGACTATAAGTCGCGGCAATATTGCGGCGTACAGCATGCGGCCGGGCTCACAACCCGGAGAGCACATTTATGGCGACATAACGGGTGTAAAGACCGAAACAAACGTGCTAGAAAACAAACATAGCAATCAATTCGAAACACGAGAAACTTACTCCACAAAATTTTCCGGAAACTAACCACCTCTGGGTATATATTGTACGGAAATCGCAAATATTAATTTAACGAAGCCACATTTGCAATTTACAAACAACCCTCTCTTGCTCTCTTTTTTTTTTCTAAGTTTAAAAACCGATGACTAATTAAATTAGAGTGGACGATCGAAGTCATCAATGTACCCTGACGCAAAGTACCCGATTACATCGACGACAAGAAGTAAAATAAAAAATTAACGGAACAATGCCGCGCTTGATAACTACGAGTTAAATGCAAAAGAAACAAAAAAAAAAGAAAAAAAAATACCTAGACGAATAACGTCCCACAGTCCCCACTTTTAAACTTTCGTTCGGATACAACCTGAGCAATAACTGTAGGAAAGTGAGTGAGGAAAAAAGAAAAAAAAAAGGCGTCTATTGATTTTGTTTTTTTGCAGAATACATTTTTAAGATTACAGAAGCGCGGCGGCTGCATGCATGCGGTCGTCCCGCCTTAGACACATGTAGAGCACTTGTTCGAACAGTGGCAAGAAAAAATGAAAAAAAAAAGGTGTTCTGCAATTGACGTCAGCCCTTCAAAGCGGCACGGCGTGGCCCCTTCCTTTTCCTTTCTTATTAACTTTTCTTCTTTGCTTCACCTCCCCGACAGCGACGTTATCTAACAGCCAGCACCCACCTGCCCTTCCTAACCCCCTCCCCCCCCCCCCCCCCACACACACACACACATACAAACACAGACCCAAGGTGAGACGCAGCCCCGCATCGAGAGGCAAATCATGCGGCCTTTCACGTACCCTACCACACACACACAAGAAAAAAAAATGTATATTAATAAAGAAGATTGAGAAGAACGGGAAAATGGAAGCCAGAGCGGTGGTCACCGTAGAAATTATCCTCCGACGCGCGATAGATGCGGCGCTCGCGCGTGCACGCACGCAACGCCGCGAATGTAAGAGTCGAAAAGAGAGAGACGCGCACAAAAGCGCGTCCCTGAGTCGAGCCAAGCTCTCGGGACGCCAGGGCACTCCCGCCGCGAGCCGGGTCAGCTTGGACTGCCAAGCTGACGTAATGAACAAGAAAGACCCTGCGCGACCGACGGACGGACTGACTCGCCGTGTACGCGCGCACGCACCTAACGGAACTTCCTCCGGCCAAATTAATTTTTTTGACGCGTTTTGGACGCCACCCCCGCGAAAGAAAAAAACGAACAAACAACACCTGTCTGACCACCACCTCCGAGACATCAAGGCCGTGTGGGACAGTCACAGTGTAATACCAGATCCCCTTGTCCCGTGGCAGTGAGTACATAGCACAGACGTCAACGTCCGAGCGAGGAAACACTTTAGCTGTAATTGCACTCCTCGCCGTGTCTGGCTGGCCATTTCGCGGTCCATTGTGTTAGATGCGTATGTTTTCCACCATTTCATGACATTAAGATTTTAGTACGGCACAAAAGTAAACCTCCCAAACAAATTGACGAGGCTCTCTTGTTTTGTTGTTGTTTTTATTGCTAGTTATGACACAGGCATGCATGCAAGCACACCGTCGGTATCCCTGGCGGCTGACGAGGTTTGAATTTATAGACCCCTTTCGAAATTCACGTGGCGATTATTAGAAGGTCAGAACCACTGCACAATGGCGGAACAACTGACGTCGTGAAACGTGCAAGTCATTCCATATGATAGCGAACGTCGGAGCGCGGCCAACGCTAATATCCGACCACCCAATCAAACAACGTCGAAAGTGCAACGTCACTGCGCTCATCACCTTGTTCTGTGGGTTTCTTTTTTCTTCTGCTCCAACCAAACGCATAAAGTGTGCCGTGACGTTGCGGCTTTAGTCCGCCATTGTGCAGGGATTCCACAGCTGCCAAAAGAGGGCAGTATTTCGAAAGGGGTCTATTAGGAAGTTGGGCAAAGTTTGTGTAATTGCTGTATCGCGCAGACGTAAAATTTATGTTGTCAGTCAGCGATGTGTGTGTGTGTCTTTCTCTGCGTGTGTGTGTGTGTCCGCTAGGTGACGCACAAACATCCGGGACCGTGGCCTTGTTGGCCAAGAGATGCTGGTTTGTCTGTTTGTCCGACCCAAGCAGCGAGGCAACGTCACGAGCGAGAAACGCGCCGTCCAAACAGACCCGCCACCCGGGTTTTGTCGCGGAGCAAACCTGGCTTTGTCGTGCGCGGCCGGGTATATACTCCCTCGAAAATTACCTCGAGGGGGAACGGCGATCCGACAAAACTGTTTCTCCGCTGCCGTCGCCATCCGGTCCCAAACAACCCGAACAACTGTCAGCTGGCTCGAAAACTCGGTCGCCGAAGGACGTAATCATTGGACAGAAGGCGAAAGGGTGGTGCGCGCGTGCCTTGGCCCAGGTATTTCCGTGAAACGAGATGGGGTAACCAAAATGCTCTTCCCTAGCGAGCTGGAAGAGCACGACGCTCGGAGGATTGTTTTACTCGCAAAAAAAACGTAACTACTCCCTTTGGCCTCTAAAGCATCGGTACTATTTTGGACGTGTGCGACCAAAAAGGCCTTCCGCAATTGGCCAACGGCTCGCTCTTTATAGTCACTGGCAGGGCTTCTATGTAGAACACCCGCGGCCACCAGCACGCGCCCGTTGCCTTCCACCATGCTTCGGCTGCGCGTGCAGGCTCGAGGGCCCCCAGACGCCGAAACGCTACCGAAGGTAAGATTTGCTCGTGCCGGAGACGGTACAACCGAAACTCCTTCCTGCCGTTAGACAACAGAGGTTAACGTCGTTGCATGACGTCAGAACCGTCAAAGCAACAATGCTGAAAGAACAATACTCAAAAATAAAATTAACAAAACATATAAAAACTTCTTTTTTTTTTTGCGGCTTAGGAGTCGAATTTGTGTTTGCAACAGATAATTCAACCAGCTGTTGAATGCGCATTTAATTGCTCCTCTCATTAGTATATGGATGGTTGATATTTGTATGTTCAGCTGGTTTCGCCCAAAGCCAATGCGCAGTTTCAGTAAACCTTTTTAGTGTTCCAATAACGAAACTATATGCATCAGTATTGCAAGCGCTACCGAAAAAAAAAAGTAACAAAATACGTTACTTTTTAAGAGACTCCTAGAAGATCGTTTCGATGACTCCGATAACGATATCCACCACCACCTTCGATAACGATACGTGCATCGTATCGTTATCGGGTATTAGTATCGGGGGTATCGTAACGATCTAATAAAACCCTCTAATAAAAAAAAAAAAAAAACGTTACCGACCTGCGTTACTTCGAAATAAAATGGACGCGATACAACACGATAAAAAAAAAAAAAAGAATGACGCACGTTTCTTCTCCGCGACTTTCTTTTGTGTGTGAATTAAAACGTTTTACCGCTTGAATTGACGTCACAGGTACGCGTAAGCGCTATATTTCAGGAAACATCAAGTCCGCGCAGAAACATGACATAATTACACCTTATCTTTTCTACGGTCCCACCTGAATACGCGCAACGAAAAACGCAGAAAAAAAGCGAAAACGACGAAAATTTATAATTTAGCATTTAGAAACACACACACACACACAAAAGGAAAATTTTCACTGTTATCTTTTTTTTAGGGCTTGGGAAGAACATGTTACGAGTAATTCAACTACGATACCCGTCACTCGAAATAAGTAAAGCGTTATACGTTACCGTTTTTAAAGTGCAACGAGGACGCTACTACGTTACCGAAAAAAAGGTAGCGCGTTACATGTAACACCGTTACACGTAACCCGTTACCGACAACACTGCAAAGGAGCCGGCGGAGTATCGGATATCGTTATTGGAACGATTTACTACAACTCCTCCCTACTTCAAACTTCAGTCGATGGCCCAAAACATATTTTTAAATGCCTGAATACGACACGTTTGTGCCCCCCCCCCCCCCCCCCCCCAAAAAAAAAAAAAAAAAAAAAAGAGGAAATTTTTTGTTGCGAGAAACATTTCGAGTTCGAAGCGATTTCGATACGTGCTTGCATTTGGACACGTCGACCTTGAAATAGCCAGTAGTCCAATGAACCGACACGGATAAGCTTCAAACGTCTTTTGTGCACTCACTCACGCTTCCTTCATAAGCACGACCAGAGACCGCTAGCCTGCCAAAGGTACCGTCGCGTGCATACTGCTTGAGGCTTGTCGGTGTCGGTTGTTTCTGTTTGTCGCTCTAGTGGGACTCGGGCACAGTCGCTCAAATGAGTCTCGCTATTTAAATATTGGGATGTTTTGTTTTATCAAGGAAAGGGTTTTTTTTTTTTTTTTCGTGTGTGTTTTATTGAGGAAAAAAAAGTATTTTCTGTTATCAAAAAAGAGGGGAGGGGGGGGGGGGAGAAAGAGGGAGAGGTTAACACCTTTTTAATTAGGAATAAAAAAAATATTAATAACCGGAAGTGGGCGTTCAAGCCGCGCTCCAAATGTCTCATTGTACTACGTTTCGTACAAAACAAAACAAACAAACAAAAAAGCCAGGGAATGAGAGACAATCATACGCGACGATAAGATCGCGGTCAGATCGGCGCAGCGTCACGGTAGCCCAGCAGAAACCGACCCCTTCATTCATGTGGCGGCCTTCCAACAAAAAAAGAAAATAAAAATAAATAAACAGCATGATTATCCGTTGCTCGATCCCAGTTATATCTCGGTGCTACAGAGGGCAGTGCTTCGGTCGCACCTCTCGCCACCACAGCCTTACTTAGCTTATATAGCACTCAACAAAAAATTAAGATGAGAGACTGATCGACAGCAATATGAAAATAGACCGGGTTACGCCGTAACTTTTATCGCACGCAATGCGTCGTCGACAACTTTGTCTCGACACACACTTCAAAAAATAAAGGCGCTTCGGGTTGTTCGAAATAGTTCGTTGCTCGATTATCAGGAACATTCGTTGAAGTACCCAGTTTAATGACTTTCTTGAACGGAGACATAAACGACCAACAACGCAATAGAACATTAGTGACAACTCACAAGCTAGTATCGTTTCAACGTATACGGTGAAGGCCTCGTCAACCAGAAACAAAAATACGATGCAAACAACAGCATTTACTATTAAAAAAAAGCATAAAATAAATTTGGGTGAGATAAAGGTTCAGCCGGCGCGGCGGATGCACTTTCCATGACGCCCGTAATAAAAACGCAACCTTAAACACACACGAAAAAAGAAGAAAACTGTTACAACTAGAATAATAAACCGTAATAACGACAACATTAAAAATAAGTCTTGGGTTCGACGAAAAACCTAGGAAGCGCGTAAACAGAAAAGAAAAGTGTTGGAGCAACTAGGCTGCTGCATTTCGCGGGCGACGTTACGTGTATGAGAGCCCGCGTATCTGGGACACCAACGGCAGCGCCAGGTGATGGATACCTGCCAAGCAAACCACACCTCCGCGCGAACAGGCATGGCGTTTCAATCTGAGCCGAACATCGGCTCGGCTTCTCTCTCTCTCTGCGGACCTACGCGGCCCTGCACGCGCAATCGACACGAACGCCTTTGCAAGAGGTCGGTCGTCTCAACACCTTCGTCGACCCAACGGCAATTGTCCACGGCGCCGTTACGATTGGGGATGTTGCGAACCTGCCGAGGTTGGAGTTCGACCACGTTCGACTTCGTTCGAACTTCCGACTGAAAGTTCCACACAATTCGACTGAAGTTCGACGGAAAGGTAAACTAAAATCCGACTAAAAGTTAAAATATTTCTGAGCATGCGAAAAAAAAAAAAAAAAAAAAAAAAAACGAGCTCGCGGCATTTGGCGGACGAAAAGTGAAATATATATTTATTCATTTATTTTTTTTTACTTTTATAGGGTAATGCAAGCCTTAAAAGTACGATCGCTTGCTTTTATATTGCGTAAACATTGCTTTAATTTAAAATATATAAAATAAACTACTTTCTAAATTATTCGTTTACCAAAAATCAAGTTTTATAACGAAAGTCGGGCAACGCTGTTCGTAAATTTCGAGCAAAACTTAAAGGGGAAGGGTGTAAACGTTTGCGCCACCTAGGCTAGGTGGCGCAACCTACCGTCCGATACGAATACCATCTATCTATCTATCCTTCGCCGAATTCCATCAACACCATCTATTTATCCATCCTTCGCCGAATTTCGTTAAAAAAGGTTTGGAATGTTGCGAAGGTTCGCTGCATCCCTATCAAGTTCCAACGAGCTGTTTACGAACGAGTCTGCGTTTGAGCACACCAGGTGTGAACACAGCGCGTGCGTGGAAGGCAGACTCGCGTTAGGTGAAGAATCTACACATGCGCCATGCCGACATCAGCGCCACCTCAGCGGCATGAGGTCAGCAAGCAACGGGAAGAGTCGACCTAAAGTCGACGCTGGTCTCGCGAATCGATCCGAGTCCCGTCGACCTGTTCGGAGAAACCGACTCACGCAAGCGGAGCCCATGACATCGATAAAAGATGACTCCACACGAGGCGATGATTACCCAACTGCCACCGACCGCCGCGAATGCCTTCTGTACGGGTAGATATATACCGGAAGGCCGATTGTGTTATTCCATTGCAACCGGCATTGTCACCGCGATAGCGCGATCGTCGAGACCGCGGATGATGGCGCCGAAACGCTTTGATTTCGGTTTCTCAAACCACCGTCTTTGTACGTGCTGCAAAATGAGTGTGACGGCCAGTCTTGAAGGCACCAGCAGCGTTTTTCTTCGAGGCGTGAAAGCTCGAGTCGGGAACTCTATCTCAGGATGTCGCGGAACACGCCGACGTCCCGCAGATTTGTGACTTTCGGTTGTGGAGAATGGTAGATGAATGTTTGTGCTCAGCAGCGATATGAAAATTCTTTGCCCTTCTCTATTAAACCAGAATGCGATCGGAGATTAGTTTACTGTTGGAATTAGACAAGCTTTGGCCAGGTGGCGCAAGTCGCCGCCCGATTAAAAGGGTTCGGCCGTTTCCATCCATCCATCGCACGCGCAGACGTTTCCCTTCGCGCGAATCTCGCTTCTGCGCACGCGCGATGCGCCCGCTTTGGTATGGGTGGGAAAACGCTGACTCGTTTGTAAACAGTGTGTTAGTAAAGCACCTTATCTCACGGAGGGACCTTGGAGTTGACCGACTTCCACAGAGATTATCAACGCGAGCTGTCCCGCAGGTACATGAAAACTGTTTTGTTCAAGGTCTCCTTTCTCCTTGCTTTTGTACCCATCTACTACCAATCAAAATAATCCTATCTCGATTCCATGTAAACGAAAGCCGGAAGCGAGATTTGCTCGCTTTCCGAAGCCACGAACACGCGCGTGCTGGGGGGCCGCGGAGATTAGCGCAGATCGCACACGCTGGGCTGTGGATTTGTAAACAATGAAAAAAGCGTGTACCGCGTGTCGCTAAACTGCGGTTCGAGCCACGTTTCCAGACCCTACACGACCTTCCTCCATCCCCTAGGCTTGCCAACAGCAGCGAAACAACCAACAGAGGAGGGGGGGGGGGGGGGGGGGGGGGGGAATCTGCAGCGATGAGAAGGGAGGAGGGAGAAGGAGCCGCTGGAATTCAATCAATCGCGGCAGCAGCAGCAGCAGCAGCAGCAGCAGCTGGAGCTGCTGCTGCTGCTTCGAGAGCCGAGTAATAGCGACGGCGGAAGAAAAGAGAAGCCGACGGATCGCAGAAGCGGACCTGGAGACCGCGCGGGCCCCCTTCTTCGGCTCCGCAGAATGCCGATGATTGACGAGGCAGCAGCGCCGATACCGACGCCGTGCTACCGGCCCCACGCGCGTTAACGCTTCGCGGAGCGGATTAAAAAAAAAGAAAACATCGGAATGCGCGTCGTCCACGCGCTGGATCCGGCCGCGTATCCTTCGACCCGACGACGCGAACCCGCGTACAATGTATTAACCCTTTTTTGTTCGGCAACAAACTCAGCGGCGCCATCTATTGGGTAGCCCCGGCGCACTTCCGGTTCACGTATATTTCTTAATATTTTATACTCATCATTATTTTACCGTAAGAGTAAATAAAGTCTGACAGTGCTATAAGTGGTCATTTCCACAAGTTAGCGTGTATATTGGATTTCGTAAATGCTGCGAAACCCGTCGTTTAGTTTAGAACCGGGAGTGGCTGGGGGCGCTATTTGCACACTGGCACTAAAGCACTAAAGGGGCTTTAACTGGCACCACCATGTTTTGATTCACGCGAGAAAGGGCGAATAAGGCAACGGCCCGCATGGCGAAAGCAAATGAGGAAGGAGCAGAGCGTGCGCACGAGCGTCTTTTCCGTTGGTTCGGTAGTGCACAGCGGCAAGTTGTCAACCTTGGGGGAAAAACACCAGAAGGGCGAAGGGAGGAATCATTGTTTTGGTTCTGAATTTCTAGGGTAAGTGGCGCAAGCTACCGCCCGTTATAAAGGGTACAGCCGTTACCATCCATCCACCCATCCATCCAGAGTCGGTGAAGGGTCAGCTCGAACCAACGTCTAGTAACGTTGGCTTGAACTTACAGAAACGAAGGAAGAAAGAACCGCGCAGGACAAAACAGCTGGTTTGTCCCGTTTCGTCTTTTCTTCGTTTCTGTAAGTTCAAGAATATATACAGCCGTGCTGGAAAAAAAAAAAAAAGAAAAGACGAAGCATCTGTTCCTTCTGCTTTTTTTTTTTTAAAAAAAAAAGCTAGCTTTACTGTTGTTGTTTTAATAAAACAATGACAGTTGAATCGGCACATTCACCTCGCCGCTAGAAACACGGGGGAGGTCATTAGGGTCACCCGACGCCATCCTAAAGCCTTTCGGGGCTGAATTTATTAATAATTAGTAAAGAGAGTAATTGTCAATCGCACAAGGAAACTGACCTTGAGAATCGTGTTCTGCCGGGCAGAAAACCCGTTCCTCCCAGTTTCCTTCTCTGCACTTCCCCTCGTACTCTTTCACACTTCCCTCTACGCCTTTCGCGAATAGAAAGGAGACATTCAGTGAGAGTTCGCTCCTTTCTGGCTGCTCATCGGCCTTTTAAAAGACGGGACATCGGGACATTTTGCAGCACGATGATTAATGTCTCTCTTTACACCCGGAACACCTGGATGAGCAACTCCCAGCTCGAGCTCTCGGCAATGTCCGTTCTTTCGCCGCCATTTAATTTACGCTTTTTTTTTCTTTCTTGCGGTTGTTTGATGTCGGTATCGGATACTACATGGAGCGGAACCTAAGGAACCCTGAAGCGCCCTAGGATTGACAGTATGAATCTCTTATAGAGCGCAGCTCTTAGCCACTCGTTTCCCGTGTTTTGCTGCGTCGCCGTCGGCAAAACCGGAGGAGAGGGTACGGAAGAGGAGCATAAGAGGAGGGATGGAGGAGGGGGAGGGGAGGATGAGGGCCCCACCATACCCTCCTCCCCCTAGAAACGTCACCGGCAGCCACATTTGTACATATGTTTCTCAAATTGTTTAGCAATATATCAAAATATCAAAATACCTCAAAAACTGCGCTCTAATTTCGCATTCCAGAGATTTGTAAACGTCTTTCATGTTTTCCTCATCCATTCCCCCAAAAGACTGCGCGGCGGGTAAATTAATTATTATAAACTCGGTCGTGTCGATAACCACAATTCAAATTTGCTACATGGCCCCTTCCAATGAGGGAGGCGCCTTATCGTGAAAGGAGGTGTGACAACTGGTTTTGCTCGCTTCAGCTGTCCCGAACTCACCGCGCACGCGCCCGAGTGCAGCTCGCTCGGCAAAACGTCCGACAAAGATGCCGGCCAGTGGAACAAAACCGCACGCCAAAAAGCGGCGCATCGTGCAAACACGTTCGAGATAGCATATTCCGACGCTCCGAGCCATTCCTCGAAAAGGGCAGGCACAAGGGGCACCCAAAGAGCCGAAAAACGTTAGGTCATGCCGACAGAGAAAAAAAAAAAAAAAAAAATAGAAAAACAAAACCCCAAAAACTTTGCCGTTCGACTCGTGTTGATCAGCTTTTCAATGTTAAACTTGCGGTAGAAATATATAAACAAATTAGTAGTGACCAGGCGGCATTCTACGAGCTCTACCAACGCAAAACCACACCTTATAATCTCAGAGATCAAACTTATATGACACTAAAGTCTCGAACAATTACGGTTTACAAAGATTACCACAGCAAGTTCATGAATTTTTAAATAAGTATTTGGAAATTGAAGAAATAGTTAAAAATGCAGTATCGTCTTATAGCTTTCAAAAGAGTGTGAAAGCTTACTTCTTGTTGAATTTTGGCTAGTGTTTTTTCTACTACTGTTGATTGTACAGCTGTGACGTAGACTGTATGACGTGTGTTCATGTGAATGTATTATTACTTTTGACTTGGATCGTACCCGAGTGTTATGTGTAGTTATATTACTACTAGCGATAACATTTTACGCTTTGTCCTATCATTGTCTGAATGCTGTTGAAAATTATTTTTTTATTTGTTTTTATAATATCATTATTATTATGTTTTTCTTCCTTTCTGCTGCTGAACGATGTACACGGCTGGTGGGGCCTCGTCAGGCGGCGTTAGATCGCCTTTTGCCCCACCAGCCAAGACTACTGAGCCTTAATAATAATAATAAAAAAACCTCCCCCCCCCCTTTTTTTTTAATAAAAAGAGAATTTATGTTGATACATATTTAGCGGGGGCCATGACGTTCGTTTAGTGGCTCTCGGAGTAAAATTGCGGCTGTTACTATATATTTTGTTTTTCTTCGTTGCGCTTTCCTTCTTTTTGCCCCGAACGCACGCGCGCACAAGGCGGACGTTTAGACGATCAAAGGGCGCAGAGGTTATCGCCGCCGAGACCAACGATCGTAAACTCCTTCCTCCTCACCCCCAACGCCAATACACACACACACACAAATGTAACAACGAAAGATATAAAAGCTTCTTTTCAGCGACGAAACAAAAGAAACGGTCGTCTCTCCCTAGCGGGTCATCATCGCACGTGCGAACCCCTCCGCCGAGAACCTCTCGCGACCTCGGGTCTGTTCAGTGAACCCCGCGCCCTCAACTATACTCTCCGTATCACTACGCGATGGAGCGCAACGGACGCTACGAGCCAACCGGAGCCAATCCAATCCCGCGCGAGTGTCACGTGACCTCTTCGGGAGACGCGCGATATGTCGTCCACAGCGCTGGATTTGGTGCCACGGCTCGTAGTGATCGTATTTGGCGATACGGTCCATCCCGAGGGAGAAGCGGAGCACCTCGGCCGGCGAACCCTCGGATGAGAACGACCGCGCCAAGTTGTCTATCTCTCGACGGAGCCCGCAATGATAGCCCGGTGAGTGAGCGAGTGCGGCGGACTGGGGCATTCACTGAACGTGACGACACACAGACACACACACACGCTCACGGAGCGCGAAGGGCGCTTATCGTCGAATAAACTCGCGTACTACGAAGCGTAATCGGGCGCCGATCGAGCCGTAACCCAAGGCGGGACGGACGACGACACATCGGCCTTTGCAACTCCATGACTCCCCCCCCCCCCCCCCCCCCGTGTCTTATCGCTGACGAGGGGGGGGGGGGGGGGGGGGGGGGGGAAGCAGCGTTGCTTTCAAGACTGCCGACGTGTTGTCGGTCGCCTCTGCCGGGCCGCAGCCTATGTACGCCGTCCCAAAAGCTTGAATTCGTAACGTCAGTGTACGATTACTGGCTTCTTCGCGCATCTTGCTTCATCATTCGTTCTTCGGCACTGGTATCAACTAATGCCACCGTCTCATGGGCTGCGGACCGGTGACAAGATGCACAGGAGTCGCCGTAACGCTCATTGCTCATTGCAAGTCGTCTGCTTCTCGCGCAGGAGTTGCGGTGACGTCAGAATGACGCCGAGCTCTGATTGGCTCTGATTGAAAGACAGTGGGTAGACCTCAATGCTAGGTGCATTGAAGTCTACCCACTATTTTTTTTATCAATCAGCCAATCGGAGCTCGGCGTTCTGACGTCACCACAACCCCTGCAAAAGAAGCAGACGAACTTGCGCTCCGCATAGTTTCTGCATTTCATCAGTAGAGTAGATACGTCCACCAAGTGTTTGCTCTGTCGTAGCGGCGCTATGATTCAGAAACAACGTTCCAAGCGCAAATGCTCGTAAAAAAAAAAAAAAAAAAAAATTACAAATTAACAACGATGATAAATGACAAGCCATTTGCAAGAGGACGTACAGAACGTTGTTCGCCGATGTTAACTTTTTGAAACAATAGTTATAAATGATACACTTAAGTTGTCCCCTCCAATTGTTGAATGGTACAACCTGCTACACTCAATGCCCCGAATGTAGGCCCTTTTTTTCTTTTTTTTTAGATCTTAATTAGAAATGAGTGCACCACGTAACATCTGTATTTTGTGCGCTTTTCCAAAGAGACCAGCGGTGCAATAATAGTAATAGTAATAATACAAATAATAATATTAAATAATAATAATAATTCCTTTATTCAACAACAAAACGAACGTTGGTGGAGACAAGGGGGGAAAAACCTGTCAGATACAGCTTGACTTGATTGTGCCAGGAAGTCGAGCTGCAGCTGGAAAGAAGGCTAAAGTACTTCTTTTCGTCATTTCCGTCGTCCCCCAATATATATATTATTCCGGTAAAGTAATTTAAGCTTTGCCGCACGCTCATTTTCCGCCCATAGGTAGCGCTAGAGGTCCGAACCAGATGCCAAAGTTTCAGCCCGGGCCGATATCTTATTCGGAAGTTATGAGCGACGTTCTGAAAATTTCAATGGGGAAAATTAAGCTCATTTTCGCCCGTTTTCGGTTTCTGGCGCCATAGAGCTCCATGTATTCGAGAACGTCGGCCGCCATATTCCCAATAAAAAGTTTCAAAATATTACTTATATATTTCGAATAAGATATCGGTTCGTGCTGAAACTTTGACACCTGGTTCGGAACCCTAGCATTACCTTTGGGCGGAGAATGAGCCCTCGGCGATGCGTAATTTCTTCCTGCAATAAAAAAAAAAAAAAAAAACTTTTTTTTAGGGGACACCCTGTACATCAACTCATCTCTCCGACATCACACCACTGCGGTGGAGCTGCTATCGGCAAACCCGGGCTTGTTAACATTCAGATAAACTTCAAACCAACGCTTTTTTTTAACGTATAGTTTCAAGGTGTGTTGAGCGGTTTTACTTCCTCCCCAGGGACACCGCGACCGTGTACAAGCGCAGCGGCCCACAGCTCGCGAATGTATAACAGCGTAGCAAAGCGCAGCAGGTGCGTCGAATAAGCGCCCGGAAACGAGCCCGGAGACCGTCGACCAACAAACACGGCATCGAACGACCTGCACTACGCGCGTCCACATTCATTCGCGACGACGAGCACACAAAAGCTGCGGGTGCTTCGTTGCTGCAGCACTATCACGTAATGACCAATATTTTGATGCACGCAACGCCTTTTTTTCTTTCCCCCTTTTGTTATTTTACATCTCGAGCCACGCTCAATGCGCGAAATCTGTCGTATTTTATGCTAGTGCATGGGCTTTGATTATTTCGTGTGGTGTTAGCAAAGCATAGAAATGGCACGTTCACAGAGTGCGCCGGTCGAAGCGTCAAACATGACACATAACTGGCGCAGTCCAGGTGCGCGTAGCCCGTATGTATAAATATAGTATCTGTGAATAGACCGATCTCACCAAGCGCTCGGCATCATAACTTTAGTTCACAGGAGGCTGGTGGCATGCAGTGCCCGAGACGGCTCGTGCCCTGCACGCGTACAACTCTCCAGCGAGGTTGTCGCACGTGTAGAAAGCCTAAAGTTCCCTCGACGCATTATCTGTCTCCGAACGGAACGAGAAAGAAACGATAAAAATTGATAATGAGATACAGAAACTACGAGTGCACATAGACACGGTAGACTCGGTAGCCTGAATCATCAGAAAATACGTCACGGCGTATTTTGACGTATTTTCCCAGGCTGTTGCGCATTTTCAAGGAGAAAGACAGGGAGAGCTGTGAACAGAGCGGCGCGTAAACAAGAGATCGAGGCCAAAGTCGCTCTGATCAACAGTTTTATGCACCATAAGACGAGCTACGCAATATGTGACTCAGAACCGCCGCCTGTTCAATGAAGGTAAACAGCTGCACTACTGGACCGACTCGACGCCGTAAATCGGAGCCCGCGCACGGCATCAAAATGCGACAAAAACACCGATGTCATACTCGAGCTAACTAAAGATAAAAAAGGATATTGCTCGCTTCGGGAACAATGCAACCGTTTTCAAACCTATGACTCGGAGGAAGAAAAAATAAATAAAAATAAATTAAAAGAACTGCGTGGATCTCACAAATTCGCCGAGCAGACATACGAGGCGATCAGACGCAGCAGCGGCAGGAAGAGTACTTAGCAGTAATCAATCCAACCCATTAAAAAAAAAAAAAAAAGACTGGACCGTTTATTTTTTCCGCAAAAGCTTTTGGGAGAGTCAATCGCTAAAATCAACGGAGGAATTTCGGCGAATGACGGGACTGATACGAGCTGCGTTGGTCGTCTGCGAACGTATCCACCTTTCCGCCCGCGTTCCTCCTCGCCACGCGGGAATGCAGCGCATGCTCACTTGCAACCAATCTCAGCCGCAGGCGTCCTCCGCTAAATTGCGAACGCTGGTTCGAGATGGACCCTCTGTACGATCTCTAGGCTCTCTAAGGACGACAGAACACTCCCTGGCGTCGTCTACCGGCAAGCCGTGGAACGCAGACGGAGGAAAGCCTGACGTGGAAATAACGAGCCTTTCGTTGTATCACTCCCCTCCCCTCCCTCCCTCCCTCCCTCCCCCCCCCCCCCCCCCCCCCCCCTTTGACGCGGTGCGACGACACACGAGGCGCATCTCCGAACTGCAATAGCCCTCCCTCACCTTCTTCTCGTTCGGTCGCACGCAGGCCCTATCCGTTCACCGCAAAGCTGACGGTGCGGTGGAAGCAACATGCTCGATGTGGACCATGACCACGCGATCACCCTCCCGGCCCTATACGCGCGCAGTGAGCGGAGTCAGGTGACGGAAATGAGGCGTTTGATTGGTCCGCAGAGAGCGCGTAGCTCCCACCGCACTGTCAGCTTAAGGGTCAACGGGAAGAGGCGTCGAGGGAGAAGGAAAGCTGGGCCAGCAGACTATAGTGTAGACACAAAGTAACCGAGGAACTGGTTATAGTCTCGCTTCACTTGCCCCCTCCGGGACGTTCTGAGGCGACAACGAGTCGTCGTGCCGAGAAGTACCGCCGACCAGTTATTCTGTCGTTAAGCCAGCGGAGCGAGAACCCGTACACCGGAACAGTGGCACTCTTGAGCAGGAATCCAGCTGCGTGACCGTACCCAACTCGAGTGCGTTCACGAACCTCAGCTCGGAGAACGTGGAGCGAAAGCTATAGAGCGCTACAGAACCCAGTATTCCTGGGATTAATCCCGAATCCCTCGCCCGTTTCGATCTGGATAAGCATCGCACCGGCGGCCGGTCGTTGTATCATCACACTGCCCGATGCACGTTAAAGAGCGAATGCTAGCGGTCGTACTTCAACGGCCAAATATCCTCATCTACAGCGGAGACAATCCGACGCACCTTAGGGATAATCAACTCCCAGCTGTCTAAACGTCGCACGGTACAATATTACCGTATACCCAACTCGCTCTTACGCTCTTATATACCCACCCGAAGCACGCGGACCGCGAAAGCGCACGTTGCGGGACTTTCAATGTTTATTTGGTGAAGTGGAGAATCTGTTCCCACACGCTGGGACCGTCTACTTCAAAACTCTAGGAACGAATAGGATCTACGATGTTTGAACTACAATTACGAAATATATACACAATGAATAATGCATCAAACTACACACACACAAACTTAGAATCATCGGGAGAAGGTGGCCAGGCCATACATTGTCCGTCATTAATAGCTCGACAACTGAGTGCGGAGCGGGGGCAACAATGCATTCGAGCAACAACGCTGTAGCGGGCAAACTCAGAGGGGCTTGACACAGGTGAGTGAAGTCAATGCCTGCGGTGAATGGCTTTAGGCGCGCGTCGCGGTACTGCAGCTGCGCGGATGAAGTGGCCGTGTGGCAGGCGTCAGACAGACGCCCGTTGTTCGCCCACCTCCCGCTGAGTGATACCGAAGAGGAGACGAAGACGGCGACGTCGCGCGGACCAACGAACCCGACCATAAATTTATAGTCACCCAACGGACGGTGCGGCTTAAATAAATTATTAACTGATATACTTAGGTTTATCATAAATAAATTATGTTCACGCTTCCTGCTTCGTTCTTCGGCGTTCGTATAATTCGGTATTCGTATAATTCGGCGTTCGTCTAACTCGATATTTCGCATATTTCGTATACGTTGAATTTGGCGTTCGTATAACCAATGGCTGAAGAGCGATAATGAGATGCTCGAGAACCACCACGCCCTGCGTTGCTCAACCCGCGGTCAGGCTGTCAATACGTAAAACAAAAGACAGTCTGAAGACACTGTCTCAGGCGTGTTTTCTTTTTAGACTTAGGCTAGGTGGCGCAAGCTACCGCCCGTTACAAAGGGCCATTAACGTCCATCCATCTATCCATTCATTTTTGTATGACGGACACCCCATCACATCGGTCATACAAACAACCGTCTCTGCAGACATGTTCCAAGCATGTAAAGCCAACATGCTTTGTACATGCCTGAGAAGCGTGCGATTGCATCTCTCGGCGAATATAGACTTTGGGCACGTAGACAGTGTGAGGTCGGACTGCCAGAGCACGGCGACGCTGGTTCACGGCTGCCGACGAGAAATACCGCCACTCAGACAAGCAAGATACATACAACACAAACGCATTAGCCCAACGATGGCACCTAATGACCCTTTTTTTTTTCTTTTCCTGGGAAGGTATTCATCTACGTCTCGGAGACTTCCACAGCCGTGAGCCGGGAAACGAACCCACCACAGGAGGAAAGAAAAAAGCGCAGCACGCCGCCCCCCGCGCGTCGGTCGTGTCCCGACAGTCGACGACGAAGCCGCATGCAGTGCAGCAGTCAAGAACCAGTGGCGAGCGACTGCGACGACGACGAGACGCGCGGTCCGATTTAACCCGTGACGAACGGGGCAACCAACCGCGCCACGCTCGAGCCGAAAAATCCTCGGCGGCGGAAGCCACCAGCGTCACGCAGGAGGCACCCGTGCCGTAGCGTCGACGAGAGACCAAAACAAATCCAAAGACACAGTCGAGGTCGTTGTCTTCATTTTTCTTTTTTTGCCCCCTCAGCAGAGACACTTGTAGCTTACCGTTTATAAACCACGAGCCCCGCACCAGCGCGGCGAGTCGGCGAGCTATAGCACGCCGTCCCATCCTTCCCCTCTCTTCACAACCGGTAATGTTCGGGTCAACGCCAAAATAAGACGAGCCATACGGTCATCATGACGAGAGAGGAGGAGGGGGCTGCCAGACTCGAAAACCACGCTTTCTTCGCACGTCGGCGCCGAGAGACAGCGTGAGAAACACCCGACAACAAGAAAAAGAAAAAAAAAAGCGCAATAGAAAATTTGACGAAATCTCGGTTTTGGGTCGTCGTGCCGCTGCATTTTTTGGGGGAGCTAGAAGCCGTCCAAGTTTGCCGGCATCGGCGGCTGAGAGCGGATCATTACCGCGGTGTAATCATCGCTCTCGAGAAATAAAATATAAAAAAAATCATCCACAGCACCCCGTCGAGGGCACGAAGCGCACTGCCAGTGTACCCCGTCGTCCACGTCTGCATGGTCATATATTTTCGTGGACGGACGAGAGCGTTGTCGTGCCTCGGTCCTGGCCCTTGCGCCCCATCCAACACTGCACCAGTCTACTCCAGGTACGGAGGAGGACAGAGGAGGCAAACCGAAACCAGACTGTTTGGCCTACACTCGTATTCACATCAAAAAATATTAAAAAAAATCTAAAAAAAAAAGAAAGTTTGGCTTTTTGCGAAATGAGACCAAAAGGAATTTTGGACTGGGATAAATTATTTTAGATTGGGATTTTACTAATCATATATCGTTTAGTGGGCCGAAAGGAAACTAGTACACGAGGGTAGAAAGCCAAAAGCCAGCTTATAAGTACGAAAATTTTAAAATATGATGCGGACTGTCCAAAAGTGAAGCCTGGACAAAAGCGTGGCCGCGAGGCTCGACGCTGATTGGTTGACGGATCTGGCAGAGGAGGACTGAGGTGCACGACGCTGATTGGTTGACGGGGAGGTCGTGCGACCAGGGATGGAGTCAGGAGCAGGGGTAGGCGAGGTGGGAGAGGAGGAGGGGGTTAGAAGGTTCTGGACGATCACCAGGTTTATCCTTTCAAGTGTAGCTAGACGTGCTGTTAAACGATGATATAAACGTTCGTGGTGCCAGAACGTTTCACGTACGCGACACAATTGCCTAGCAATTTGCCATATACACTTTGTTTTTTACCCCCTTTCCTTCGAAAGCTCTCCCTCCGCCTTTTCACTGCCATGCATCCGTGCTGCCCAAGCAAGCCAGCCGAACCCAGCTCACGCATTGTGCATGAGCACTGCGTCACTCGGGCATATATGCGCTCGTTAACGATCAATCCGTCGACGAATATTTGGATTGGCGTTCGTAGCCAATGAGTGCCGTGACGGCACTTATCATCACTCGCGTATGACAAGTTCCATGGTGTGCTTAAAAAGCACGGTGGAAGCTCGGAGTCATAGCATCCGGAGCCCAAGCACATCACGACCACGTGTTTTCTCGTTTAGCTTTTGACTAGAGGATGAAAGCCAAAGAGGAAAAAGTTGGAAAATGGTTCCTTCAAAATATATGTTAGAGTATACTTCGTTTCACCTTATGTGCGAGCGAAGGCAAAGCTGGAAGCGCGAGCACGAAAGCTCCGTGCCTTCAGGCTTTGCTCGAGCGCGCGAGCTGGGAAGAAACGCAAAAAGCGCTGGTCTCGCGCTTCTAGTTTTGGCTTCGCTCGCAGATAAGGTGAAACGAAGTATAGCAGCTTCATGTTCCTTTGTCAAGGCGTACACGTTTCCAAAGCCAAAATCATCGCTTGCTTCTTCGACAACCAAATCATGTGAGGACTACTTAGCGAAGCGCATAAATAATGCGCTAAAGGTTGTTCTCTCGTGTTTTTTGTTTTTTTTTCTTTGCGTGACAACGAGTGTAGGTCGCAAGGCCTTAGTGCTGATCTTTCGACGTCACCCGCGAGAGGCCAACGCGAGCCGCAGATTGGTTACGAGTGCTGCGTCAGTGTTCGGCCGAGTCCCAGCCGATAAAAGGCCAAATTTTGACAGTTACTAATTTGCCTAAAAAAAAATGATTCAACAAATTTGTAGACTCATCCAAACTATTTACCCTGTTGTAGGTTAAAAAAAAAAGCAAGACAAACTCCTCTCGCAATGCCCTCCGCGCCCTTTCCACTTAGCAGAGCGAGCGTCGGAGAGGAGGCGGGACCAGGTGAGGAGGGTCACTTTTTTTTTTTTTTTTTTCGCGAAGGTATGGATTTGCAAAAACGTGGTCTGAGGGGCTTGGTGGCTCTACTGGCAATGCTGAAAACATGACGTCAAATGTTGTAGTTTGGGGGCAGTACAGCTTCTTCCCAAAAGGTTACAGAAGCTTGAGGGCGTGCTAGGAATGTCGGGGAAGCCCACGCCGGCAAAACGACAAAAAAATACAAACTAAATACTTTTTTTTTTTAGATTTGCTGCTTGATTAACAGGTTACACATTTTTTTTTTTTTTTCTTTCTACAAGGCCGCATCCATCTTGAATGTCGTCCCTCCTGGCATGCGGTAAAACTACAGTGTAGTAAAACATCGTTTTGATTTCTCCACGCCGCTGGAAGGTGTTTACGAACAAAAGCGTGATTGCCACACACTCTCGTTTTGCCTCATCCATATTTTCAACGGATAATCAAGGTTGAAATGTTTCGCTATTCTTTCGTCCCACGTGACCCACATAACTGAGAACGACAGGAAACAGAAAACGTCTATAGAAAATTGCGAGCATGGCGCCGCGACTGGCATGCCATGTTATTAGTTCACTCTACCCATGTATGCAAGCACGCGAAGCGTGAGCGTAGCTTTGGCAAGCTTGCACCGTACACGGACTCGTACGGACATAGACTCCTCTATACTATATATATATATATATATATATATATATATATATATATATATATATATAAAGAGAGAGAGAGAGAGTATATATATAGACTCTATATAGAGCATATATAGAGCATAAAGGAGGCTCTGGTCCGGACGAGCAGAGACATTCGGCGGCGCCCTGTCGCCGCACTTGACGTTATATACCACTGAGAAGATTGCGGGAACACTTGAATGTTGGTTCTGGACTAACCTTCGTTTTCTGTTTTCTCAATAGCTATATTAAATTTAAATATAACAAATAGCGTGCCCGTAAGAGCAAAGCACGGGTATTACGTAAATACATTTAGGTTCGGTAGAGCAAAATTAAAAAAAAAAAAGTCGAAATCAAGCATTTCAGCAGAGTGTCGTTCGTCGTCGATGGCCCCGAGAGGCCAAACAGGGTACGTGTTGGAATACCACGTGATCACCCTCTTGTTTTGAAACCAAACTCGCACGTTCCAGACAGCCCAGGCCGTAACTCGTTCTGAAGGAATGGCGCCGCGAACAACAGACAACCGCGGGGAACGTGCTCGACGCCTGCTTGCCGTCCAAGCTTGCGCGAAATTGAATATGTTTTCGAGAGGAGGGCACAAAACGGCTCTTGCTGAGCAGGGCACCGAGAATGAAACCGATGCAGAGCAGAGAAAAGAAGAAAAAATACGAGGAAAAACAAGCCCTAAGTAGACAGGATCCCTCCGACGTAGAACGTTTAACTGCCATCACGCTCCCTTGCAAGCTGGCAGGGCAACACGTGCCAGCCGCAAGTATACGCGCTGCTGCTGAAATGTTTGAACGAAATACAAACAAAAACGCTTTCTGGATCGGAAGTTTTTTTGTGTTTTTTTTTTGCTTTTTATTTAGTTTGTTTGCGAACACAAATCTGAGCTTTACAGGGGAGCAAAGCGATTCGGTTTCTCAGTCGTATTGAGACAAATAAAGTTCTTCAACTTGCTGTAGCTAAAAAAAAAAAAAAAATACGTAAACTATTTATTGTTAATTCGAGAAATCGCAATACAAGAAGTCTTGTCAACATTGCCGGGAAAATGCTTCGAACAAGAACACGCCCCAGTTTAGCAACCGCAAGGCTAGATGGCGCGAGCTACTGCCCAACACAAATATATATTTTAAAAAGAAACACTACAATCCAGCCAGGCTCGAAGACTAGAGGTACGCACACTAGCAGGAGTACACCATAGCAGGAGGGTCGCGTCTGGGAAAAGGAACTAAGGCCAACCTCCAGTGGACTCGCCCAATGCAGCAAAATGGGGGAAGTAGGTTTAAGCAGCGGGAAAAGCCCTTTCCTTCAAAGTTCTCTGTTCGCCATGATCGGTGGTTTTCTCCTCTTCACTCGTCTTCTTTCCAGGGTACACTCTGCTAAAGTAAACGACGAGTGGAGGGTTTTGTGGGGGTAGTTTCTCCTTATATTCTAAACCTACAACATACTATGCGGAGAGCAAGTCAGGTCTGCTTCTTGCGCAATGGTCGCGGTGACGTCAAAACGACGCCGAGCTCTGATTAGCTTTGATTGAAGGGATAGTGGGTACACCCCAATCGCCCCAATGCTAGATGCCTTGAGGTCTTCCCCCTATTTTATTTTTTCGATCAGCCAATAGGAGCGTGGCGTTCTGAAATCATCGCAACACCTGTGCAAGAAGCAGACGAACTTGCACTCGGCATGGCTTAAACTTGACGTTCAAAGAAAGTTGAAAGGTAGTTCCAGCAAAACGCCCACCCGACAATTAAAAAGAAAAAAAAAAGGGGGGGGGGGGGGGGGGGCGCATTTCAAGTGCTTTGTTTCCAAAGTACACTGGAGCGTATACCTGGCGTAGGTACATGCAGGGACAGTGGGACAGCCGTCGTCCGGACCCGTTCAGAGACGTCATCCTTGCGCAAGCACTTCGTTCCCGTCTCTGTACGGGAAGAACTGACTGGCGAGCGCTGGACAACGAACGGCGACTCGTGGGTTGGCGGAGGTCATCAGCCGCCCCGGAGGCGATCGGGTGTGCGCGAACGCGCCGCCATTGCCCGCCCGTCTTTTGACTGACTGATCTGGGTTCGGGCAACACCTCTCGGGTAACAAGGCCGCGACGATGGATTTTCCTACGTCACCTCGTGGAGGCCAACACCTCCTGGTGGTGGTTGGTCTCCACCAACACTAGGAGCCTCCCCTCCAACACATTGTTCGACGTTAAGTCTATCGTGAAGCATCAGCCACGAGGGACTCGTCAAATCCTCGGGCATGTGCTGAAATCCCCCGCACCTGTGCCAGGAACTCGAGGTACAAAGCTAGTCGAAGATGTGAGCTGCACGATAAAGGTGCATCCTTCGTGCGAATGAACGGCTTTACCGCTCCGCTTCGATAACATCGGGCGGACAAAGCCTCGCCTGCTGCTGCTGCTGCTGTACTCCGTTCTGTTCTCGCGACGAACCGCAATTATCGTGGAAGAATACACGAAAGCCGGATATGCTCTACTCTCTGTATAGGCACACGATCGTTTATCGGGCGACTCCTTTCCAGCTGAGCAGCTGATTTTAGCCTGAATAAACTAAAGGGGGAAAAAATAACTAAGAGGGGAAATAAAACAGGAACGTAACGATAAAACAGTGATGGCGCAGGCGAGCTGGCGTAGATCTACCATTTTCTTAAACCATTCGAAACTGGGTGAAGAACGAGAAGAATTCTGGAAGAGAAAGGAACCGAATGACGGAGGGCAACGCCTCAACGCCGTCCTGAAAGTTGCCTTCTGTGGTTCTGTTCCTTTCTCTTCAACTTTAGATTCTTCTCGTCTTCCACCCAGTTCCGTTCTCCTCCCCTCCCCCCCCCCCCCCCAAAAAAAAAAAAAAAAAACTGGAGTTATAAAAAAAGAAACAAATTGAGTATCGTGGTACGTTGCTTCGCGCGCCTCCCGTCTCCCCCACTCCCTCCGATTCTGCCCGCATAACGTTTCAGCGGTAGTGGAACACGAAGATCGCGTCCCCTGCGGCGGTCGCCCACCTCAGCTTTGACCCTGCTATTTCTCGTCTCCTCGCGTCATCCAAAGCAGCTGCTTCTTCTCGCACCGGAGGCGAGCGCGGGATTATACACACGACTGTTCCGTCGATGCTCGGTTTGAACTCACGTGCAGTCGTCAGTGCGGACGAGAGTAGTTCCGGCCGACCCTTGCCACAGCATTCGTGTGACGGCATTTCGTGTGACGGCGTTCCGCTGCAGGAGTGGTAACTTTAACGCACCTCCGCGCCTCAAGTCGGCCTAAAACGACTCGAGGGGTTTTCGGTAACGCTCAGCAAGTTCCTAATTGGAAACGTACGTTTATTTGCCTCAATTAAAAAGTTACTAAATTTTAGGTAATAAATTTGCTAATTAGTACGCTGCTTTCTTTTTTTTTTTTTTTTCTTGCAATTCCTGACGTCCGTCTTGGCTGGCAGTTTGTTCCCAAAACGAGTTTCTCAAAGACCCTATTTTTTTTTACGAATTCATGGAAGTCCGCAGGAACACCCGCACGGGATATCGTATAAAACACATTCCGTGTTGTAAAAAAGACGGCACAAAAATCCGACGATAATAATCCCCGGGGAAAAGGAACGAGAAGGACTCCAGCTCGCTCGCAACCTCGCATCAATTCCATTATCAACGCAAATTCGAGTGTATATTTATCTCGACTTCAAGCGTACTCGGTAGCCGGTTATGGCTCAAAACTGCTCGATCACGAGTGCTCCAATACGTGACGAAACCTCTAACGTAAGACGCGCCCGGACGGGAAAGGGAAAGCCCCGGTCGAGAACTGCTTCACGGCTTCACGGTCAGCGGCGAAAAAAGAGCAAAGCGGTTCTGCTTGTCCTGCCGTGCAGCCTACTCTCACTACCCGCTCACTCCCCCACTGAAGAAAAGTTAAAAAAAAAAAGAGAAGAAAAAAAAAAAAAAAGAAATGAAGCACCCAAGCATTTCGGCAATCAGGCGCACGGATGCACTCCGCTAAATCTCAACTCAGGCGCGCACAGGGGTTCTCTGTGTCGGTGGCGCCTAGAGTCACTCCAGTCGCGTCGAGAGTTCCCAACAGTCGTCACTGCATGCTGCACTGGCACGCCCCTCGTTTCCTAAAACCAAATTTGACGCTCGAGGTTAGACAGAGGTTGGTCTGGCTTTGAGGTTAAGGCGATACTGGTTTACGCTATAGATAAGAAATTTAGCCAATGCATGTACCACTGCTGGCCTCAGGGTTTCTTTAACGTGCGTCACGCTGCGACCTCAAGGCGGTACGATGCTCATCCAGGGACTCTAATCTGGACACTTGGCGAAAACGCGTATGGGATGCTGGGCCACGTTTTTATTTGAGGGGGAAAGGTGGGAGGGAGGAGAGAAGGGGGGGGGGGGGGGGGGGCTTTTGACGTGCGAGAGTTTGTGCGCAGGTAAACAGGGGACTACGATAGATCATGGAAAAAACTGAAGAATAGTGGTCCGATCATTCTGTTCCATCCTCTCCGTCATGCTGCAATTTGTGGCACGACCGGCCGTACTGCTACTCCTCGCTAAGCCTAGGCAGGTCCTTACGGCCGCTGGAGGTACGTCTTTCAACGGGGACTCTCAACGAAGAAGAATGGGTACAATGCGAGCGAACACAGATTTTATTTTCATGCAGCGTTAAAATGCACGACTTCGTCAACGGCACAATCGAAACCGAAATCGTGACACTCCTCTCCATGGCCAAACAGGTCTCATAATGCAACGCGCGCAATGTTGCCTGCAGAAGCTTTTTTTTTTTTTTTTTTATACGTAGTTTTTTTATGAAAGGGGGTAAAATGGAAAACCCCGAAATGTGCGTCCTCGGTGCGCTCGACAACTCGGTGCGCGTACTTCGTCTGCTTTGACTATCATTTTCAGAGCATCGGCAGTAGGGGGCATATAAAGCAAAGAAAACCGACACAACGACACGATGCTAACGTGTTCTGACGGGTGGAGGCATGGCAAGCTGCCCTCCATTTGTTGTTCTCAGAGAGTTCCCCCAGGCGGTGCTCGTTACCCCAAAAAGTAAAAAAGGAAGTCCATTGCAGGCGCATAATTCGTCCACCAGAGGGGAACTGTACGAGTCACTCTCTGTGGTGGACACGGGAACGGCAGCGAACCATAAATACGAGACAGAGTTTTCGCCGTGACTCGAAGCGAGCCGGCCCGCTTATATTTTATAGAGTGGCCCAGAGTCTTTTGTTTTCTTCCGTACGCGTATCTGCACCACTTCTCCCTCATGGCCAGAAGCAAGTCGGACAATACCGGCAAATCAGGCGCCACGCTCGGGGACCCCACTGTCGCATGCAGCACGCGGGCGAGACAATGACACCGTTTGCATTCGAATGGGCCGAATGACGAACACAATACTCCGACGACCAAGGACGGCCAAGCAGCGGCCACTGTCGTGGGAAAATGCGCGCGACGGACGCCGCACGGCGAGAACCGAGGCTACGGCCGAGCCTGTTCTCCGACCGAGTCACTCGAAAGCGTCACCAAAACGAACTGAAGCAGGGTCGGTAACCACACGGTTCGCAACCCTGACATTATGCCGCCTTGCCCTTCTCGAAGAGGCGACAGACGTACGGGTGGCCCTCGGTACGTCTGTCGAGTGTTGGTGTAAATTGTCTAAGGAAAATTTAGCGAGGTACAACTAACTGAAGCAGCTTGAAGGGGGAGGGGGGGGGGGGGGGGGGGGATTGCGATTTCTACCAGCGTGGCTCCGGCCCAAAGTCTCAACCCTGTTTCACAGTAGGTCTGGTGTAATAAAGTGACGCCGACAAGGTCGGGGGGGGGGGGGGGGGGGGGGGGAGGCGGGGTGTGATGTTTTTAGTGTTGTTGTTTTTTTTTTTTTTTTTTTTTTGCCCGATCCCCCAAAGGTCTGCTTGGTGATCATCTTTACGGTTAGAGAAACGCACTGGCTTGAAAGGGGAAATCAGCTTTTTGTTATTGTTTTAGGCTAGGTGGCGCAAGCTACAGCCCGTTATAATCCCTCCATCCAGTTTTTGCAACGAGCAAGTCTCATTTCTACCCACGCTCAGTGCCCAGACGTGATACGGGCAAACTCGGAGTTGTTTGTGAAATACGTGCAGATGTAGTCAGTGGCCACATATTCCCGGAGAAATGGAACACTACTCCGCTCAGTACGACGGACGAACGCAGCGTTTTTATGATGTCCTAAAAAGAAAAAAAAAAAAAAACTCCACTTGCGACGTTTCGTTTTTGTTGTCAATTTAAAGACAGATGACCAAGAAGGTTTAGGAAAACTGCTCAATGAGCATTAGGCATTTATGCATGAAGTGAAGCGTTGTTCTTTAATAGTGTAAGCGATGACTTTTATGCAGTCATTTTTTTAAGCACCGTTTACACACTTGCAACCGAGTAGGACCGAGAGATACAAGACCGGTTTTTAAGCCACTTGCGACGGCAGAAGACCGAATGCGCTGCCGCGGAGCAAGTCCTACGCCGTCGCAAGAGGCTTAAAAGCCGGCCTTGTCTCACTCGGTTGCAAGTGTGTGAACGGCGCTTTGTGCAGCAACAGACTATGATTAGGTCGCAGACTCTTTCGACGAATTTAAAAGCAGTTTCCCGATTCAGCGCGAGAACCAGTGGTCCCGTCAGGTGGGCTGCTCGTGGCCACGTCAACCAATCAGCGGGTGAAAGTTCGAGCGCCCATGCACCCAGTTATCTGTTGTCCCCAGCTGCACCAGAGTCCCGCAGACAGTGTGAACATCCCACCAGCAGAGTCCTGTTGTTGCTGAGGGCGCGCTATCTACATCCCGAACAGAGTCGCCGAGTCCAAGACAACCGTTCAAAGCGAAGATTGTCCTTCTCCCATAAGTCATGTGATCGAAATCAAGACTGGGAAGACGACTTCGACAATCGGAGGAGCGGTGTTTTGGGGGATGCGGCGCAGATAACCCCGAGTGCAACCCGACAAGACTCCGTGCTTTCTCTCGGTGCACGACTCACGAGTGCGATGGCAACAGAGCCAGTATCATCCTGGGACAAGGAGTGATTTTAACCGACTAATGACTATATTCGGAGTCCTCTTTCAACGAGCAAGAAAGTTGTACTATGACCGGATTCTTCTACGCCCACCGATCTCGCCTTGCAGTTTCACTTTTTCTTGCTACAGCGCGAGTGGCAAAACAACTGTGTAACACTGCCACGGAATGCGAAAGTGCGGACGTTTAGCTTCCAGAAAATGCGTGTGCAAGCCCAGTACCCATTTTAGGTACGTAAACGATTCGTATGACAGGAATCAAAAAAAACGCAATGCGAGCTCGTGTAAACAAATGACCCTGCAACCTGCATGTGCGCGTGCCTGTGTCTTCGAAAGTACTGCAAACAGCCTTCGAAAATTCGAAGCCCTCAAGCAAGCTAAAGTTACCAGCCTGACCCAAAACCTGTAGCTGACGGCGGCACGGCGGCCCTACGAGCGTTTGTATTCTTCCGCGGGAGCGAGCGAAGTGCGCAGCACGCCCCAACCCGCGTCGTTCTCCGTTCACACGGGCTGCGCGCGCGTCAAAGCGCCGCCCGAGGTTGTCGGATAAAGAGAAAGAGCGGAGCGTCAACCCCAACTGCTTTGCATGGCGCGCTGCTTTCGGGTTCAACCTGGCACCAAGGCCGACACAGCAGCGTTAATCAACGCCCGCGATCCCTCCAGCGCGAGTGATACGCCTCGACTTCGTCTCCGCCAGAAACGCCGGCATCAATACGCCGATCGGAGCGCCGCGCCGCCGATGTGCTATTCGCGAACAGCTGATAGCTCGACGGAAATGGGAACAAGTGCTCGTGTCGCTTGTGCAGGCGCGCTCGACGTCGTACGCTTTCGTCGCAACCGACCCTCATTCACGCAAGACTCTCAGTGCGGGCCAACTTCTCACTGTGACAGTGGTTGTAATACGCCAGCAGTCTCGATGACTCTGCAAATAATCCAAACGAAGGAAAACGCGACGTTACGGTCGCTCGGGCATCGAGCTTGCGATCGTTTGAAACTTGTCGATCGCACAACTCCAAGCGGACAGGATGTTTGCTGGAGTAGACGATAACTGCGAGTAAATAAAATGCACAACGAAAAGGAAGCGTCTGCGACTGTCGGGTACGTGTGTTGGACAGTGACGAGTATCGCTAGCGCAACAGGCGAGCCTTGATCACTGATGAGGCTCAGCTCCGCGCACACCCATCCGACGCGCGCGGTTCGACACCGAGACACCCGACGACTGAACCCGAACGCAGACAGGCCCGAAGAGTCACTCACTTGAGGAAGTAGCGCTGGCCGGTCGACGTCTTGGCCATCTCCCACCCCGGGGGCAGGGATCCTTCGTCTGCTAGGTCGTAGCTCTGCTGGCGCAAGTGCTGCGGGCTCGGCGCGTTGTAGCTCTGCTGAAGCGAGGCAGGCGACGAGTGGGCCCTCGGGTGGTTGACGGGCAGCGACGGCACGGCCGCCGCGGCAGCAACCACGGCGGCTGTCGCTTCACTCGACGGAGAGAAAGTAGCGTCGTTGCTCGATTCGCGGCTGTGCGACGCGGACTTGGAGCGTTCGGGTTGCTGGAAGAACGAGGCCGGCAGGTTACGTAGCCGCATCGGAACGCTCAGAGGCACCCTGTTGCTAGGCTGCATGACCGCCTTGAACAGGTCGTCCAAGTTTATGTCACTGTCACTCCGAATGCGCACGATGTGGTTGGGGCCCTTCTGTTCGATCAAGTCCCCGCGACTGTTGGCCGCGGCAGCGGCGGCGGCGGCCGCGATGTTGGGCTGCGAAGGCGAGGACATCTTGGCGGCAGTAATCCTGGGAAGCCGAGGCGGTGGATCCGTCGACTGCCCGAACAGGACGCGGGGACAATGGCGGCGGCTCTGGCTAGTTAAAGACACACACTCTCACACAACAAAAAGAACAACAACACACATGCACGCTCACACTCGATGTGCTGCAGCCACCGCCTACCCGACAGGCAACTTCACTCCCGTCTGGCGGGACAGCGCCTGTTGCGCGGCGCTTGCGGGCCGACGGAGAGGCGAGGAGGACGCGCTACTTCCTCCGCTCCGAAAAGTAGCGCGTCAATTCCTCGCCGTTTTATTACTGTCTTCGCGATAAAACCGAGCTTCAAACTGCTCTAAAGTGTCAATTCACCGATGGTAAACATTATGCGTTCGATTATTGACAGATTAAAGTAACTTATATGAAAGTTTTTGTGTGTTTTCGAGTTGGAGCCCATCCTGAAAGGGTCGCGGCGGCGAGCGAGCCGCTTGCTGAGTGGTCTAGCGGCTGCGATGACGTCACGCGCTCGGGTGGATACGTCATCGGCGTCAGCGCTTGCAAATGGTATGGGAGTTGGCGAGTTCGGGCAAGCTCGGGCGTTCGGGCGGTTCGGTCGGTTCGGAGAGCGCGAAAGGAAAGCGCGCTGCCTCAGTGGAAGTGGAAACTGGGCGGCTGTACCTCATACGCCGAGTAGTGACTCCGTGCGTGGGAAGAGTGAGAATAAAAAAGAGCATTTCGCTTCGTTCTAGTCTACACGAATCAAATAGTAATTAAACTGCGTTAGACTTTTATTACTCAAAAGACAAGCACTTTTTTTTTTTTTTTTAATCTCTAGATGTGTGCAACAAATGTTTTGGTGTCTCGCAAGAAAGCGGTGTCGTCTTGTCAAAGGAACTTCAATCAGGCAATCACATCTGCTAAGACCCTGTAATACGATTCATCATCATGCTTTATAATGTTGCATAATAAAAAATTGCAAAGCGGCGTAAAATGTGACTGCGACATTGTCTAAAGTAACTTAATTAATACATCGCAACTCGCGTTGTATAGGACTGCGGGCTTGCAGTGGATGATATTTTCTTTTCTTTCATAATAAAAAACCTAAAACTAAAAATTAAAAAAAAACGCACAACCACACACGCGTTTTCGGATTTTCAAATGATGACTTTCAAAAGCCCATCAAGCAACGTTGGCTTCCGCCATTGCTGTTTGAGAAGGTGTGTGTGCGTGTGTGGTTGTCCTTTTCTTCTTAACCTCTAGACTCGAGTTTCTTTTCTTTTCTTTTTTTCATTATGGAGTTAATTCACCAGCTTGTTATGTGTTCTTTCATATTTTTTTTTTTTCACTTTTATTGATTTTTTTTTTTTACAATAAAAGTTGAAGTTTTGTTGCTCTTACATCATTCAAAAGCCAGTGTGCAGACATTGTTTGAGACGTGTTTCTTCCTCGTACGACGGTCAGTGTCACGCTGGTCATGCAAACACTGTCTGCTGCAGACTTGTTCGAAAGCACATATGAAGCCAGCGGGCTTCGAACACTGCTTCGGGATGCGTGTCCGCAGATAATTTTCTCATCATGTCCGCGGAGAAACTCCGCGTTCTTTTGTATGATATGAGCCGCCGCCTTGGTAAAGTCATTATTGTTTTCAAGAGTATTCCAAAATTGCTTTTTCCGCTCTGGTTTGAAACGTTAACAAACATGGCTGCCAACGCGTCTGCGGAGTGCTGAGCTAGTCTGTTTTATGAGTTCGTGTCGTTTTGCGTTCACAGAGGTGTTTAGAGGAAGATTTCCTCAACCGACGTAGTTTCCTTCGGAAGCGTCGTGCGGATGCTGGTTTTCGTAGCCTAAGCCTAGCTTCCCACGTCAACTATTTTGATCGATCTGGCTTGATTTCTTCGCGTGTTGATGCTGAATAAAGATGTTGGTTCCCGTAAAGACAGTCCCGCTGCTCTGTGAATTGTGCAACCGCCATGACTGCGATTATGGGTTCAATATCGAGACGTTACCTACACACGTAAGAATTTGCGAGCCATTTGGCTGGAGGCAATCGGGCTTTCGGCTCGCATCAATTTTGTCTAGGTACATGGGCGTACCAACCGGGGGAGGGGGAGGGGGGGGGGGGGGGGCAAGGGGGGCGCTTGCCCTCCCAGTTCTCGGGGGGGGGGGGGGGGCAAGGCATGTGTTTTGCCCCCCTGAAACAGCCGCCGCTGGGCAGGGCAAACACTGGCCGGCGGCGCCCAAGGAATACCAAGGGCACCGCCCCCCGACCCGCGGGAGCATATTTTTAACGCGCGGGCGATACAAACCCTAGCAACGGCGCTCACGCCGGATTGGCTGGTTTGTGGAGATTGTGTAAGGGACAGGGCTCGGCCTGTACTTTACACATGAGCTTCCGACCGATGACTCACTCCAGTTCCTGGATATAAAACTTTCGGCTAAAAGGAATTGTAATTTAATTACTTTCTAGCGTCAGTAATTGCAAAATTTCAGGCACAATTACAATTACTTTTGCAAGATTTTGCGGCGCCGGCGCTTTTCCCCGTCTGACCACGGGGACGACAGTCCAGCCAAAGCGACAGGGGAGAGAGTGCATCCCAACCTGCTCAAAAGGAGGGAAAGGAGGAATGGGAAAGAGAGGCTGGGATAGAACGGAATGAACGGCTTTGTAGGCTGTAAAACGATTTAATGAAAAATGTGAGAAATAATTTGATAAATGAGGGCTATATTCACGTCCGTTTTCGTTCCTGTCGTAGTTGAAGTAAGTCTCTTCGTCTTGTTCGCTTCCTGTTGCTCGTGTTCCTAGAGGTCTCTCTTATTTCTCACTCCCATCATAAGGCATCGGGGTTCGAAGTCGAGCTGGTTGGGCCGGTTGGGCTCCGATCACATCGTCCGATCGAGGCAGGGAGCTTCGAGGTTTTCCTTACGCGTCTTCGTCGCTAGCATATTCGCTTACATATTTCAGTCAAAGTTGGGGACTTTTATTGTCCATGAAATTATTCTCTTATCTTTATGAGTTCTTCACGTCCCTCTTCTCTAGCTCGTCTGTTGGTACCACTAACAGTAAGTTGTGCTACCCTAACATCGAGGCGAAGAGGCAGCAGGTCTCTTTAACACGACTCACTCCGCCTTACTTCCAATCGTTGTCGCTACACTGCTCTTCCCCCTCCCAATCCTCGTCTACCCTTTTGCAAAAATTTTCATTATTTACTGTTTGCTCTAACCCCTAACCCTTTCAACCGTTTCTCAACCTGATTGGACGAGATTCCAAAACTTTACAAACCGCGGTCTTAGACTGCCGGGAGTTTGTACTAAAATAAAATAAAAATATAAAATAATTTATTTTTATTCAATGAGAATACAAGAACGCAGGAGTTAATTACTCCAAACTGCTAAGTTCTATAATTCATTTAACAAATTTCATAAAAGTACAATAAGTGACATTTATATAGCGGCCATATAACTCGTTTAAAGTTATAGGGCCCAAGGTGGGTAGCTCTCAGAAATAAGTAATTGTAAAGTAATTGCATTACTTATGAAAAGTAATTTGTAATTGTAATAAATTACTTTCGCGTAGTAGTAATTGTAATTGTAGTTAATCTACTTTTGGAGCAAAGTGATGGTAATTGTAATTAAATTACATTTTAAAAGTATAATTTACCCATGTATGAATGTGATACATGTTTTCCCCCTTCTTTTCTTTCCTTTTTATGCACTTTCTGTAGTGTGTATAGTCTGTACATTTATATATCGAATTTGTTTTTTCACATGTGATGGCGGGCTGGCAGGCGCTCTGCGTAAGGGTTTTTACCTATTCATTCATTCATTCATTTATTTGTTTATTTTCTGTGCTCATGAACAGCTTGACGCCTTGGTAATGGTGCACAACAAAATATTCACAGGTTAGTTACAAAAGTCTTAAAAGCTACGAAATTTGGGTTAAAAACATCAATATTTGCTCCCCTGAGGGTATTGTAGAAGTGTTGAATACGGGTCATGGGACTGGTTTGGATGATGTGATTAACATGGAAAGTTGGAGAAACCCGCAAAAATCGACTCGGAACGTGAATATTAATAGCAGATGTGAGATCTGGGCAATCAATTAATCCATGAATACATTTATACAAGAAAACGAGATCGCGCTCACGCCGTCTGGAACTCAAAGTAGGGCATTTGCATCGTTCCAAGAGTCTTGCATAGGAATAATAAACAGTACGACCAATGTAACGATATTAAACAATTCGAAAAAAACGCTTTTGAACATTTTCAATCATCTCTTGGCTCGTAGAACTAATACAATTCCAGACCTATCTGCCTAGCCCGGGCCGCACACCACCACATGGGCCCCTTCCAGTTTGTGCAAATAAATTATTATTATTATTATTATTATTATTATTATTATTATTATTATTATTATTATTATTATTATTATTATTATTATTATTATTATTATTATTATAACAATTCTATTTTCGGCTGAAACGTAGTTTGTGCCAAAACAGAATAATATTGCTTTTTAGTTCGCGTTATTTCGCGATTTTCATGTATCTGCATAAAACTAAACAGAACTATCTATCATTCTCGACGTTGCGCATCCGACATTCCTAACTCTCCCCAGTTATTTCTGGTATTAGGACACACACGGACGTTTGTGTTAGGACACAAACGTCCGTGTGTGTCCTAACACCAGAAACCGGAATTTCAAAGGTTAAAAACGGCACGTTGCGAATATGGAACGCACACTTTCATGCAAAGCTGACGTCAAGTGACTCAAATAAAAAAACATGCATATTTACAAGATTGTTATCTCTTCTGGTGAAGGCTCAGCAACCGTTGCATTCGTTTTCGCGCACGAAACGGCGACTCCCAGAGAAAGTAAGAACTCAGTGATTGCCTTTATTTTAACAATGTAAACACACTTGCAGGCGTGTGCTGATGAAGTCTCAAAATCAAGACTCTGGCAGCGTGATTCGTGACTGCGCCACCTATTACCCAACCTCGTTGTCACGCCACTTTCTGGAAGCAGACGCTAAAATTACAAGTAAACACACAAAAGCGACACCGATACAATTGTCTTGCAGAATATCACGTTATTTGGTAATAACTGTGTCAATAGGCGCTACATGTTGTATTTAAGTTAAGAAAACAAAAAACATAAACCTTTTTTCGTGAGAAAGAACTAAATATCAACGTTAAGTCTGGAAAATAGCTAACGTAATACCTGTTCACAAAACTGGTGATCGCCAACTAATAAGTAATTACCGTCCCATCTCTCTCACCAGTGTTCCATCTAAGCTCATGGAGCATATACTCTCAAATATAATAAACTTCCTTGACTCTCATAACCTTCTCTTTGAACATCAGCACGGATTTCGTAAATCTTACTCTTGTGACACCCAGTTAACCGCCTTCCTTAGTGATATTTACTCAAGCTTCGATTCAAATATTCAGACCGACGCCATTTTTATTGACTTCTCCAAAGCATTCGACAAAATACCACATCAACGTCTTTTAACAAACCTTAACGATATTAATATTCACGCCTCTGTTGTTAAGTGAATTTCTGAATTCCTAATTAGCCGTAAGCAATATTCCTCCGTTAACAACGTAAAATCTCTTACCTCTACCGTAACATCAGGTGTCCCCCAGGGAACCGTACTTGGCCCCCTTCTGTTCCTTATCTATATTAATGATCTCCACCTTACTATAGAGCTTCTTCTGTGCACCTGTTCGCTGACGATTGTGTCATTTACCGACTCATTCTTTCATAGCATGATCATCATGCTCTCCAGGAAGGCCTTGAGTCTGTAATCCACTCGTGTGAAAAATGACAGATGGCGTTAAACTTCAATAAATGTAGATCCTTATCATTTTCCCGCAGTTCGCGTGCCACACCATTTTCGTACTGCCTCACTAACACTCAAGTAATAGCATGCTCATCTTATAAATACCTGGGTGTTCATCTCACCTCTGACCTATCATGGACTACCAGTGTTGGGAAGTACTTTAAGTACATTGTACTTAAAGTACTACTTCACGTAGATTTAGGAAACTTCTACCTTACTTGAAGTACATTCTCTGAGTATGTACTTGTACTGGGAAGAAATACTGGGAGGGATATTCTACTCTCACCAGAGACGTGAGCAGACGATGCATCGCTCCGCTGGTTCTGTGGGCGGCTTCCCCGTAGCTTTTTGAACTCTGGCTACTTCTCGGTCGGTCAGCGCAAGCGAGGAGGTTCAAAATATTAGGAGAGCAAAATTATTCATAATCTAACACCTGAAACTGTGGTGCGGAACAATTAAACTTTCAAGTCGAAGAAAAAGAGAACAGAGGAGAATGTCACAATGTTTTGAGACATTCTCTTTTTTCTTTTTTTTTTTTTCGACTTGAAAGTTTCTTAATATTTTAGCACCCCAATCTCAGGTGTCACATTATGATTAATATCACCAGCTCACCTTCACACTCACTGTTTTTTTATTAAAGAGAGGACACTCCTCTATGAGAGGATTGCTTGCGGACGTCATGCTCTCTCCTATTTAACCGCCTTGGGTGCAACAGTCCAGTACAAGGGGCGCCAAATTCACAAGAGGGACTTCTGAATTTGGCTTCATTCCTGAAAATAACTACTCTGTGGCCCCTTGACTTTATCAAATATTCGCCGCTGTCTTTGAAAATAGGTCATGCACCCCTGATTACCCCTGGGCAATGCATACCAGTTAAAAAAATCACTGTATAGGGGAATGAAAGGGCATCATGAAAGTTTGTGTTAAAATACTTGTACTTTACTTGAAAGTACATTGTATTTATGGTACTTTACTTCAAGTACGTTGCACACAGTGTACTTAATACTTTACTTAAAGTACATCACGTCTCATTTACTTTGTACTTTACTTAAAGTACCTTTTAGATGTACTTTACCCAACACTGTGGACTACTCACATTACTTCTGTTATTTCTGATACTAACCGTTCTCTCGGATATTTGTGCCGTAACCCCAAACTTGCTACACCCTCCGTAAAACGAATATATAGCGTATACTACTCTTATAAGATCGAAGTTGGAATATGCCTCATCTATATGGTTCCCATGGCAGTCCTACCTTGCAAATAATCTAGAATCCGTCCAAAACAGAGCCCTTCGTTTTATTTATAACAACTACTCACCATATACCAGCATATCAGGATTACGCCAATCAGCTAACCTTTATTCGCTTTCCCTTCGCCGCCGAGTATCACACATTTCTCTCCTCCATCGAATTTTTATCACAATAGCCACCTCAAAGAATCACTGCTATCACCTACCCATCGTATTTTCCCGCGTCGAGATCACCTTTGTAAATTACGTCCAATTCGATCATCAACTGTTTCTCACCAGACTTCCACACTACCATTGGCCATCGAGGATTGGAATTCACTACCTCGTAACATCGTTTCTATTAGTGATACTGCTAAATTTGTTGAAGCCATTACCCTCTTACAGTGTTATAATTGTGTTTACTGTTCTATTTGTTTTCGTATAGTACCACCCCCATGTGTAATGCCTCACAGGCCCTCAAGGAAAATAAATGATGATGGGGACGATGATGAACAGTGTATTTTTGCCGAATCTTTGCCGAATCTTTAGAAAAGTTCGGAAGAAGTTCTACTCCGCCGAATCCCAAGATTCGGCAAAAGTTCGACCCATTACTAGTAAAGATATGCGACCCGGGGAAGGGGGGGGGGGGGGGGTTGGTTTGCCCCCCCCCCCCCCCACTCAAAAACAAGTTGATACGCCACTGTCTAGGTACCCCGTCATTTCACTTCGAAAGGCAAGTAGTTCTCAAGTTTTGCAGTGTACCTGGCCAGCCAAAGCGAACATTTTTAGGTCCCGTTTTCATCGTGCTTTGCTCGCGGATGTCATGCGAGAAAAAAGAAAAGAAAAAAAAGGAAAACAAGAGCAGAAAGTTGAAAAAAACTGTTTATTTATTTTGTTGATTTGTTTAATCCTCTCAGACGATTTTTGTTTTACCGCACATTGACAGACGTTGACAGACGCTTGTATTGGACCGTGACTCGTGCATGATGGAACGCTATAGAACGCCGCTTTCATGGTCGCGTCTTGCGAGCGTTAGTTTTTAGACGGGGGCGGAATAGTAGACAGACGAAGGCGAAAACGGACGTCGACGCGCAGCTTTCATGTCCGCGTCTCAGGCATTGCAGACGACGATAGACAATGGTGGAATAGCAGACGATCTCGGAGGCTGCCGCACGTCTGCTCGTACGACTATGGTGCCTGGATCGCGTCTCCGACTGGTGCGTTTAGCGTCCTATCCCGCCCATACATCAAAAGTGGTCCCGAAGTGGCAACAAATGACGTCACAGAAGCCGGAGTGTCATACTGTTGACTGTCGCGATCCTGGCGGTTGGCCGTAGAAATGCTGGCGAAAAGCACGAGCGAACACGAGTGTCCCTGTCGTTACATGTCCCAGGCGTCCCAACTTCCGGCTACTGTAGCTTCCGTGGACTGTCACAGTGGAGATCGATCTGCAGCAGAACGGGCATCTGCCATATATACCACAACTGTTAAGACGCCACCAGGATCGCGACCGGCGACAGCATGACACTTCTATGACGTCATCAGGCGGAAATCGAGGGACCACTTTTTTTGGCCACGGTAAACACACCAGTCGGAGACGCGTTCCAGGCACCATACTACGACTACCAGGCTGTGTCAGGCACCAGACTAGACGCACCGGATATCGCAAAGGGAGACACTAGGCTTGTTGGCGTAATTGGCCGAGCAGCCAAGCCAATCCAATAGTAATGGGCAGGGCCACAGATCTGTGGGCTGTGCTTAAAGCGGGCCGTGACCTCCACCTAAGTTGCGACTGACAGCGTAAATTCTGCGCAAAACAAAATATTACGTTGAAAAATTACAAAAAGTACGTGTACCACTATGCCAATTTAAAAAAAAAAACTATGTTTTTTTTTGTTTTTTTTTAAGAGTTGTTAATGAAGCCGTTACAAAGTGAACCTTTATTTACTTTATATTTCTTTCTTCACCAGGTTTGTGCTGAGCCTCTGTTGTGGCTCACAGGGACGCTGGAGAGTTGAGAGTCATTATTGTATGGGACCACCATAACGGATAATGTCGAAGGACATTATCCGGGGCACCTCCAGGAAGACACGACAAGTCACGTGACGTCACGTCGACCTTGTATACCTCCATGTTCTTCACCCGGAAAGTTTGTGCAAAAACGAATCCTTACAAATTTTTTAATGAGTTTCAATTGGACTTGTAAAGAATTCACTCCAATACACCATGTTGAGTTTAAATGAAAACCCTTGTTTGTTTGTTTGTTTGTATTTCCTTTGTGTCCCTATTGAGTCTTGACAGAATATTGGCCACTGCGTTTCAACTGAACTTTTAGCAATTGAATTTCAATAGCATTTGGGTAGTTTCATTTGAATTTTAATAGAATGTTAGTGGTTGTCTCAATCAAATTTTTTCCAACTGCGTTAAACAAAAATCTTGCAACTCGTTGGGAATGTTTTTCTTGTATGGAGGAAACAAAGTACATCTAAGGAAACGAACAAAAACATCATAAAGCACTCACAACACTTCAATCACACACACTTTGACTACTCCACCGCCTTATATGCCCTATGTGTGAAAGGTATTCATTTGACCGGTGACCACCTGGGCATCTATTAAGGTTCTGAGTATGCTACCCGTCTTCAGAAGTCTGATCAACGATAAACAGTGTTCTGACGTCATTAGACTCTATCCCTTACTAAAAAAAAATAAAAACAAATTGGTACAAGCAATAATCGATTGGTGCAGTCACTAAATCCACAAAGGCGATTCTTAGCCGGTATGTTATAATAATACTTTATTTCCTCTCCAGGGAGCGGAGGGGCAAGGACAAAAAACTGGATTTAGCGACTTGACGAGGTCCCTGCCCCGATACAAACCCACTCATTTACAAAAATACAAAATACAAAATCATTTACATTCAATCAATACTCATTTACAATTGATTGAATGAGTATTGATTGAATTTACATTAAATCAATACTCCTTTACAAAAATACAAAATCACTCATTTACAAAAATAATGAAACAAAACAAAACTACACACATACAATAAAAATGAAGCAGTGATCAACCCAAAAACCTGTGGGTTAAAATTTGTTAGGCAGAGCTAGTGAACGTCATAAACAGGGACATTATGTGGGACTTGGTGACAACTTCAGGTATGACGTGATATTGAATCAATTCGTTTAGTAAGTGAGGTAGATTGTGTCTTGTTGATTGATGTCCATATGTTGTACGAGATGTCGGCACAAACCATGGTTCTGCATGTCGTGTATTACGACTTGTGAGATGCTTGTTTAGATTAAAAATTCAATTATAAAGGTGTTGTTTGCGAGTAGGGCAGATCTGTAAAGGCATGTGAGTCTGAGTTTGTAGAGGAAAGATACATTTAGAATGTTTAACTACTGAAAATAATTAGCAGTGCTCTCATTCCATGCGGGATTTGCTAATATTCTAATTTATTTTTTCTGTGCACATGCACCACACTAATGGACATTCAAGCAAACTTAAGACATTTTCGGACCTTCGTCAAATTGCATTGTTCGCCACCGCGCCGACAACACGTGTCCGCGAAAGCCACCAGAGACACGGAGGGGCGCAAAGCGACCTGTTCCGGCTGGCTCCCGGTTTTCCCGCTTGGTGGCGTCCGTTTTGCTGGCGTCGTGAATAGTAGGCTCAATGAGGTCACTATAGTCACTGACAGAAAGGCATGGCGTCTCCTTCGTGCCTTCCACCCTGCTTTGAGAGCGCGCGCGCGCACTTGGTGTGCACGAGACGTTGGAGCATTTTCGAGGGGGAGACTCATGCTTGAGGGGAGACGAGTGCGTGAAGCTCTTCCCTGTTGTTCTCACCTTGTCAGTGGCCTCGAGGCCCGTTCACACTCTTGCGACCTCTTAAACCTGGGTTCCTTAAAACTTCTTAAACCAGAGGACACACTGGCGCCATCTATTGGGTAGCAGTGTAAACTCGGTGGTCAGGCATATTTTTTTATTTCTCTCGCGCATTATCCTTTCTTTCTTGGCTCGAAAAACTTTTGTCAATGTTATAAACGAGCCTTTCTATGGGTATTACGCCAATTTGACCTCGGAAATCCCGCAAAACCTTCGCTCTTGTGAAATGCAGTTCCAGGGTAACCGCATAGATGGCGCCACAATGCCAGTGTGTTCCCTCGTTCTAAAAAGATTTAAGAAGTTTTAAGAGATCTCGTCTCTTTCAGTCGTACTCGGTCGCAAGAGTGTGAACGGGCCTTTAGAGTTATTATGGTGCACACTATGCTCTCGAAGGTGTCAATACTTTTGGATTTCATTTCTTGCACAAGTGAATCTGAGCAAATATGTTTATTCTGAGATACATAAGTGTACTCTGGGTTGTTTCCAGTTGTGCCCTTGCTGGGTTCCTCAACAGCAAAGGGCCCAAACCAGCTGATGTCAACCACTCAATGATAAAATCGATTGACTAGACAACGAAATGTCTGTCAAGTGATAAAACTCAAGGACATGTTCAGTCACTAAGCTCAAGATAATGAATGACAAAACTTATTTATATATCTAAGGAGTAAACTTAAAATCAATATTGATCTCTTCATGATGAAACTCATTTGCAAATGTAATAAGTAAATTCAAAATAATTGATATTGATTTTTTGACAATAAAACTTGTTTATATATCTAATGAGTAAATTCAAAATAATATATATTGAGTTCATAATGAGCAAACTCAATTGCATTATTAATGAGTAAATAGAAAAAAATATATATTGCATTCTTAATTAACAAACTCATTTGCATTCTTAATAAGTAAATTAAAAATATCAATCAATCAATCAATTAATCAATCAATCAATCAATCAATCAATCAATCAATCAATCAAATTGTATATTTGCCATTCGACAAAAAAATGGGAGGAGGCCGAAGAAAAAAGCTGATAAATCAGTTTGACATGGTCCTCGGCCACCCTACAGAGGCAGTCGCGGCGGCAATGGAAAAATAGTTAGGCAGTAAAAGAGTTAGCGAAAATACAAAAGGGAGTGTCAGGAGCAATGGGTAGAAGTATTAAACAACATTGAGAAACTGACTCGTACTTTCCCTTTCGTTGCACAAATCAATAATTCAATACTTTATTTTCTTCCACAGGAAAGATGGCAGTTGGGACAAAAAGCTGCAACAAGTGCAGCTTGACGAGGCCCCAGCTCCAAGATGACAGTTAGCATGTAATACACAGCAATACAAGCAAATATATATATATATATATATATATATATATATATATATTGTTACGAAGATGTGCGGCCGGCAGCAAATGAGAATGACGCGTCCACTCAATGGGGTAGAAACGATTTTATGGAAGCCGGGCCGTGCGCGCGTTGCTTGGCGCGTGATGGTCAGGTACGCGTCGTCGTCTTCGTCACAATATATATATATATATATAGATAGATAGATATACACAACACGGGCACTTCACGTCATCGTACGTGGTCTCCGAGGAGGAAATAAACGAACATATGCAGGTGAATGAACCGTACTTATTCCAATGAATCAAAGAATCAAAGTTTTTCAGGAACCCGCCGAAGGCCAAAATCCTGGCTCCGCCGTTATTTTGGCTTTCGGCGGGTTCCTGAAAAACTTTGATTCTTTGATTCATTAGATTAAGTACGGTTCATTCATCTGCATATGTTCGTTTATATATATATATATAGGGTGGTTCAAGTCACCAGGCTCGATCTAAAATGGACCGTAAAAATCGAAGCCTGCACGTAGCAATCTAAACTTTTCGCCAAAGGTGTATTTCACAGGTCGTTTGTTTGTTTGTTTGTTTTTTGTAAAATTACAAAGCGTAGCTCTCTTTCTGTAAAAAATAAGGCCAAGAAACATGCCAGGGTCTACGGCGGGCAGAGACGCAGACGACAGGGGTCCAGTAGCGGGGTGTGTTTGGCGTTCGTATTGTGATAGATGGCGTCGGGAGCAGCGTCCGAAGGTGCCGCCGACCAGCGAAAGAAAGCAGACGACACGCATCCGTTGGCAGCAAATGTGCCGCCTTTATGCAGACACGGTTTTTTACTTTAAGTTTTGCTTTTATTGTCCGCATTTATTTTTTAACCGAAGGTACATTTCAAAAAGATTATGTTCATTCTAATAAACCACGGTTGGTCGCGAGCCGTCGCGATAGGAGTTAGCGCCATCTAGCAATACGAACGCCAAACACATCCCGCTACTGGACCCCTGACGTCTGCGTCACTGCCCGCCGTAGACCCTCGCAAACGTCTTGGCCTTATTTTTTACAGAAAGAGAGCTACGCTTGGTAATTTTACAAGAAAAAAACGACCTGTGAAATACACCTTTGACGAAAAGTTTAGATTGCTACGTGCAGGTGTCGATTTTTACGGTCCATTTTAGATCGACCGTGGTGACTTGAACCACCCTACATATATATATATAATTGGGAGTTTTAGAATAGCGCACGCTAAAGCTTTGCGTGCGTAAAGAATAGCGTCGTCGCCACTGCGCATGCTCCGAACGCAAACCAGGTTTTGCGCTTTGCGTGCGCAATTTTAGCGTGCGCTATTTCTCGGAAATAGCGTGCGTACGCAAAGGGTCTTTGCGCTCCTCTAAGGTGGATTCGTGATGAGAAGTTGGCTAAAGCGGCTAAAGCCAAGACGAGCACAGTTTAAAAACAAATGGCAGCCCGCAGGCCCATGGAAGCGGTCGCTTTGGCGGCGTCGTGAGCGCGACGTCGGCAGCATCCTCGCGACTGCGATTTTCAATACGGGGAGGCACTGCACTTGGTTTGGAAAACCCAGTAGGGTGGGCAACGATCACCGGCAACTTGATGCTTGCGACGAGCGAACATTTATCGGCGAAGGTCAGTACACTCTTGCCGAGGCGACGGATGCCGCGGACACGACCGCTCGCGTCGCACTCTCACGTTTAAACAAATGTAAAATTATAACTCCGAACCAAACATCTTGTTTTTTCTAAAGTTGCAGCATTTCGTGTGTGAAATAAAAATCGTGACTGTATCTTGGTGGCGTCGCAAGCGCGAGATGCTTGGGTTTTGCGTTGTGGCGGAGAAACGCTATTCTAAAACTCTCTTGCGTCGCGTGCGCTAAAGCAAGCGCTAAATTTAGCGCTAGCGTGCGCTAAAATTGCGTACGTTATTCTAAAACTCCCTAATAAGTCAGAGATCCGTACTTGCGGAGTTGCTATGCTGGGAGTTTATTTTATGTATTGCGACAGTTTCGCCGAGAGGCTCGGCTTCGTCAGGAGATGGCATATACATGTATGCCATCTCCTGACGTACACTCATAACTTCTATAACACCGAGCCGCCTCGTATCCTTTTGTTTTTCTTTCATTGTACTAATTTCTTTCTGCGCATTACGGCTGTTACGACGCCAAGTCCGTCTGCACTCTCGAATTTGAACTTAGGCTCAGACCAGGGACGGACCAGTTTAAATCAGGAAAATATAATTAACACTGTAGCAAAGTAAATCTATCATATCGGTCGGAATTACGATTGGACACATTCCATTTGAACACGTACTGTGCACAGAGAATGCAATAACGAGTCAGCGTGCAAAACGCCGCCACACAACGCTACCATAACATCTCAGCGATTTTTGCATAGCACCGAGTACGGAAAAGAGAAAACAGTTATTAATTCACATAAACGAAGCAAATTTATCTGAAGCCCGCACACTCCGTAGGTGCAGTCTACCTAAGGTTATCAATAGACTCGACCATGTCATTTGTCGAAACAGATAAGACATTGGCAAAAATGGTTAGACTGAATAGGTGAATCTACCGGGCGCAATTAACGACCGACGGTCGCACGCCTTCAATATCATTTCCATTTGTCACTGCGCAGCTTGGACACAATTTGGGGAGCAACACATGTTTACGTCGCCGCCCAAGGTCTTCATTCAAAGTGTAGTGCTGACCAAAATAAAATGCTAACATGACTCTCAATCGCTCACCGCAAAGTATACGATTTCGAAAAGGCGGTACTGTACGTCACTTGAAATAAAAACCCAAGTTATAAAAACGAGCGTCGTAACAAGGGGACCGACATTTTTATTCCTACCTCCGAACAGAAACGAGCGCCACGCACTGCATCACACAGCGCAGAGGCCGGACTCGGCCACACTGAGCTGACTGACAACGCGCGCGAGGGAGGGAGGGAGAAACTTCCTCCGCCGGAGAACAGCGTCACACGACACGTTTCAGGGATCTATTTCACGCAGCGACCAACGCGGGCCTTTTCACACTTCGATACTGGCGCCATCTAGAATTCGCGCGTTCAACCACGTCGCGAACCGCGCGCCATCTGGTGTCTGAAACGGACGAATAAATAGAGGTACCGCGCCCTCTTAACAAAAGCGAGCAAACCGCACACCCGCGACAGAACCGACCCGGCTTACCCCGCCATTTTGTTTGTTTTTTACTCTTTTAGCGCCGGAAATCGTCACCAGTTAGAAAATGACGTCATCTTTAGCTCCTTTGACTCTACGTGCACCGTCTCCGGACTCGGTGCTTCGGAGCTTGACTCCGAAGCCCCGGAGTTACGTGCACCGGAAGTGACTTTTGGCCGTCCAGTGGAAGGAGTAGTGACTCCTTGACTCCGGGGCCGCTACTGAACGCGCCCATTGGTTCTCAAAGAACACCTCAGTGTAGACAGGGTATCACACATGCTGAATACCTATGGGGTAAACACACTAGTGGTAATCCCTGGAAAACCTCCTCTCTGCTAACGTTGCAAAGCAATCGACCACATTCCAGGTAGTGCCGCACACCATGATGCAACCAATGCAGGAGAAATGGACATAAAAATGAGGAGTGCGTTGTTACTTACGCCTCGAAGCTGCAAGGAAATACATCGCAGACAACCGATGACAGCGAACTCATTATACATGTAGAAGAGATGGAAAAGGTTGACACTTCACCTGAAGACTCCCCAGACGTGCACAGCAGGGAGGTAGAGCTAAACCATGATGATCCAGAACCGAGAGCTACTGAACAAATTAAGATAGTGGATAACAGTGCAAGCTCAACGCAGGATTTGCCTCAGAGCCCAGGAAGTGTCGATCCAACAAACAAGGGCAAGGACAGAAGGAAACAGCACTTGCAGACACCAAAGACCTTGGGTGATGCGGCGAAGGATGCCAGGCATTGCAAAGAAGTCAAGCTGAGCTCGACTGAGGAGCAAGCGATCTCGGTGCCTGAAGGCTTCGAAGAAAAGTTACATGTGCTACAAGAGCCACAGATAGGCCTGGAACTTCAAAAGCAGAGGGGGAAGTCTACGTCTAAGGATAAGACGAAGTCCATTTCAACCCGGTCTGACACCAACCCCAAGCACGACTAGCGAAACCAGTGGCACCACAGAGATAGGTCCATTCTGTATTTCTACACTTAATGTCCATGGAATCAATTCACCTAAAAAGTAGTACCAACTATTTCGTTTTTCTAGAGAACTACAACTGTGATATAGTTGTATTACAAGAAACAAAAGTATCGGATAACAACGCCTTGTTTTCGATTAACCGTGCAGTGAATGACACATATATGACGTATTTCACTGTCCAGCAATTGATTACTCCGCTGGATGCGCTATAGTGTTTAAAAAAAATCTTCTATATCAAATGTGCAGCGTCCACGAAGACACATACGCAGGAAGACTTCTGGTCGCTAACATGCTTATCAATAACCTACCTTGGCGCATAATTGTTTTGTATGCCTACAACGAGGCAGTGAAGAGAGAAAACTTGTTCGATCAAGTGCGAATTCATGCTGACACAAGCTTTAACGTAATTTTCCTCAAGGATTTTAACTGAGTCTTGCATGTCAAGCACAGAACACCTGCCAAAAAGATTGTAGATCGCAGGGCAGATATTCTAAGAGCGATTGTTTACGATTGCGATTTGTTAGATTCAGTGACAACAGATAATACTTTAATATACGCACTTCCAAGGGTCGTCCCATGCACGGTTAGACCGAATTTATATTTCTGGATCAGTCAGAAATAGCCTGAGCGATTATAAAATAATTCCTGCGTCCTTCTCTCACCATTCTCACCATCGAAACATCCTCAGTTGTAAGATTTTATGAAAAAACACAAGAAAGGCGCTTGAACAGAGGTATTTCGTACCTGTACCATCTGGAGTTCCTACATCCCGAAGAATACAAAAACGACATTAAAAACTTAAAAAAAATAAACTTGAAGAGCACGACGCGAGACGATTCGAGAGGGCTGCTGTGAGGACGCAAACTCTGCAAGTCATCGAAGCAGAGAAGCAATACGCGGTGAACGGGAGTACATAACAAAAAAAAAAAAAGTTGATTTCACTCGTACGGCAAAATGGGAAAGACTTGTCAAAAGACAACGATACTCAAGATGCGTTTATATCCTATTACGAGGATACGTTTTCGCGAAAGACGAAACTTACACGCCCAAGAATGAACGAAATAATATCTGGGCTGCCGACCCTCCATACTAAGACGACAAGAAGTTTAAACGACGATTTCAACGCTTTTGAAATTGAAATAAATATTGTTAACATGAAAAGCCGAAAGGCTCCAAGCCCGGACGGACTACCGGCCAGTTTCTACAAAAAGTGGAAAAAGGAAATTGCGCCAGTTCTTCGCGGTGTGTTCAACGAGTGTTACGGAAATGGTTCCTTACCACCATCGTTCAGAAAAGCACACATGATACTAATCCCGAAGTCAAAAGATCCTAACAAGCTACAACAGGTTGAAGGATACAGACCAATTAGCCTTGTGAACTGCGACTACAAAATCTCCGCCAGACTAATTGTGGGTCGACTACAGAGTGTGATATCTGAAATCGTGGGGGACCACCAAACTTGCTCCATAAAAGGAAGAAATATTCAAACAAATCTGCACATTGCACGTTCGATTTTAGTACTAAGGCAACAAACAAACGAAGCAGCCGCTATCTTACAGATCGACCTCGCAAAGGCCTTTGATAGAGGAGAACATGCATTTCTTTTTTCTATCTTGAAGCATATCCAGCTATAGGCAATAAAATTGAGAAAGGTGCACTGCTTTGTTATAAAGACATCAAGACACAGATAATTATTAACGGATCTCTTTCAAGACCGATTCAAGTACAACTTTCATTACGTCAAGGGTGTCCCCTCTCACCACTACTGTTTGACTTATATTTGAAACCACTTTGTAGAGATATCATGAACAAGAGAAAGGTGCAAGAGTTCTGACTCCACAGCTGTGAAGTGAAAATTCTAGCTTACGCCGACGACCTGGTGTGTTCTGATAAGCCTAGCATACAAGAAGCAATGAAGTGTGTTTCAGACTTCTGTGCGACGTCTGGGACCTCAGTGAACAGGGAAAAAAGTTCTGGCTCGTGGTGCGGGATGTGGGAAACGACGCCGTCTAGATATGTGGACATCGCATGGTCAACTCAGAAATCGGAGCTTTTGGGTGTTCCCAACTAAAGTGAAATCGCCTGCTCGCATGTGAAATATGAAATATCACTGAAAAAAAACAAAAAAAAAACGAATGTTATCGACGAAACTTTGCTGAACTAACTTGTATGGGACTCTATTTCCGGAGTTGCATGGGGGACAGCGGGGCTTGGGTTTCCGGCTGCACGCCGCGAAGCGGCATGTACGGGGTAGGATAAGTGGGTTAATAGTTTTGTAATTAGCAGCCGCATACTGTCGCCGCGAAGTGGCGTGAACGCAAGCCGGGGGGGGGGGGGGGGGGGGTTAACTTGCTCCCGAGTGATACACGCGCCGTCCGAATCCGAAATTTAAGTTCCCGCGCGTTTCCGAGCAGCCAATACGGGGTGGGCGTCGTTGCTAGGGGGTCTATCGTCTGCGCGCTAGAAATACGCCGCCCGGCCCTAAAGAGGGGGGGGGGGGGGGGGTTCTAGTTTGCCCCCCCCACTCAAAAACAAGTTGGTACGCCACTGCACAGCCCCCATGTCCAACACATGTTCATATTGTCTGCCCAAAACGATGACGGACTGGAATAATTGGCGCAGCAGCCACCAGATGGGGCGCGTGCACTTCTGAAAATAAGGTCACTCTATAGACCTTTTACACAAGGGCGCCGACATCTTGAGTTGTCGTCACTCCCAGTATGGGCGAAAACATTGTTTTGCCGTCGCCACGCAAGTAGAAGACACTTACTTAGGATATAAGCGTAACCGTCACACATTATCGTTTTGGCTCCCCTCTATTTTTGTACTATAGGTTGAAACCTTTTATTATTTTTTCGTCGCCCATACCGGATACGCCTATTAGGTGGCTGAGGACGAGAGTACACGAAGCGCCCGCCCTACGCGAATCTCCAAAATGGCAGAGCCCACAAGATAATTGAGGAGTGGAGTGCCGATAGTCTGAACGTACAGAGCGCGACACTGTTAGCGCGAACAAGCGATCGCCGGTTTTTCCAGTTTTTCTCTTTGAAACCAAGGGATGTCATCCAAGTTATTATTGCTACGGAAAGTGCTCACTTAGTTGTATAATGTAAGCGTTAAAAGTTCGTGCTCGCTAATACTATTTAGAAGTAAAACGCGAAAATGCGCCGATGTCGTGTTCGCGCTAACAGTGTCGCGATGTGTACATACGTTGTTTAGAGGCCCTAATTTGTCCTTGGAACGGTGACGGGCCTTACATACCTTCATAGCATGCTAACGCCAGCTGGTCATTAGTGTGGAACTTTTCAATCAACCTTGATCAGCTTCACCCCGCCCCCTTCCCTCCCTCCCTCTCTCTCTCTCTCTGTCCTCCACCACACCTTCTGCTGTTCAAAGTTATGAGCGCCAACTCTTCTGATCATTACAGATTACATTACAGATTACCATAGCATTATTTTCCCTTTCCTTGTCACCATATGTCCGCAAATCGGTTCTGCTTGTTCGTTGTACTGTCAGTGCGGCTTCCACCACTCAAACGTTTCTCGTCCAGCGACAATCTTACTGAACTGGAATTCCCATAGTCATCCACCCCACCTTACTAGGGTTTACTTTTATGGGCGCTTTGCTTAGGACTTAGGTGATGACATATGAAAATTTTGTTCTAAATGCATTTTGTTTTTCGGGGCTTGTGAAAGAGAGTTTTCCGGCACGTGCTCTTGGCGTTGATTGTGCTAAGGCGACATTTTGTTGCCGGCAATTTCTTTGTATTTTTTTCTGTGAACTCGCACTGTAGATATCGGGTGCTACAAAGGATGTCATCGCCTTAAACAGAAGGACACTGAGGAACACTACACCTTACAACCCCACACAGTCCATTTTCTCGTCTCGGGACACACCACCCATAGACGAAACTCATTTTCGTGCGAAAATACAAGTTTTCAATCAATGAACTGAAACTCAATTTTACAGTATAAGTTCGGCATGACCAGCTGGTTTCGCAATTGCTGTTATCAGTGAAGTTCACAGGCACTAGATTCGTAGGAGTAATCTTTTACTTAATCAGTAAAGTTTCCAATGCATGCTCATACAAATTTTCTCAGAAAGCAAACTCCATTCACAGATTATTACAAGTTTCAAATCTCGAATTCAAACAAATAATTAATTAGTGTGTTCACAGAGAGAACAGTATGTCCATGAGCGCTTCCCACGATGAAAAACATACAAATGCGCGGTTTCACCTGTATCAGTCATCCAAGCACCAAAGGCACTAAAAAAATAATATAAAAAGAAATGTCACGTAAAAATGCAGGTCGACGTTTCTTCAACGAAGTAGGCACGTGTGAGTACAAGGTTCCCAATCGAAACGCGCTGCCCCCCAAAAAACCCTCCAAAGGGTCAGCGCCATTCTGAAGATGGCCGCCCCCTCCCATGGTCCGGATGATATTCATTACCAACCGCCTCTCACCCATGCACGCATGCACGACGCAGGGCCAGCCGACATTCGCCGTGAATAGTCACGACGCGCCCAACGGGAAGGAAGTGAAGCGCAAACATCTTCATACTGCGTACGGCACGGAACCTGCAGATGAAAGGTGCACGTCCAGTCCATGGCCGCCGCTGCAAGACATGTCTTTTGTAACGCCGAGCATCGTGCAATGCGGACGCTCGTTCCGGGGCCTCGACAAAAGTTGCGCGTGCTGCCATCGGCGATTAGGAGGTCCATTTGCGATCCATGACTGAGATAGTGCGGGCGTCCCTAACGCAGCGTCCGTGCCGTTTTGGGTGCCTGATGGCGGCCCGTATAAGGGGAGGTCCTCAGCAGCGGCTAGCGGTCGTGTCCCTGAGACCAGGGAAGCCCAACTCGAGCAGATAACGGTACACACGTCGCCGCGGTGGGATTCACTCCACGGGAAAGGGGAGGGGGGTCGATTTGTTATTCCGGCCGTCTCTGCTTGCGCTGCTTGCTGTGGTTTTCTCGCGGTGTCCCGGAAACGCCGACTGGAAAGAGATAATCTGAGGTCGTCGCTGTGTCCTTGATGTGTCGCAAGCAACAACACGGCGAAAGAAACTCGCTACTCCAGCTGAGATCCCTCACCCCATCTCTCTCTCTCTCTCTCTGTCTCTCTTGAACAGAGCCACGGAGCTGCCCCTGCGAGAAGCGACAAGCTCGAACTGGAATGGAGAGTTGCAAGGACGTTGGAGGACGCCTGGTCGAGGCGACGTCGGCGCTTGGAGCGTGATGGTACGGCCGGTTGCTGCTACTACTTCCCCCCTTCTTGCCGTGTCGCTAGAGCTGAGTCATGGCTGTCAGCCGAGCTGTCGGAATTATCTCGGGAAGTTACGCAACAAGATGGCGGCGGAATTCTTTGTCCGGTTGGCTATCGAGGCGGTTCAGGCTTCAGCGTGTCGACCATGAGACACCCTTCCGAAGAGTCGTGTTATGAATGGCTTTACGTCACAAACACGTTTTTCTACGTGCGACCTGAAGCATTCTTTCGTACAACGAGGAAAGAGCTTTTTGCTAGTTCGCGTTGATCATTCAAGTATACTTCACCAATCACAATTGTCTGCATTTCATTTCTAGTTAGAGAAGGCCAAGGCGGCAGGGGAGGGGGGTGGAGGGAGGTTGCATTGTAGAGGGGAGTGGGTTACAAGTATAGATACAAGAAAAATAAAAGAGCAACAAAATTTTAAGAATGCTATAATTGACCCCTTGCAGAAAACCCGGCAACAGTGTCTCTCGGCATGGTAACCATGGCAACAGCGAGGCGGTCAACAGCTGCGTGACATGGTGAAGGAAAGCAGGTCGCAACCTCGCTGTGCGCCAACCAAACTTTAGGCGCTTCATGTGTTGTTTTAAGGACAGTTTACGCGCTCCAGAGTATCAGTGAAGATGACAACACAGTGCTGTGTCCCAGTCTGCACGAAATATGGATAGACTGACAAATTCGGACGGAAGGGAGTACTTATATATATACCTATCGGACCGTCCGCTGCCACGACCGTTTGGCTGACCTCACGAATTCGTATGCATTTGCTTAATGAGGATAATATATTGGTTCTGCATTATACTGCTTTGCGTTTCCTTTACTATTGCTGTTAGCCAGGTATACGTTTAACGCGGATAAACGAGCGTCGGTTTTACCCGACGCATCCGTTGCCTTTCGGCCTGCCTCACGATTTTGCATGCAGTTGCTTCATATACTACGTTGTTATTTCATCGCACATTTATTTGATGCTGCTCGCGGTGGACAGATACCATTGGCGAAGCTAAACGAGCATTTGAAGTCCCGTATCAGTCCTGCGGACATTTTCTACACTTTAACAATAAACGCGCGCACAAAAAAAAAAAAAAAAAAAAAAAAGAAAGTTTTACCTCGCAGGCGCGTTTTTTATTTTTTTATTTTTTATGTTACTGAGGCATCCACTAACACCATGTTCCTTTATGCTTCCATGCAGAATTGGGACAGCACCGCACCAGGTTCCCCTTGAGGGCATCTTTTTATGCAAGTTTAGTGGCGACTTGCAGACACATCATGATTTGTCATATTTGTCATGATTTGTCATCATCTTTGTTTTCAGGTTTCATACCTAGCAAGCTAGCTAGCAAGGTTATTTTCCCAGCCGGCGGCGGGAAACAGAGCCGCGTTACTTCATTTGCCATGCCACTTTTTCACGCAGAGCCAGCGGGCCGAAGAAAAAACATTCCTTCACCATGGAGCGCGCGCACACTGTTGCCCGAGGCGCACAGAGTTTTCACGCTTTTGAAAGGGGTCTAAGTTGCTACAATGTTGACATTCTTTAGACAGATTTAAAAAGCGGCGTCCTCAAATAAAGTTACCACCGACGCTGGAAGGAGGTTCCAAGAAAGAGTAGTTCGGGGTATAAATGAATTGCGAAAAGTTGTAGTTTTACACGGTGGATGCCTGTCTGTTGTTGGTCGACACGCGGTGAATGTAGAAGGGAGGTATTAATAGCTTTTCACGCAAAGGAGTATTTTGTGAAATAAACACAGAGGAAGTTCTCTACGTGATGCGAGGTCAGACGGGTTCAAAAGACATTCCATATATGTTACGCTGGCAGTGCGATGATAGTTAGTAAGTATAAAGCGAACATATCTATTTTGAACTGCTTCAACCGCGCGTGTTAATATCTCAGTACCGGGGTCCCAAATTGAGGAGGTATATTCCAGTTTAGAGCGAACAAGAGTTTTGTAGAGAAGTAGCTTGGGAGACATGGGGACGGACGGAAAGTTTCGTCCTATGAATTCTAACATACGATTGGCGGTGCTTGTTCTGTATTGAATAGAAATTTCCCAAGATAAGTTAGATGAAATATGAACGCCCAAGTATTTGTATGATGATACCTGCTGTAAATAAGTTTGGTTTAGGTAGTAAGATAGGACGTCATTGTGATGTCGAGAAACCCTCATTACCTTACATTTGCTAGTGTTAGGTTTCATGCTCCATAAATCACACCATTTAAGCACGCGGTTTATATCTGATTGGAGAGGAGATACATCGGAATCATTAGTCGCTTCACGATATATAACACAGTGATCGGTAAATAAACAAACTGAGGATGAAACACGGGGGGTAAGTCGTTAATATATATAAGAAAAAGAAGAAGACACGGTACACAAACTTGAGGGACCCCGGACGTTACAGAAACAAAAGGTGAGGATGTGTGATTTACGAATACCAATTGAGACTGGTTAGTTAAGAAAGCATGAAACCAAGAAACTATGCTGGATTCAACATTTAGTGAACTTAACTTATAGAGTAGTAGGTTATGTGACACCTTATCGAATGCTTTGGCAAAATCTAGAAACATGCAATTAGTTTGGGAACTACGATCAAGAATGACGTGAAGGTCGTGAGTGAAAGTTAGTAGCTGAGTTTCACAGGAAAAAGTTTTCCGGAAGCCGTGTTGCTCCGGCGAAAAAAACATCAATTATTTGATTCCAAGAAATTGACGAGGTGAGAAGATGTGATATGCTCTAGAATCTTTCATGGTATAGTTAGCGATATGGGACGGTAATTGAAACGAAAGTTTTGATCGCCAGCTTTGTGTATAGGTATCACCTTTCCCACCTTCCGATCGTCGGGAAAACATCCAAGGTCAAGAGATTGTTGAAATATTTTAGCCAGCATTATCGAAGAATATTCTGCAGTATTTTTCAAGTCGTGCAAGTAACTTACTTCCGATTTTGTTTTTTTTTTGTTTTCGGTTTTTATATTACTTCTCAAGATAAAATAAATATTTTATAAACAACGATAGTATATTATTCGATCTAATTGCATCTTTATAACTCCAGAGTCAAACTTCAAGGTACCGGAACACCGAGAATTGATCTGGTGGAGTGATCACTCCACTGTGGAGGAGCGATCACTACGATCAACGTGGAGGAGTATGTGACAAAGATAAGCATACGTAGCCTTATGTCTTCTCAATGACGGGTCACCGACGTTCGTCAGTGGTTATACCAATGGCAGTTGTTAAGATTTGGCACAATGTTCTCCAGATACTTCGCCTCAAGATGTGCCAACATGTAACCACAGAGGAGAACTGAAACAGGGACCTGTTTCTCCTTCCAGTGTAAAGACATATCGAGTACGTATAAGAGCTTATAGACCTTAGAGTGGTTGTAGGAAACTATAGCAAAGATTCCCTGAATGGGTAACAACATTTCGTCCACAACGATGCGCAATTGCTGGCAACTTCGACCTTACTACCTATGTCCAATACAGGTGTGAAAATGTAACCACTACAGTGACCAGTATGTCTAGTTGACTCGTCGAGCATTCGATAATGCTACCCCATCTCGTGGACTTCAAGGACCTTAAAGGACACATGCAAAGGAAAAAAAAAAAAAACGTTTTTTTTTTAAACAGCCGGGTCGGGAAAGGAAGTCATAAAACAAATTTACAACGAAAAAGAAAATTTTTAGAGCTATATACTTACGGCGCTGTACGAATTTGTAGTTGGCGCCCACGGGCGCCGCGGAAAAGTGGCCCATATTTGTTACGTGACTGGCCCCTATTTGTCACGTTGTACTTGAGCTCTTTCGGAAGCTTCCTATGGTCTCGAAAAGTTACTTATTCATCTTCGTATGAAGTGCAACAAAAGGCAAAGATTAATAAGTAACTTTTAGAGCCCAAAGGAAGCTCATGAAAAAGCGCAAGCAGACGTGATATACCTGTGCGCCGGTCAGATGACGGCGGCGGCGCCCCGGAGCACACGAACTTGCGCGGCGACGGCGGCGGTGACGTGGAGAAACGCGTTGAAGCGGCGGCGCACAACGCTCAGCGTGCGGCGGCGGCGTGACTTTGCGGCGGCGCAAAGGTCTACCACGTGACCAGCGGCGGCTCCCGCGGGCGCCAACTGCAAATTCGTTTTGCGCCGTAAATATAGCTCTAAAAATTTTCTTTCTTCGTTGTAAATTCGTTTTATAACATCCTTTTTCCATCTAGGCTGTTTTAATTTTTTTTCTCCTTTGCATGTGTGCTTTAACGTCTTGGTGTGCGCAGACGAATGCTTCGCCGTGTGGGAGTTTCTTAACTTCAAGAAAACATACTATACTTCGTTCACCCTTCAAGGGACACTGACGGGGTGTTCATGCTCGTCAAGGTTTCTATCTTTACATGACATATGAGAGCCCAACCACCCAGAACACAATTTGCTGCTCGAAATTCGTTTTCTTTCCGCCCGAAAACCGCCGATCGAGAACCGGCCGGTTTGAGTCGCGCTCACTCTCTTCTCCGTGGTCACGTGCCATTTTCTATGGTTTAGACACAACCACCAAAGATAATCAAAGTGTTCGGTCATCGAAGGCACACACTCAATACTAGAAATGTACAAAAAAATATGATACCCATTTTTTGTGGCTTCTAAAAAACTGCAAATACGTTTGACTGAAAAAAAAAAAAATTGTACAGCCACGTGATTTTTGGTATGTTTCCCCTCCTCTATATTTCTTCTTCCTCTCCAGTCCAGTTTCGGTCTCAATTTCAAGCAGCATCTTTTTTTTTTTACTTTATTAAATATACGTGACACTAGCAAAATATTGATTAGGTAGTCTCCTGACACCACAATAAATCGCCTGGCAAAAAAAAAAACAAAAAAAAAACACCTCGAGGTACATTTAGGCACTTCTTACGAGTTGTGAATGCGAAAGCATGCACGTTATTCTTCCGCGCCCTTATTTCGCCTGCAGCGTATTTGCGTCGACGGCAGAGCGCGCCCTCTCCTAGCCGCTCTGACCTTGGACGTTTCGTGTCCGGGCTTGGTCCGGGGCGCGGACGGACACGCAGTGACATGGGGTGGCCGTCGGTGAAACTGACGCGCAGCGGCCAATGGGAGCGTCGTCGACGCGCGCTAGCCAATGGGACCAAGCCGAAATCCATCAACTTTATTCCTCTCCTTTGGGATCGGGGAAACTAGGTGGCGTTCGGCTAGGCTTTCGCGTGGTTTCATAGCTGGGAGCTGCCTTCACTTGGAGAAAGGCGTTTAGGTGCCGTTAGGCGCGGCTTCAAAGCTGATGACGTCAGCTCGCTCCATGGGACAGTTAATGCTTTCGCATTAAAAAAAAAAAAAAACTATTTGAGGGGTGTCTGTATCCCTTCGAGCTGAGACTACGGTGGCAGCTGCGTGCCCGCCGCACCAATCAGCCGCCTCCCTCTTATCACCTGACCCGGCTCTCCGCGCGTGGGTATGACCGGGACCGTGATGGCGTGGCGAAAGAGAGGCGTATGACTGGTCTAACGAGAACGTATACTTCCACTGCATTCTCAGGTTATGTGTGAACGGAGTATGTATAGTGAATACGACTGATGGAGACAACGCACAACATGAACTGCACACATTGTGCAGTTCATGTTGCGCTATGGCGTAGGTGCCCCGAGGTGCACCTTTTCCCAGTGCGCAGTCTCGTGTGCAACTTTACAGCTCTGGCTGTAAAATTGCTCCTGGAAGGTGCCATTTTATAAAGGGCATCTTCCAGGAGCTCTTGCGGGACAGTTTATATAGGCCAACACACTGTTTACAAACATTCCTGCGTTCGCCTCACGCGAATCCGGTTTCTGCGCACCCGGTGTGGGCACTGCGCGTGCGCAGAAACCGGATTCGCGTGAGGTGAAGCGCCTGCGCATGCGCCGTACCGACAGCAGCGCCACCGCAGTGGTGTGACGTCAGGGCCATGCCTTCTGTTATGGTTACGATTAGCGGTGTCGCGAACGTTTGTCGAAACCTCGAGGTTCGACTGGTTTCGTGAACCTTCAAACTTTTAGCAAAGTTCGACGAAGTTTGACCTGTGTACAGTGTTGTCTTCAAATTATTTGCAAACAAGTCATTTATAAATTAGTTTATTTCACATTGTATAAAATGATTACCATATTTACTTGTAACTATAGGTACTACTCCTTTCAATATTATGGCGCTTACAGTTAACATATCTCTTCCATTTATGCGAACAATGTTTGTATCGGAGAAACATGTTTCTGCACATGGCACTGCACACCGCTCGTGTCGGCAAATGCGCTTGTTTATGCTCGATACGCTGATGTGTCGATATCTTTTTTTTTTTTTTAGGATGGAGTTTATTGGTTGCACATTTCTTTTTTTGTTTGTCCGTATGTTCCCTTTAAGAACCACGGTATCGAGTCTCACGCGCACTCTACAGAAGGCGTCGGGATGCTGGAGGCGGGGGGGGGGAGGGGGGGGGGGTACCGATCGATACAGCTATTTTGGACGTTGGTGGGCGTACGTACACCCCTAATCGGTTATGCGACAAATAGAGAATTGGCACACGGACTGGCACTCGTTAAAGAGACGGGGCAATCGTACTCAATTAAAAATAATTCCCAATCAGGAATTTCGCGCTAGGAAGATTGTCGTTTCAACGCCCATTTGCGCTTCATTATAATCTTGATGGTGAGCAGCGCTATTTCGTCTCGCTTCCTACGCTTCTTTCACTCCGTTTCACCATGATGCCCAGCCCGGGACGCGTCTCCGACTGGTAACGATGACGTCATAAAAAAGTGGCACGCCGTCGCCGGCCGCGATCCTGGCGGCGTCACGCAGCAGCGGTGGTGGAAGTGACGGACGCCTGTTCGCCGCATGCCGCTCTCCAGCTCGACAGTCTGCGGAAGTTTCGGCAGCCAAGGAGTCGGCGGCGACGCCGCGACGACAGCGACACTTGCGTTCGCTCGTGCCTCCCGCCAGGATTTCAATGACCGACCGCCAGGATCGCGACATCCGACAGCATGATCACTCCTGCTTTTGTGACGTCACCTTGTGACGCCACGATACGATGGAGCCAATCAAACAGCACAGAAAGAATCTTATCGTTGGCTATGGTCAGACTTGTGTGAAGCAAAATATAATTCCAAACTCCAATAAAAACAAAAAAAAAAAAAGAATTGGACTTTTATTTAACGGATTTACGGGTAACTTATTTCAAATCGTACAGGAGAGAAACAAAGTATTCTGATATTAAATGTATCGCAAAAAGAAAAGTGTTTTTGGACAAGTTTTCAACTATACTCCGTTTCACCTTATGTGGTACCGCAGCGAAGTCTAGAAGCGCGAGCTCATAGCGTTGGCAGCTGCCCCTGGTGCACGAGAGCTTGTGCCGCCGTGGTGTGCCATAGAGCAAGGAGCTCGCGCTTGTAGCCTTTCCTGCGGTACAACACAAGGTGAAACAGAGTATAGAAGTTTTCAACTACAACTCCCTGTAACGCCGAATTAGAGCGCAGCTTTTGAGGAGGAGGAGGGAAGGGTACTGGGAATGGCGGGTCAAGTGACCTCGGGAAGGGGGGGGGGGGTCACGTGACCTTGGGGGTCACGTGACCTGGGGAGTCACGTGACCTGGGGAGTCACGTGACCTGGGGGTCACGTGACGATGACGATGACGTCATCAATGACGTCAATGATGACGTCATCAGTGACGACGATGTAGATGACGTCATCAGTGACGATGCGGATGCCGATGACGTCATCAGTGACGTCACGCGTCCCATAATTAGGGTTGTTCGTTTTCGGGTTTTATATTTTTTTTTAAATTCGGGGGGTAAAAATCGGGTGCTATTTTTCAAGCTGATAATCGGGGAGAAATCGGGGTTTTTGTGGGAACATTCCAAAATTCGGGTTTTTTCGGGTTAAATTTACAAATGTACTCAGTAATGCAATCTTTTTGTGTTAGGCGGAGCGTATTACGAGTTTCTTTTTTTTTTTTTTTTAACGCTGACTCGTTAAAATCGGGGGTCTGTTTCAAACTGAACTCTGGGGGATATCAGGGTTTTCCAGCTCTGATTGCCGTCGGTCGCTTCAAAGGAAGCACCGCCCACGGAATCCTCCTCTCCCTCAGGTGTCAACAAAAACCCCGACCGTTCGAGGGACTGTCGTCTTCGATCAAATATTTCGCTATGAAATAAACCTGTTAAGTTTTCCCGATCTGTTTACACGACTCACTGGCTCGGACGTTGTTCGTGAGAAAGGTTGGACGCCAGCGAGATGTCCATGCTACCCGAGAGACCCTGCTGGGCGTCGACACCTCAGCGGTCGAAGGGGGATTGATAGTGCATTTCACAAGCTGCGTGCAGCAGGGCCGAAGCTCGTGCCGAGGCAGTTCCACCTGCACACCGGGTGGACGGAAACGTCCCTAATGCACCGCGCGGTTTACGCCAGACGCCGACGCCGCTCAAGCCGGACACGGGCAACTAAGAGCTGCGCTCTAAAGGCTTCTTCGTTACTTGGGCCTCGAGGTTCTAGGTCGGGGTTGCCACTAACGATGACGTCATTGCCCGGGCATTGTCTTCTAGGTGGTATTGTGTCTGCGAGCGTCTGACAATCATCCAGACATGTACAAGTTACTAAGAAAAAGTAATTAGTTAATTTACTGAGTATTGGCCTTAAAAGTAATTTGAGTAGAGTAGAAGTTACTCAAATGGAAAGTAATTGAGTAAATTACTAACTACCGTAACAAAGTAGCCAATTAATTTTTAAGTTACTTTTATATTTTTGTAATAACACGAAAGTACATAGATGTTTTGATCCGTTAGCGAAATTATGCTAGCCAAATATAAAGCAGCTTGCGTTTTCACATAAATGCTTTAATAGCTGGTTCTGCTTTTGTGTGATTAATTGTTTTGTACTTTTTCTGGCCAGTGATGTACTGTGGATGTATCATTTCTACTTTGAGGTTTAGCACTGCCTGAGCTTGATTTTGCAGACAGTGTTTGCTTGTTTACAGTGATGCGTAAAGTACATCTAAAAAGTACATGAAGTAAAGTACAAAGTCAATTAGAGGCTATGTACTTCAAGTATAGTAAGTACACCGGGTGAAATGTACGTGAAGTAAAGTAATATAAATACAACATACGTTTAAAGTAAAGTACAAATACTTTTTAACACAATCTTTCATAATGCCCTCTCAAAACCTTTTTTTTTTTACTTTATTTTAACTGGTATGCATTGCTCCAGGGGTAATCGGAGGAGCATCAGTTGTTTTAGAAAATGGCTGGAAATATTGGATGAAGTCAAGTCGCCACAGAGTAGTTGTTTTACTCTCGCTGAAGAACTATTTAACACTATACACTTATAAGGCACTTATTTGTATCGGTCTTATAGCCGCCATTACTTCACTCAGAGAAATGACCAGATGACGTCTCGAAAGACGATAGCGCGTTTTTACACGACGATACGCCATTCTTTGTTTCCAAATTCGGGGAATGTACCTTGAAGTCGGACATTTTACTTTCTTCAGAATTCACAAAAAAAAAAAAAAAAAAAAAAAAAACTTCAGTAAAGTACAAGTACATGCTCAGAGAATGTACGTACTTCAAGTAAAGTACAAGTTTTCTAATCCTACTTGAAATAGTACTTTAAGTACCATGTTCTTAAAGTACTTCCCAATTGAACTTTTTTTTCTTATCTTGGACGATGTGCATATGCCGTGTTTTGGGAGGAAAGGCAACACAAAGAGGTCACCTTTGCGTTGCCCTTTAGCACGCGATCTTTCAAATACAGCACAAACTACGGGAGCACCTGATGGGCTTCAGAGCGAGTGCTGCATTTTGTTGACTCCTTTGAGTGAGGCTGCAGTGTGTACACCTCCTCTAGTGGGCGAGAATTCCTACGCTGGGGAGAAGTGGGGACAAACCCTTTCTTTAAATACGTCAAGTCTCCTCGAGCTTCGGGACACAAAGAAATGCCAGTCTTCGGCGCTGATCCCTCATTTACTGGGCCTCACTTGCGACGTGTCGTTCGCTCCCCGCATTGGTTGTTGCAGTGGGGGGCTCGTAAAATTGTAAAAATTTTAGAGGGTTTCGGACCCTACAAATTACTCCCCCCCCCCCCCCCCCCCCCCGTGCCTACGCCACATGCTTCCCCCTCTTTGCAAATATCGGCTGATCTTCCAACAGTTTATCTATTTTTGTGCAGGAATGTTTGTTGAACAGCAAACCTACCACTAAAATTCAAAAGTAATTTGTAATTTGAGTAGAAGTTACTCGGAAAAAGCAATTGAAATAAACTACTAATTACCGAATTAAAAGTGCAATTGAAAGTTACTGAACTACTCAGAAAAGTAGTTAAACTACAGTAACTTGAGCAGAGTAGTTGGTCTACGTACAAGTCTGCAATCATCACTGATCACTACGTTTAGTTAGATCGTTCGAACATATATGATTTTTTTTTTTAATTAGAGCGTTTTTATTTTATGGTCGCACCATGCTTGTGCTTAAAATATACTATTGGCGACGAGATGTTTCGGTGGCGCCCCTCTTATGGCTCGTGTCCCTGACGCAGGGGCGAATCCAAAACTCCGGGTTTTTTTTTTTTTTGGGGGGGGGGGGGGGGGGAGGGAATTTGTAAGGATACTATTCTCCCATCCTTTCTTGTGCACCGGGGGGTCCACCCACGTCAAATTGCCCTCTGAGAAGGGGGGAGGGGGGGGGGAGGTGGCCGCCCCAGTCGCCCCCCCCCCCCCCCCCTTTGGATCCGCCCCTGCCCTGACGTCACGACCAGGGTTATTAGTAGCGAGCGACAAGTTCGATGCTGCGTAAAAGGACCGGTGGAAGCCTAGTCATTATACGTTCCCAAATCAACGCCGTCAGAGTTGAGAGTCTGACTTTGCTTATATTTCTGCCGATGAGAGTAGGAGTGATCCTACTCAAGACGTCAGGGTGAGTTTTTGACCAATCCGATCCCATTTACGCTTTTGGTCGCGCACGTCGCGAGTAGTTTTAGGGGCGAAGCTCCTTAGGGGCTGGCCATGTCCGTCCGCCGTCCGTTGTCCGCCGTAGGCCGGCGTCGGGTGCTCGTGCTTCTGTTCGTGAGATCACGTGCTCACGAGCACGTGAGCACATGCTCACGTGCTCGTGTAGGGCAAAAAAAAAAATTTGAAAAAAAAAAGATGAAAAAAATTATGAAAAAAGAAAAAGAAGAAAAAAAAAAGAAAAAGAAATTCACCAGTGTCAATAAACGTCTTTTCACTCACTCACTCAGAAAACCACACATTCTCCTACTGACATGAATGAAAAGGCTCAAAGAAAAAGAAGAAAAAAAAGAGTAGGGGGTTCTGAGATGCCATCCCATCTGTCTGCTTAAAAAAAGAAAAAGAAGAAAACCACACATTCTCCTACTGACATTAATGAAAAGTCTCGGCATGCTGCGGCTCGGCGTCTACGCAGACAAGCACCACCAGAGCTTCGCCCCAAGCAACATCATTCACCACGTGGAGATGTGGTCAATTTTTTTCTCAAGCTTAGCGCCCGTGACAATAATTCACTGAATCTGAATTATAGTAGCTTTCCAAGCCTATGATATATTGTTTGGTAAGAACAAAATCATCCGAAAACTTGAACAAAGAAACAAAAAGGGCCATCGAGTGACAAGGTGCTAAAGGATGGACTTCATTTGGTCACTCCACGAACAAACCTCTTTAAATTTTCACCATTACAGTTAGCTTCATACGAATGGAACTCTCTTCCTGATAATATTGTAATCATCCAAGAATCCTCTGCTTTCAGAGATTCTCTTAATACTTACTTATACGCATAGCAACCGTAACACCTCTTTTCTTGTTCTATTTCTTTTATGTTTGTGTTTTGAATAATGTTGCACTTGCCCCCCCTTATGTAAAGCCCTACGGGCGCTTTAAGGGTATAATAAATGAAATGAAATGAAATGAAATGAATACCTGCGCAAAACAAACCGAAAATTTCGATGCAAAAATACTTACGCGCTATTCTCGAGAAACTAGGGTATACTTACCGCACGTAAATGAACCTTTTGGCGAATATGTGCTGCCACCTAGACACGCGACTGGGTTCGAGACTAAGTGACTAGAAAACAACGCGCTCACAAGGCCTCTCCCACCCGTTCGACGCCCAAAGCGTCAGCCACATCCTGTTCACCCATTGAGGCGCTGTGACCTAGATACGGCTCCCCCAAACTCGCCTTTGTCCCCATCGTGGATTATCTTTTGCCCCGAAGTCGTCACAAAGAAACCATTTTCCCTCTCTACTCGGCCAGAAGGAAGAGAGAGAGGGTACTTTAACCATTTACTCTCGAACCGATGTTTCTACAAAAGGTCCATTGCAAATACGGTTTCATTACATAAGTGATTTTCCTAAGCCATAATGCATAAATGACCAAACGTGGTTCGTTGGGGAAAAAAAAAGATGTTTGGCAACAGTTTTTTTTTTTTTTTTGCGAATTTTGCGCGATCTTTGGTTGCTTTTTCACTCATCTGTTTCATATCATTTTAGAAATAACTGGCGCCACCTGACAGAAAACGAGGATCGAGGATTTCGAGGATGAACAACAGAGACTAGCCGGATCTTACTTCATTGGACGAGGGAGTGCCCGCGCTCGCTTAAACACGCGTGCTCACGTATTTTCATTCCAGAACCTCCGGAACCTGCGATTTCCTAAAATGGTCCATCGCGAGATAAGGTTCCCATACCCACAACATTTAATGCATATTTATGTTCCCGCAAAAGCAATTTTTCTATTTTGTTCGGAAGTACCTCGGTATGTCAAGCCTTGCGCGTAGTTTAGAAATCGCTAATAATTATAAAATAATAGAGAAAGTATGTCGCGACTGTCCTCTACTGAAGTTCTCTCCTTCCCGTCACCTCCCTGTTTCGTCGAAGCACGCCAAATTAGGCACTGCCAGATTTCTTCCCGGAAGCCATTAGCAGCAGCACATATATCGCCTTCCGACAACTTCGTGCTCACGGGGCCCACTGGATGCATGTCACATTTTTGTTTCTTCCGAAACCCAAGCACAACCTTGATGCATCGTGGGGGACGTCGAACTGCGCGGACAACGCAACGAGACGTTCGTAAGCTGGTTCGAAGTTCGAACCAGTACCACGTTAGACGACAAGACCGGGTCGTGACGTCATCATTTGTGAATCCCCGACCCGCCCCAAGCGGCAAACACGCTGCACTGCGTGGGTCCTCTAGTAATGACGCCTAGGGGAAGAATGGTGCCGGCCTTGTCTTCTAGCTGGTATTGTTCGAACAGACTAATTTCTGTTTTTTTTTTCTTACATTTTTTCCTTTCTTTCTTTCCCCTTTAAAATAATTGCCCATTGTTTCTTGAATAAAACGTGCGGCCAGCCCGAATTCATTGCACAACCGCAGAGATGGTCGCGATATGTTCTTTCGATGTGCTCAAACCACGAGAAAAAAGAAAAAAAAAAAGAAAGGGAAGGTAGAAAACGATGTGATACGTCGAACGAGATAACTATGTGCGATGAGATTTATAATACCATTATATAATCGGATCATTATCGATGAAATATGCTCGTCTGATACGAACATGCATGCTACGCGAAACTGTATCTTTGATAGGAGAGATTTACACATTACTTCCCGCCAACTTGCCCGCCCCCCTCCGGCCACCGGCGTCTTGTCTCAAACGACGGGATTAACCGTATCTTAGGTGTTTCGGACGCCTTTGTAACGTAGAATGTGTTACGCGGCTGGGATTTATGGGAAAAGCGACACGTTTTAATCGACACACAGGTCACGTGATGTCAAGTTTCGGTGTCACGTGCCGTCACGTGACACCATAACGTCACATGACCGCATGACGCCAAACACACACACACACACACGCACGCACGCACGCACGCACACACACACACACACACACACGCACACGCACACACACACACACACACACACACACACACACACACACACACACACACATGGTGTGTGCCCGTCTCATTCTCAACGCACTCTGCCTCTCCGAGTTGATCAAATACGGTTAAAAGACACGCTTCATTTTTTCTCCCCCGGTGTTTGAGCAGACAGGTAGGTACTATACCCGTCTTCATCTCAAGAAAAAAGCAAGTTTTGCACATTGTTCATACGCGATGCGAAGTAGTTCTTACGAAATTCGGTTCTCGGAGGAAAAAGGGATGCTTTTGGCGTTTGGAACGTGTGCGTCTAACTGTCAGACGGCGTCCTAAAGATCCTTTTCACTAAGCTCCTTTAAAGAAATCGGCCAATCAGCTCGCGATGTGGAGTGTGCACGTGCTCTGTGGCGCGCACACGTGCTCTACGGCGTGCGCTGGTTCGCCGATTTTATAAAGGAGCTTAGTGAAAAGGATCTTTAAAACGCCGTCTGACAGGGGTATTAATAAGATAACATATATTTAATCTAAAATTAACATATGCCTTAATTATCAACATAAAGGGGGAAACTAGTAATGTTCCGCGAGGTGCCGTACTTTTTTTACTACGGTGCTTGAGGTGAAAACGGGTATAGTTGCAATCCAGAAACTGTCCCGAAACAAAATCGCGACAGGTTGAACGTAACATGGAGTGAGGAACAAACATCTATTCGTGACTTTTCAATAATCAGAAATGATACACTGCAACAAACGGCTCTACTGATCAAACAAATATAAAAAAAATCTCGCGTGCATCGGTTTGTTCAAAACTTTTCCCGATAAGCTCGCAGTGGGAAACCCGATGATCCTCCCCTTCCTGGTCAGGATGGACCATGATGACGTCGTGGCAACTTTCCGTTTTCCCTACCTTGCGATACGCCATCGCCTCCGGTCAGGCAAACCGGATCATCTATCCCGAAGAGATAATCCTTCCAGAGCTAATCCTCCCATTCTTGAAGCAACGAAGGGCGAGGGTAAGACGGGCCGGGGAGGAGGAAGCAGACGGAACGCTGGAGAAGAGGGGGGGGAAGCTTCCTTCTCTCTTTAGCGTTCCGTCTGCTTCCTCCTCCCCGGCCCGTCTTACCCTCACCATTCGTTCTTAGGTTGCAACCAGACATGTACACGTTACCCCCAAAAAGTAACTAAATACCGTTACCGATTCACAAAAGGAACGTGTGAGTTACCTCAAAAGTAACGAGTTACTTTTACCTTACTTTGATGACGACCAAATACACAACTGTTTTAGTTTCATGGCTTATTGTTTAGCTGTCTCTCGAAGTATTCATCAGTTATGTTTCCCCGCTTCCTTGAAAATACATCTCCGGAGACGCTGAATAGTCGTTCTACCGACGCGCTCGAAGGAACGGCAGTGTTGTGCTTCAGCAAGAGCTGGTGGATCTTGGATTTCCCTCTCTCTTGTGTCTCTCAACTTCTAAAGTTCGAAGTGGACAATGGATTATGTGCCTTCCCGCGTTGGCAACCTCCGGCTTTACATTCGGTCCGTACCCGGTTCTAGAAAGTTCTACCAACGAACCTTATATTAGGGAATTGTAGTAGACCGTTTCCGCAGCCCGCTAAGCACCCGGATAGCGCTCCGTAATCCGCCACGAGACCTTGAACTATGCAGACAAGGCTGGCGGCGCGCATGCGCAGCTGCGGCGTTTTCTTCACGGTTACCGTAGCGGAGGAGAAAAACGATCTACTACAACTCCCTATTGGGGAATTGTAGTAAACCGTTTCCGCAGCCCGCTAAGCACCCGGATAGCGCTCCGTAATCCGCCACGAGACCTTGAACTATGCAGATAAGGCTGGCGGCGCACATGCGCAGCTGCGCGTTTTCTTCAGGGATACCGTAGCGGAGGAGAAAAACGGTCTACTACAATTCCCTATTGTTCGCTGGTTGAAGGGCATTCCCAGCTGTAGAGTTCAGTACAGCCACGTATATCGCTGGACACGTCAGTCGAACTGCTCAACTGACGTGTTCAGCGATATACGTGGCTGTACCGTCACACTGTTTAGTTGTTTTTCTGGTTGCCCACTTACCGTTCTACTTCTCGCAATAGACGCATACTCAGGTTCGAATCAAAACAAGGCCGTTTAAGCGGTGTTGTACACGTTACTCCTCAAAAGTAACGAGATACCGTTAGTCGTTACTTGGCCTTAAAGGCCGGCCCGCAAGCAGAGAGAAGGAAACCGACCCTCATTTTTCTCCTCGCCACTGCGAAAGGAGGAAATCGGCTTTCGTTTCCTCCTCGCCATTTTTACTTTTTTTTTGCCGGCTGTCTGTTTTTTTTTGTTTTTTTTTTTTTTCTTTTTTGGCAAGTTTGGGGTGGGGGAAATGAAAGCCTGGAGGATTAAAAAAAGATTATCCAGAAGCCACCCGGCACCCCTGAGACAAGGAGCTGAACCAACCGAGAAGCTGTTTTGAGCGAGCTTGGCACTTGCCCTTCCCAACGAGATGAATTGGCTTTTTTTAGCATTGGTTTGGAGGACGATTCTTGGTGTCGTGAGAGCACAAATAACTTGTTCTGTTCAAAGAAGTAGTCATTGAAGTATATATTTTAATAAAAATATCTGATTTGGCATCTTTCGTTGTTTAGGCGAATTCATGGCGGCAACGCGAAGTACAAGTGGCGTTTTTCGGTATCTCATTGATGGCGCTACATAGACCAGAGATTCTGAATCATTAGTTCGTGGACCGGCAGAGGTGACGGAGGATCCCATCCGTAGTGGTAGAGTCCCTGGAATACTGGCTAGTCTGCCGTCCGCGCTCCTCTCCCTATGGGGCGAGGCGTCGCGCCGGTGATGACAGCGTAGAGGGCGCTGCGGAGAATCGGCGTGCTTGGCGTGCTGTCAAACCGGCCGCGCCAGCCACACCGGCCACCGCCACACTCCGCGCGTAGTCTTGCAGGTAGTATGGCCTGTTATGGCTGTGTTTTTGGTCACTTCGTAGATTTCAACGCATGATGCCGGGAAGAAAGCAACAATCCCGCGACAGTACTTGCTTTGGGTCTGGCTGCAGGAGTGGATACCGCTCGTGCAAAGAAAAGTTTTCGCTGTTTAGAACTTCACAAGACTCTGTGAGGCTGCAAGAGTGGGCGCGATGGTATAGAACCGTCGACGAGGCCGGCGTCATGTGTGAGAGACACTGAGCCCCAGCTTAAATATATCAGGGGTCTCAAACACGCGGCCCGCGGGCCCCGCGGGCAACCGGCCACGAGTCCCAGTTCCCATGTCTTGAGCGCTAGAAATGGCATACGCCATAGTGATCTCATCTCGTCGATTCATTTTCGCTCAAAAAGTACCGTAGCTCTGTTTTTTTCACCTATTCACATAGTTTACACTTATTTGTGTCCATTTTCCCTTTGTTTCGCTTTATTCTTTGCTTCCTGGCTTTTTGAAATGTAAAACAATTTCACGGCTGCAAGCTATTCGTTGAAGAATACATCTCGGCTGCGCGAACTCGATCAGCGCGATCAACTGACAAAGATAAAGCTACGATATCAGGATTCTCGGATGAAAACAAAATATCACCATTAAAAGAGAAGTATGGGTGTTGTAATAGAAATCGTCAGGAAAGCAAGAACTGTCAAATAACTGATTGTTTTTAGAGACATGTTGAGCTTGGCTAATGCCTGGGTGACTTGAGCAACGGGAACGACACTTGCTCTCTTGTTCTATTAAAAATGAGAGCACGTTGGTGTGGTGGTGTCATTTTAACTTTTGTTATCTCATTATGTGAGGACCCAAAATCAAGGTAAAAATGGCACTGGCAAAACTGAGTTTATAAAAAGCATTGAGCACGAGGCGTCTTCTCTTTTAAATCTTGTGACCCCCCCCCCCCCCGGTCTAACTTTGGCCCCCGGCCTTCCCAGTGTCTGCTAGCTGGCCCCCATGCTCAAATCAGTGTGAGACCACTGATCTACATTAACACAAACACAATCGGGTTTAGCTATAAAATGACCGCGAATTTGAGCCAGCACAGGCTTGAGAACCCATGGCGTTGTTCAACAATCATCTGGTGCGAACGATCACCCTACTGCTGCCCAGTCTTTAATCATGATCAATGCACTCGCATTTTACAACCTAGCCAGGCCACCAAAGTCAGGAAACTGCTCAGAAGAATAGATAAATTCTCTCATTTCAAACGTTGGATCAGAGCTGCAGAAGCAGCGGGCGTTATACATTTTGGACGGGCTGATCGACAAATGAAAGTTTAATGACGCAGAAGAAGTACTCAGCTCTTGCACACGATCATATCACAGTGCTTATGTAAAAAAAAAAAAACAACTTCTTTATTTACTGCATTGCTGGATATGTAGTGAGGAAGACACCGAAAAAGACTTCATGTGAGGTTTGTGTATCCTTCCTGCAAACTGACCAGTACACCGCTTTGGAACAGGATCAAGCTTCATAATTTCCAGCCCTCTTTAACAATGGGGGTTTGATGTACCCGTCTGGCCCCCTGAGAAACCTAATAACCCTTCTTGAAGACAGTTTTAAAGCATATTTCAGCTTACACGAGCTCCACTTGCTGGGCTGGTTGGTTGAACGACGCGCGTGAAAGTTCCAGTAAACCTTTGGTGTTAGTCAGCGTATGTCCTGTGTCCCGTCTTTTTTGCGCTGTTTTTTTAATATGAGCTCCACTTCAGGAGCACCCAGGACTTCTTTCCTTCTTGGTGAAAGTAGAGTTTCCTACATTAGGTTGCCAAACACATCAACACACCATAACAACAGGTGTAATAAAGTATTATGTACATCTTCGTTTTCGATTTTATACGAAGACGCTCAACAAAGACAGGATAGTGAAGCAGGAGCTTCTGAAGCTACTGAAAGAAAGGAGGTTGAAGTAGGATGAAAGCATGTTTTATGAACACGCGTTTTTTTCTCTCCTGAAGTTACAAATAATCAGGTGCTTTAATGATGACTGTGTTCATTGTGGTATGTACTCTGGAAAAAAAGAACAGAGCTACTGTGTGTCAGTAATAAAAGGCTAGAAACTGTTGTGTGTTTCTACTGGGATTATTTTTCGAAAACCTGTTATGTTGTACAGATAACAGTAATGCTAGGGCTGTTAAGCGCACTGTACAGCTATAGTTGATTTTATCATAATGCCAAAACGTTTTCTACGAGAACGGCGGCATCGCAGCTCACCTTTACTCCGTCAAATGCGAACGCGCGCGCGCAAAAGTAAACGCGCTTCTCCTCAGCTGCGCCCGTCGGTAGCACGCCGATTGCTTGCAGCGCCACCGCATCTTTCATCCCGGAAAAGACACCGCCGTGGCCGCCGGACGGCAGACTAGCCAGTATTCCAGGGACTCTAGTAGTGGGTCTACCACTTTTCGGTGCAGAGCGTTTTGCTGTAGGGCATTTCGGTGCGGACTTTTCGGTACACAGACATTTCACTGTACGGACTTTTTGCTGCAAAGACTTTTCGGTGTGGGACTGTTTGGTACGCGGATATTTCGGTGCACGGACATTTTGATGCATGGACATTCGACGCTATGGTTTGCTCGCCGGTATCTCTTTTCCAACGCACGCACTGCACGCTTCAAATCCTGTTTGCGTGTTGGGCTGATAGAGATGGTCTCCTCTATAAGGTTTTGGCTTTATTATTGCTACAGCGTGTAGGAAAGGCCCCAAACAGCAAGAAGCTTGAGAAGTTGTTTGTGTACTCAGAACAATCTTGAATATCTTCAAATGCGCTTCGCGTAATTGTATAGCTCCGATTGTTAATAATGTGTTAATAAATTGTTAATAACCTTACACGACGAAAAACAATGCAATTATCACTTGTAACTCATTAGGGAATAAAGTAGGCGTGTTTGGGCATAAAATAAGTGTAATCAAATCAAATATGATTTGAATCAAGTAAACAAGCCGAATTTGGTGAATGCTAAATCTATTTTATTTGGTATCAAATGTTTGCTCATTCTCATACGAAAACAACAGTGGCTGTGTATGATCTGCCAGAGTTACGCAATTGCGGTTTGTGCCTTATCTGTAGTCATCAAAAACAACAAATCATTCATTTTTAAAAAGATGTAGCGCACGTGAAGTAGTTCCCGGGGTCCTAAAAAACCTAATTTGGACGCGAATCGTGTTACCGCAATCTTTTCGGCCGCCGCGCTCCTCCCCCCTTCTACAGTGGCGTTGTCACAGCGATGCGCATGATTTATCGCTTTGGCTTCATGGCGTTGGGCTGTGCCACGCGGAGATAGAGGCCATATAAAATAAAATCAGAACTATATTTCCGCGATTTTCGCGCCCAAATTAGAAGGACGCCGTATCAGGACGCCGTATAATAGTGTACGCGGGTTGGTTTGGTGGCTTTCGATTATGGCCACCAACTTTCTAAGTACACTATGCCGTTTTCTTCTCTAACTAAAAGGTTAATTAACGAGTTTTAGGCAATCAGTCGGTTTTAGTTGCGTTCTTCCTTGAATCTAATCCTCGCCTGGCCGTACAGCTCATCTTCACAAACCGCAATTGGGCCAATTTTCGCTTGACAATTTGGTGGCTTTTGATTATGCCCAACAACTTTCTAAATAAACTATGTCGTTTTTTCTAATTAAAAAGTTTATTAACAAATGTTAGGTAATCAGTCGGTTTTTGTTGCGTTCTTTCTTGAGCCTCCTAACCTTCGCCTGGCCGTTTAGCTCACATCCACAAAACGCAATTGCCTTAATTTCCACGTTTTTTCTAATATCTAGTAGGGGAAAAAAAAGAACATCGCTGTATATAAATCAGGGCAGTTTTTTTCTGATATAAATAAAGCGTGGGGCACGCGTCTTGCATGCATCTTTTTTTTTTTAGGCCTATAAAAACAAATCTTAGGAGATTCGTAATGGACCTTTTTCACATACCGACGGCACCAGGCGGTGGCTGCACGAACTAAAAATCGAGGAAGTGACCTACCTGCGCTATCAATCTATAATGGGAGCTACGCTACCAGTTTCTTCGCTTTCCGAGCAGCGGCGCGTGCCCAAGGCGACTCTAAAGAGGGGGATCTGTGGCGTCCACCCAAACGTCATGTTTTCTTTCCGTCCACTTTCTTTTTTTGTGTAACACAATTATATATATGTTGCAATTACGTGTTCTACTCGCTGATCCACAGCCTCCTTCCGAATTTCCTCGATTTCTAGTGCCGACTTCCGCCGCTTGGCATCGAGTGCTCGCGCGTGCGCAGAACGCTTCTCGGAAAAGGTCCATTGAGTTTATGATGGGGCGGGCACTTTATCACGGGGTATTTTGCCATGTTTTGTAAGCTTCATTACTGGTCAGAAGAAAGCCACGCGAGCCGTATCAAGTTGCAAACAGCTAATTCGGGTGTTTCTCAAGGAGCTGTAGAACTTTCCAATTGACATTTCTGTTCTTAATACATTTAAAATTTGGGTAATTAGTCCTAAACATTTAATTTATTAGGCATAAATAAAAATACTGCCAGTCTCGCAAGACGTTTGCTAACAACATAAAGTTGGTTTAATGGGCGTAAAGTGGCTGCGCTCTAATTTCGCCTTACAAAGATTTGTAACCGTCTTTCATTTTTATGCTTGGTCTTTAAAAATTCGTGAAAAGCATTCGCGACCTTATCTGTCAAGCCGTGTCCGCGAAAAGCGCGGCCTGCAAACGAGCAGTCAGCGGTCCTTCACTCAAATACGCATCACCAATCGACTTGTTTGAAAAATAAATAATTTCCAGTAATTTTGGTAAAAAAAGGCGAATTTTCACTGAGCGTGACATTTTCTGGAGCCAAAAGTTATGTGGCCGAGATCGGTAGCTCACAGCTTCAGGCAGACGAAGAACGACGGATGCATTATTTCCCGCGGAAGTACTGTTTTGACGTTGAATTCCACATAAAATTGTATTTGCACAAATTGTGGCACGATGCCGAACTTGCTTGATTTCTTTTCTTTTAGAGTCAACATAACCAGGCATAATCTACAGATATTATACATTTTATTTTAATTGGAGTACAGCGCGAAAGACAAGTAGGGACACAAAGAACACAACAGAGCTCTGCATTTCTACTGCATTTCTTTCTTTCTGTACTTGTGGGCAGTTATCCCGCATGACTATATTCAAAAATTGCCAAATCGTTTAAGCCCCCTCTTTTTTATAGTTTGTTTCATTGATTGATTAGGAATTGTGGCGAATCCCGGCTGGGTTGGGGTACAGATCTCGCACGTGTTCAAGGAAACATTTCGGCATGATTTCCCGCTTGGTGATGACGTTGATCTGGCCGCTGTTCCGCTTCTTTTCTATGTAGGCCGGGCAACGACAGACACCTAAATTAGCCAAGCAGCTCCAAAACTTGCGGTGGTACACCTTCCGAACTCCTGGGTCTTTTTGAAAATAGCCGCTGGCCTTCGTCCATCCTGACAGAGCCCCGAATCTGGGCGTTCCATTTCTTAATCTGCGAACTAATGGGAACAGAAGAGGATGAAAACTTCGTAATATCTGCTGCCTTTTAATAAATGGCATAATATGCTACTAATGCTAGTTGCACTATTTTACGCGAAGAAATTTGTGATTTTGCGGTTCAATCTCCGTGTTTACCGCTCTCTTTGTTGATGCGCAAGAAATATGTCGGCTGTCGAGTGTTCAGTTACATTTGTTTACAGAAACTAAATGCACGTTTGGACACGAAGAAATTTTTTTTTAAGGCTGAAGATACATAAAATATACCATAAACCGTTTAACTTTTCATGGAAGTTTGTTTTTTACTTTTCTTAGTTGCTTCAAAGAGGCGGCCGTTACTCTAGAAACCACCTGTAGTACGAACAAATATATTACGCGCAAGAAATGGTCAGACTGTGTTCATTTCGATACATGACTATATTGTCAAAATATAACTAATTTTACATGCTTCGCCTTCTTACTGCAATATTTTTGACTTGTATTTACTCATGATTATTACTTTGAACAAAAAAAAAACACGAAATGGTGATACAATCATTCTTCAGTGTGCCGTTGTTAGAACAACCAATTTTCAACTCTCTGGGTAGAGCTCAAAGTTCAAATAAAAATACTGACCTTTTTTCCTTCTGCTGTGATGTTCAAGTTCCGTTCACTCGAGATAAATATGCGGTTTTGTAGCGTATGTGGCCGCATGCGGAAGTATCTAATGTGTTCTAGAGCTGCAGAAAAAGAATAAAAAAAAAAAAGGAGAAAAGAGAGCCAGCCCGAACCCTTCCCAGCTCATATCCAGCCTGCCTAACTAATCCCTGATGTTTGGGAGTGAAGCAAAAAACCTTGAAGGGTTACAGAGATTTTGTCGGGGGGCCGGTAAATCAATTAGCACTCGTGCGAGAAGGCCGTAAAAAGCGAGGAGGAAAATGGAGGAGGAAAGGGGAGGAGGAAAAAAGAAAAGAGGGGGAATCTTCTGCCACGCTGAAGAAAATTTTGAGTGCCCGCCTTTAAAAGTAACTAAGTACGTTACTCGTTCCTTTCCTAGAAAAGTAACTAAATACGTTACTCGTCACCGAAAATAGTAAAGTAACTCGTTACTTGTAACGCGTTACGTACATGTCTGGCTGCAACGGGTGGCGTCGGTCGAAGGAAAATAAAATAACCAAGGAGAAATATACACAAGCCTGGACTGCCTTTTCTCCTGTCGTGGAAAGAGAGAAAAAGCGAAGAAGGCTCTTTTGTGTGGATATTTGAGAGTTCGCTCATTTGAGGAAGTTCGGAAAGATTTCCCCCCTTTCCTAACAGCAGGTGCTGCACAGCTCGGGGACAACTTTTCTTGGCATCTCCGGGGAGAGGAGGTGAGCCCGCGCACAGCTTTAATCAGCGCTCAAAATGGGAGAGGGAACGCGTGCCTGTACCTTCTACTGCATTACCAAGAAAAGTTGCCCCCGAGTGTAGCAAAAGTCTGAAGCTTGTTTCATGGTCTTTTGAAACAAGATTTCGGAGAAATGTGCATCTCGTAGCCAAAAATAAGCTTCACAGGTGCTGCGACGCAAAACGTTTAGATTGTTCGACCTGGTCTGACCCATGTGTCCACCGTCCGTCGCACGGACGCTGCCATCTTGGAATCACGTGACGCGGCCGCCATAAGGTGTCTTCAACCAACTTCAACTCGTCGCTCCGCTCTCTCCTTCGCGCTTCGGCCACTGCGTTGTTTTCGTGTTCCTAGTTGTGAAGTGTCGTCCGGCGATCAGTTTTAATACCTAGTTGCCTGTCATGTGAGCACAGCATCGGAGGTACAGGAATCAGTGTTAGCACTGGTGTATATTGAGTACACAGAGGAATCTAATAAAAATTCCCTCGGTAAATTTGGAGCGGTTTTGGACCCCTTTTTGTTGGTATCTTCTTGGGCGCGCAGGCGCGCGCTCCGAGCATGGAGCGCTTTTGGATCGCTCCATATCCACCAAGCGAATTCCGCATAAGACAGCACCAGGGTTGAGAGGCCAATTAAATATGACAGGGCAGGTTTGCTTAGTGATGCTGACGGAGCATGGGCAATAAGAAGCGCAAAGTGTTCTCGCAAGCATCGTGCTCCGCTTTCATAACAAATCTAAAACAGTCGCGTTTGATTATATGGGGAAATCGTTTCTGCCGTATAAACATTCGCTTGAAGCTTTGATCGGCTTAGTTAGGAATTTATAGAAACTACACATTATGCTCGGTCTTATGTCTGTAGTCACTCAATGTGCTTTAATGAGTTTTTTAAGACATTTAATTCAATTGGTTTATTTAAAGAGAAAGGGCGGGCCCCCCCGAATGAACAACATGTTACGGACATCTTCTCAGCGCCTTAGGCGTACGCAGTATGTGACTCCGAAGAAAAGCCGTCTACATAGAAATCACCCGAGTCCAGTATTTTAGATTGTGTATCTCCTTTCAGCGGCTGGCTTTCGACTTCAGCTAAGCTTTCCGGCCAGAAGTCACGGGCCCTTTCATTTCACTTCGCTAATTTTACGGAAGACAAATGTCAGACATTCACTTGACGGGTCTGTAACTTATCTCAATCCTGAGTACGTCGTAAACAAAGGTCCGTATAACAAATAGTTCATTTTCTAAGGCCAACATTGTGAGATGCTGTCGATGTATATTTAGCAGGGCCGATAGTTGAAAACGTTTCCTACTCGGCGATGGACCATTGTAACAACTCTCGAGTACTCAATTTCTTGAGGTGTAGACAATTTCACTCCTTTATCACATTCTATGCGTCTTTACAGAGCGTTTTCAAGTCGGCGATATTAAGCAAAAGTTGGTGTCCTTGAAAGTCAAACGGTGAGCACTATACTTGTGGTTTTCTTTTACATAAAGACAAAAAAAACTCTTTACGTAAAAAAAAAAAAGAAACCCTCTTTTGAAAGTAACATCGTTACCAACGCGCTCACTAACAAGTATAAACTTCTGTGAGTTCATCTGTTTTCCGCGATTCAGCACATTGTTAATCAGGTTGTCGACTTGATTTTTCACTCTATGCATTCACGCATTAGTATCCGCATTAGTTTATTTTTTTTTTTTCTTTTATATGGGAACTCTCAGCGAGTATGGCAGTAGACAATGGTACTGCTCCTGTGTCAGCTCCGTCGTTTTGGCGCCGAATATGACGAACATGACCAGATAAAAGTGTTCGTAAATTCGTTAGCAATTTAAGCTCAAAACCACTTCGCAGTTCTCAGAGTGGCACAATGTCACTGTATCGTTGATAGTGTACCACAGGAGAGACACTTGAGAACGACGTAACAAAGCAGCAATACAGCTGCGAGTGCGGAATATTAGATGCTGCGCATTCGCCCACTGTCCAGTGGCTCGGCACTTCTCGCCCGGGTGATAAGCGCTGGAGAAGTATTAGGGATATGTGCGAAATACCACACTTCCGATTCGAACAGTGCAGCGTTATCCCTAAGCTTCAACCAGGGATTTCCCCAGACCCCCCCTAGGGGGGGTTTAGACCCCCCTCGTTTTTCCGAACGACTCCTATATTCGCAATGCCCCCCCCCCCCCCCCCCCCCCCTTTAACCCCCCCAAACAAATTTAGACACCCCCCCTGATTTCAATTCCTGGGGAAACCCCTGGCTTCAACATTGCAAAGTCAGCCGCTGGGACGAGGGGTTCCTCTAGCACCGTGAAGGCTCTGAAGGATGCAACACACTATTCGTACCACGGTTTGGAGGTGAACGTGCAGGACGTCTTTTTCCGGCCTGCTCTGCAGCACGTGCTCGTTGTCTTTCTTCAGCCGCGCTTTGGCTGTAGTACACCGTGCTGTAGGTGCACGAAAGGCTATCGAAGGTACACGAACCGCGCGCTGGATGGGGGAGGACAACTGAAAGACCTTCATGCCGTTCTCTATCTGTCAGTGACTTTCGCTCGCGTCTCTTCCGCTCACCGTATATCATCATGTTCGTTTCGGTGCGGCACACGGGCAGTTTTTGGTTTTCGCGAGGCCTCGCCAGCCTCGCCCAGCGCACGGACGTTGGCCGCTTTTTAGGATTTGAGCGATGGAATCGAAAGACAATGGTCAGAAGGAAAGCTGGCCGATAAATCGCGCAATAGACAAAAGACAGACGAAAGTGAACAACGCGAACCACAAAGAAAGCAACGCACGTGCGCGGCATTTCGAAATAACGACAGGTAACAACCTTGCTATTCGTAAAGGCTAACGGCTTCCGAATACCTGGCTTGGTGCTGGTTTCTGATGGTTCTCCAGTTCAGAAGCAAGCCACGGACGCCGCACACGGAACGCTGACCTCAAATATATATATGTCCCTCCCCATACTGATAGCTCATAGAAATGAAAGGCGTTGTTCCAACCTCTTGCCAACTGATTGGTTCTACGACTTTCTTATCGGCCAATGCCGTCATCTGATTGGCGGCGAAGCGATAATCAGATGCTCGGGACGTGCCCTACGTTCCTTAAACTGTTCGTTACCAGAGCTCAGGGGTGGCCAGAGCGACATGGGATTACAGCCGCAGACAAAACTACGAACCACAAAAAAAAAAAAAAAGGGGGGGGGGGGTTGCTATTTTTATAAAAAAACGATATGGAGAGAACAGTCCTTTCCATAGGGAACAAGTATAATTGTCGACTACAACAAATAACACCAGGCAGCTCAGAAAGTTTCCTTAACCGCTAAGTAAAAATGAATACATGGTTCGCTAGCCTGCAGCCACTGCCCCTGGCACCCGTTATGCGTATACTGTAATATCCCGAGAGATAGCCCACCTAAAATCAAAAGCAGATCGGATGAAAATAACGAGTAAGCAAACTTTCAATTAATAATAAAAAAAGTTGAAAAAAAAAGTTTTAGATTTTGCGATTTGCGAAACTTGACTGCAGGGAATGCAAAGACGACTGTCCTTCCCAGTCAGCAATGTACGCTTACCTCCCATCGCGGCTAAGTAACTCTATTTCTGCCGAGGTCACCATTGGCCAGGGTAAAAGAAAACAAACTATCTTTCAATGTTTATAAAAAAAAAAAATGTGCGCCAGAAATAGGGCGGGTTAACTTTCAGGGGTGGGCAATCTCTCGGGATATTACGGTATACGGTTCGAAATTCTTTTTAGAACAATAACAAGCACAGGGTCACTGCCCATATCTATGCGCCAAAAAGCAGTCCAGCTGTATGTAGTACGTAGTCTAGTACAAAAATGCCAAGAATGTGAGCTTTTTTTTATTTCTAGAACTCTTTTTGTTTTGGGGACACAGGAGGGGAAGAGGGGCGCGCTTACCAGGGAGCCGCGAGCTGCGCTCATGCTTTCGGCCGTTCTGTCTGACCACCGCTTATGCGAGAGCCCAAGCGTATGCCGCTTGGTCTCTACCACATGTTGTGAAAAACACCTAACACGTTGAATGCTAAAAATAGAATTGACCGTCTTCACCCGATCCGCCGGTCCACTCCATGACTTGTGCCGCGTAGAATATCAATAATTGTGTTGTGTGTATGTTTTTCCAGCCGGACGTTTGCCAGCGTCAAGCGTCTGGTGTCTCAGCTGCAGACGAGAAATTTAGCCTGGGGAGTCCAACCTAACTTTTTCGGATTTAGAAAGGACGACACGCGTTCTATCAATGTAAAAGTCGCGTTAAGTTATATATATATATTTTTGATGCGATATTCTATATTTTGATGGGTCGCAGGAGAGCGGAGTTTAGGAAGCACTGAATTAAGAAAACAGGTTGTCGCGGTTTTTCCCTTGCAGTGTGAATGCTATGCACGACGCAGCGTTGTTCAATTCAAACCGCTGTACATACACCCCTTTCATAAAATCTCAAATATTAAAAAAAAAAAAAAAACAAGGACACGAGGCTTGTCAAAATATCGCAGCATGACATATTCTTGTGTAATATTCGCAATTCTATACCCCCCCCCCCCCAAAAAAAAAAAAAAAAAAAAAAAAGCAATATTGACATTTATTAAATTTCATTCGTTTTCAATATACCAGACCCGCGCGCGTGGTCCATCCCGCTCTGGAGGAGTGCTTTCCTCCTACGCACACGAAACGCAGGATCTTCCCTCCGCGGATGTCGCTTCTCCACTGTGCACGAGTGCCGGGCGAGAAGCGCCCTCAACGGAGCTAAGTAACTCGCCCGAAGAAACCACTAACGATGATAAGCCCGACACTTTCGAGGACCAATCCGGTGTTCGATACGAAGGGCAAATCGAGTAACATATATGGTACTTGAACCAATAATCGTAAGTTTTGATCCGCAGCCCAGTGACCGTATCTTCTGCCCTAGTGACAAGCGCTGCAAATGTCATTGAACTGCGTATGCGTACGGATGCTTCTAATATTTTGCAGAACATACCCATTGCGCGTGCTCAGAGTGCGTCCCGCATAATTGTACGGCGGGCTAGAAGGGCTGCGACTCTCGCGCAGGCGAGAGCGATCCCGCTGTTGCCTGCGCATCATGGTACTGTAGCCGTGTGTCGACGACTGTAACACCATGCACACACCCAGCACTTATGCTGAGTGACGTTGCTTCGGCCCTGTGATAACATATTAGAGAATCCTTTCACAATTTCAAAGAGGGCGCCAACGCGGACGACAGTGTCCAGAGTAGTTGGCCTGGATTTCAGTGTTACCATCTGCTCGATCAGTGTCACGTGCTTTATGGGCCGCGCTTGCAATCGGAACCGCAAGGTGACGAAAACGCTGATCGTCTGAGAGAAGCAAATCTCTAGGCTTTTTGGTCCCGAGCTGTGTTTGTGGCGCCATCTTCCGAAAGGAACAGAAAGCACTCGGTCGAAAGCCGACGACGTGCCCGACGTGCCCTCGTGGGTGGGCCAGGCGCGCAAATACCCGTGCGCCGCTACCAAGCAGGTAACCCAAGAATCGGAGCTGGTGCAAAGATGCACACCGATAGGAAACCAAAACCCATAAACGCGTCCAAATATATATATATATATATATATTTTTTTTTTTTCTAAGCGCTTTACGGGCGACATTTTGCAGATTTTGACCTAGTTTCCAGTCGCCGCCGTTACGGAGAAACCTTTCTCTCTGCTCTTGGCGCAAGGCCAGGGAAGTTGGGTTTTTCCGTCCGTCAGCCGCCCCGGCATCCCGCCTGTAACGACGCGACGAAAGGAGTCTTCCGTGTCGTCTGCTTGGAAGACTTGTTTTCAAGCGTTACCCACGTTATGCGAAATCTCACTTTGGCAATATCCAGTTGCTACGCGTAACGTTGGATGGTTTTAGAAACTCCCACCGCGGTTACCCACTTCACGGATCCCCAAGCACTGCATGGTGGCGGCCGTCAGTGGCATCCACGACGGCTATGAGAATCAACCATGTCACAACTCCGTCCTCCGGTATGTGACGGCACTATTCCACCAGCATTGCGGGACCATGCTACAGCTGTCGCTTTCGTTTCTTCGCAGTGAGCAAAAAATACGATTTTTTTTTGGACATTGCAAAATGGGTACATATTTCTAGATTGAGATATAGTGGATTGTGATGATGCCAGGAAGTTCCTAATTGAAACCATACCTTTAAATTTACAAATTAAAACGTTAATGACTAAAAAAAAAACTTACAAACTATACCAAAAGTTGTAAATTTCCCGAAATAGGCCCTTGGGCAGAGACTCGTATGGCGTTAAACTTGTTTCTGTGCAATGCACTTTTTGCAGGAACAATTGACCCGTCTCAAGGAACACCCTGTATAACATCACCATACCACATCGCAAAGTTTAACCAACATAAATAAATGGAGCACTCAGATTAATATTTTAGCTGTTAGGTGAAGCTAGCTATACCCATTTACCCGTTACTAATTTCCCCCTTTATGTGGATAATTAAGATATATGCAAGTGAAGTTTAGATTATATATATGTTATCAAGACAAACAGGTTCTAAACGCCAAAAGCATCGCTTTTTCCTTCGATAGCCAAATCTTGCAACTACTTCGCGCCACATATGAACAATGCGTAAAACTTGCTTTTTTTCTTGAGGTGAAAATGGGTATAGTATCTCATTGCCATGGTGATTACTTTGGCAGCTAAAGTGGCCATATAAACCAGCACGCGGCCCTGACGTCACGCAGCTGCGGTGGCGCTGGCGACGGCACTGAGCATGCGCAGACACTTCACTTCACGCGAATTCGGTTTCTGCGCACGCGCAGTGCCCACACCTGGTGTGGGCAAAAGCGGGTTTGTTTATAAACAGCGTGTCGGTCTATATAGTGGCTCCTATGATGTATAGCGACAGACTTTAAACCGAAATTAAGTTGCAGAAGTTCTTTTACTCGCAGAATATCGGCATCAGGACTTTCTCAAATTAAAAGCAAACTGAGAATGAGAATCTGTTTCCATTCCAGGATAACAATGCCAGACATGAAAAATGCAAGTTTCACACATGACACCGTTTACTATCCCTGGTTTAAAGCTCAAAGCCTTTGCAACCAACTGCACGAAGCTACACTGCTGAAGAAACAACTCTGGCTTCAGAAATGCGTGAAAGGATGGGATACATTAGTCCAACATCTTACCAGAATAATTGTTGTCCAGTTTGAAGTGACACGGCCGCAATAACAAGTGATCTTTATTCATGCACCCGGCCCAGGGGGTATGATAATCGTGATGGTGGCATCGCAATGGGGAATGTTAACTGTACAACTCAATAAAAAAAAAAGGGGAGGGGACAATTTTTCGAGAGCATCTGCAGAAACCAGCACAGTGCCGTCTCAGTGTTTGCTTTTTTTGCTCTTGTGTGATTTGCGGGCGGGCGATTGGGAGGAACGTCGTCTGTGGGGGGACCTTGAACGCGAGCGTCTGGAGGATGACTTTTTTGGACTTCTGCTTCGAGACCTGCAACAAGGAGGCGCCGTTTTGTTAGGAATGAGTCAAGGGTGCTTCTGTGCAGTGGCGTAGCCAGGACTTTTTTTTTCGGGGGGGAGGGGTTGAGGTGGCTGGGATGTTCATGACTTGGGGTGCGGAGAGGGGGAGGCGGTGTCAAAATGCATGTGTATATTATAGGGTCGGCTGAATTTCGGGGGGAGGGGGGGGGGGGGGGGGAGGGCTGAAGCTCCATAAGGCTCCCCCCCCCCCCCCCCCGGCTCTGCCCCTGCAATTTTTTTTAGAGTTGAGCATAAGCATAATTAATGCGTAAGGGTAGAGTAAAAGAAGACATTTCAAGCGAGTGCATAAACGACAGACGCAAACTTGAGCGTCCACTGGTCGCCTATTTGGAACCCACTATCAGCCTGTCATTTTCTTGAAATTTTAATTGTGAGTTCTGTTTGCGATGCAAGCTCAATATTCTAAACTTCGTTAGACTCGATAAACGCCCAAAGGAAAAGCACCAGGGAAATATCTTAAGGCACTGGTTTGACCTACTACCCAAGTGCCCCGTATACAAAATGTGTTAGCTATCTATAAGCAAATCTAGGCAGTGCGGCATCACGCGACGGGGTCACGTGACGCGACATTACTTTACACCACGACTTGACTTCTAACGGTACTAGTGGTACTAGTCTGATAACACTGTCGATACTGCAACATCCCGCGACACAATGTCTTTGCACCGTGATTCACAAGTGACCAGACACTGCGCGTCACCACACAATACTACGACGTTTGACTGCCAGACGCATGTCGCATGATCACGTGACCCGTAGCGACGTCCCCCTAAATTTAGTAGGTTTCCCTAATTCAGCCTATGACGTCACCTCCATGTCACTTCCACTGGCATGGCTACTGTTACAACGACGCAACACAAACCTCAACTGCAGTTCCCCTAAAATGCAATCTGCGCTACCGAGACTCGGCCACGCGTATGTGCTGCGCATAAAGCTGTCGCAAAGCGAAGCCGTCTTCTGCGGTTAGGAGTTGCGCTCTACAATCCCTCGAAGAAGAGGAGCACTTGCCTCCTCTTCTTAGGTGAGCGGGAGCGGTGTGACCGGGACGGGCGGTTGGGCGAGCGGGACCGGGACCTCTTGCTGCTCCTGCCCTCCCGGGGGGACGCCGAGGGTGGGGGGCTGGGCCGGCTGGGGCGCCCCCCCGCCAAGCTCACGCCCGACCGCACCACCAGGGGGCTCACAATCGGGGACCGGGAACGGGAACGAGAGCGGGAAGGGGAGCGCGAGTGCTTGACGCTCCCGCGCTCCTTGCGACGCTCGCACATCCCGCCGCTGCTCCACTTCTCCTGGTCCTGCGAGCAGGTAGACGGTTGAACTTGGCACCTCACCCAAATCGATTCGTAAAGGGCGTCCAATCTGTGCAGAGTGCTCGATCGAGGTAGATGGTGCGAAGAATCCTGTCTACGGGCCTCTCGTTGGCTAAACATACAGCTGCGTGGCAAACGAGCTGGACAAAGTGACCCTTACGGTTCAAACTCCTCACCAATTGCGACATGTTTCGTGAGACGAGTATTAATAGAGTCACGGTGTAGTTACTGACGGAATTACGACGCCTTAGCAAGGCTTCATAATCGGATTATGAAGCGTCCAAGCGCACACCAACCGAGCAAGATGGTGGCGCCCTGAAGCCGGACTTGCAAACTTGTATACACCACGCTACTGACACTGCCGCACGAAGTACACGCAGAGTAATGATTTTTGTTTGTCAGACTTATTTTACCACAAAAACAGGCAGAAAAGGAAACGCTATTTTCCAATAAAGGTTTTATTGTAAGCTAGCTTCCATTAGAATGGCAACTTGCGATGTATTACGGAAGAACCAAGGGTGATATAAACCCAACCCTCACGAGATACAAATCGTGTGGAGGCTTTCTATCCTGACCCGGTCAATTCTCACAATCGCTCTGTGCTCTGCTGTAAACCCTAAAACTAGCCACAGCAGCACCGACACTAGCGTCTTGTGCAGAGGTTGTCTGCATGTCTGTTCTACGTACCTTCTTGATAAGCTTCTGCCGATAGTGCTCGACCTGGGCACTGATGGTAAGTCCGGGTTTCCGAGGCCTCCTCCCAGACTCGAGTTCGTCTTGAAACTTCATCACCTTCAGCTAGAGAAATGGACAACAATGCCACGCTTAATAAAGGCCCTGACGCAGAGACATTCATGAATCCTTTGGTGACCCGTTACTGCCGTGACGGCCACTGCTGGGAAAGAACTAAGTCCCGCCCCCTGACCTCAATCTCTCGAAGCTTGGCCCTGCGCTCCTCCCCCGTCTCCGGCTTGAGCAGCTCCAGCGTGGCGGGCATGGAGTCCTGGGAGTCATCTCTAGGAGAGCTCTCCACCAGTGGCCTAGTAAAAGAAGAACACAGAGTGTCATGGCTGTGCATAAAAAAGACAAGACGTCATTAGAGTAACTAGAGTGCCGTGAGGGTCCTCCATTTATGTCCAAGTATCGCGACAAGTGACTCAATCTTGCAGGAGATGCGTCGGCCTGTGACGGTGACACTCTCTCTCAACAACTCGGAAGCATGCGCGCGCGTCGTTGACTGCTTGTCAGTGGTTGCTTCAAAGGGGTACGGAAACAAAAATCAAAACATTCAAATTTCGTTCGGAAATGAGTCGAGCATGACGGATAATAACCGTAAATGATAATCGCACGTTTGTATTTGAACGACTGGCTATATTTTTCGTTTCAAACAGTGTACTCGAGCAAGCGCTCGAAGACAAGCGAACGGAGAGCGCGATGCGTCATGGGATATCTGGCTGCAAACAAAAACAGAAAGAAAAGATTCCCCGCATTCGTGACGTAGCAAGGCTGGCGGGGTTATGAGCTTTGCCCTTGGTGGCATTGTCAGTGTTGTGGTGGTGTCAATAGCGTCAGCGCGTTACAACCGAGCCGTTCGAAGTGCCCGTTGGGTGGCGAGCGTGTGGCTGGCCCAAGGAGCACATAGTTTCCACAGCACTGTCAGCTTAGGGGTGAACGGGGTGGGGAAAGCAACTTTTGTCCGAGTTTTGAGCGACTGACTAATCTTCTAGGGGGAGAATGGCTGCATTCGGGTGCACAAACGAGGGTCCGAGAAAAAGGGGAGTCCCTCCTTTCCGTCTTCTTGGACTGTTTGGTTCAATGCGCAATTTGTGAGTTGAGGAGGAAAGCTAAGAAGGAAAATGTTGAAATGCCAAAGAGCGGCGTTGCTCCGAAAGAATCTGCTACGTCATGACTACGTAGCAAGTTCCCCAACGTTGCTAGATTACCTCCCAAATAGGCTCCGCATGCATCCACCAGGTGCACATTGAAAGATTGTTTAATTAGCTTTAAAATTAGTTTGCTTGTGCCTTTCAACGGAAGACTGGTGTTCTTGAGGTTAGGGTGCAACATGAGACACATTCAAGCTCGAAAATGAGCGCTGGAATTTCGTTTCCCTACCCCTTTAAAGGGCAACTCCGCTTAATTCCGAAAAGTTTAGGTTTACATGTGATTCCACTTCACAAAGCACTACTAAACAGCTCTACGTCTTCAGATTTGCGAAATGTGGAGTATTAATTGTGTAACCTTAATTTAAACATCAGCTGATACCGAAACCGAAACTTCGGTTGTGTCAGGCAACATTGGTCTCGTGTCGACAGAGTCATGGCCACGTCAAGTCGAACCACGTGGTCTTGTGACATTCGTGGGGGCGAGGCACAGGACACGCGACGCGGGCAGGTCGCTTCGCATGGCGTGGACGGTGATGGCCCGGGGGAGAGGGGGAAGGGGAGAAGACGAAAGAGGAGAGGGGGAGCGGAGAAACAGGCCGATAAGCGCGCAGGGCAGCGCAAACTAGCGCATCCGCAGTTACGGTGATCACGTGGACGCCGTTGAGCCAACACCGGGAGGAGAAACTCATGACGTCATCGTTCAATTTCGCTCTAAGAAGTAAAGACAAACAAAACGTGAGAATGACGTAGTCAAGCCTCTGACGTAGTGGGTCAACGTTGGCCGCTCCAACTCCGTCGCATTGACTGCGCTGACGATTGCGCCTCACGTCGCACGCTAGAGTTGGCAGATTTCGGCGACTTGGCTCATTTGAAAGTTTGCTGGCCAGTTTATTAAATATATAGACGGAATTAGATCGTAATATTTGACATGGGGTCTTCCTATATGATACTGAAGAGGGCTGCATAGTTTTCTAAATATCAAAAATGAAGCGGAGTTGCCCTTTAAGGGGGGACACTGCCCGAAAGGTTTAACTTTTGAGCCTTTGGATTAATATGAATGAAATTACTCTATATACTGGCAGTTCCAAGGCGGAATGCAAAGCAAAGTTTCATCTGTTTACATAAATTGTGAAAAAAATTAAAGTTGTTTTCATCAGGAACACACTGATAATGTTTAGGAAAACTATAGCTAAAAAACTAATGTAATACCCAACATTTTTCTTTTCTAGATACGCAGCAGAATGACTGGAAAGTGGAGCTCTGAAAACAAAATTTTCAAAATGTGATTTATTTTATGCTAATATTGTGCCAAAAAATTAAATAATGTTGACCATTAAATTCCAGTTAGAAAAAACAATGAGTGAGCCTTTCCTTTTGTCCCATTACCAAACAATATAAACAATAGTTTTCCTAAAGTGAAATTTATGCCAAATGTGGAACGGAGAAAAATGTGCTCAAAGTGCTTGAACCCCTACATTTTCTTTAGCAATGATGGACTGAAAATAATTGATAAAAATATATAGTACTATGTGCAGTGTAAACAAATGAAACTTTTTGGGAATATCCCCTAGATGTTGAGATGTAAATATGGCATTTTTCAAAATCAACTTTTTTTATCAGAAATTATCTTTTTCTGGGTAGTGTCCCTTCTAAAAACATTGGTTATGTTATAAGAAGAATGCAATTACGCACTGTCCTACTCGCACGTCGAACGTTCAAAGGTTAAAAAAGCTCCCTGCTCACCAGGCTTTGGTGCAAGATCTTAATTTCGTGAAAGCAAAGGGAAAAAAATCTGTCGCCCAAAACCCGGTGCACTGCAAGGTCACTTCCCAGCAGCACTTCGGAAACTTTTTTCACACGGGGCCACTTCTTTGCTAATAAGATGGCGGCAGCAAAAGGAAAAAGCAGCGTGACTCTCAGTGTCACGAAACCAGTGTCGTGTCATGATGTCCCAAAGAAGAAATGAACAAAACTGTTTTCTCTCTCACACATGCACAGTTAGATCACAGCAGCATGGCACAGGCAGCTTGCAGCTGAGTTCTTGCAGGCTTTTTTTTTTTTTTTTCTTCAATTTTTTGCTTTACTTTTTGAGCACAAGGTTATCACAATTTGACCACTTAGGAGAAGACAGGTGTGCTCTATTTCTTGATTTAACTTTGGTCACAGTCAACTCAGATTCTGGTCATGTCGATTGCAGTCACAATATACTAAGTCCAATCGAGAAAATGAAACGCAGATTTTTCAACCCGCACAAATAAACTACGCATTGCAGAAAGTTTAAACTCCGTGAGAATGTGACGCTATCGGAGGTGATGGAATGTCGAAGTTAGAGAACATGATGTTATCTAAATAAAAAGATATGAGAGAAAAACAAAAATTTTCTACAAGCCAACGTCCAACTGACCCTTATATTCATAAAGTAAAAACAAATTACACTGTGAACACCTCTAGCATTAATTTCAGTGAAACAAACTTCTATACTTCGTTTCACGTTATGTGCGAGCGAAGTCAAAGCTAGAAGCGCGAGCCCAACGCTCCGAGCGTTCCTGTTTCGCACGTGCGCTCGTGCACTACAGGCGCTGTTACAAGCAGCATGCTCGCGCTTGTAGCGTTGGCTTCGCTCGCACATAAGGTGAAACGAACTATAGGAAAGAAAGACAATATTGTTTTCTTTCCTCCTGACAAGCTCTTTTTTTTTTTTTTTTTTTTTTGGTTTGGTGAATACAGTGCAATCCACTTGTAACAATAATGAGAAAACCTCAAATATTCAATCGTAATAACAGATTATTGTTGTATCTGGACTAGAAACTGAGCGTTTACAGTCTAGAAACTTTAGAAACTGCTCCTTATAAGCAGTACATCGTTATAAGAGGCTTAGGTGAATGTCGGCTCGTAGAGAAATTTCGTTTATTTCTTGTATCTTCCGATTCAGGCAACATCCTGTTCTCAAACCTTTGCACTCTATTACCACCGCTAGCGTCACATTCTCACAGAGTTTCACCTTCCTGCGATACAGTTTATTTACGCGAGCCGAAAAACACTGTTCTCTTTTCTCACGAACGTCCAGTACTTTAGTCAGTAGCTTTGCCGGGCAACTGACTACCCCCTTATCCTCTAACCACTACAGAACAAGAGCAGTAGCCCATGTTTATGGGGGAGGGACCGGGACAACACGGCACTACGTCTGCAACAATGCTTCAACCGGAGCCGCATTCCGGTTGCTGCCAGAATTCTAGCCGTGATTGCCGTGCGTCAAGCTGGCGGTAGCAGCTGACACAAAAAGGCCAGAATCTCAACCGAAGCTGGCCAAGAGCGCCACTCACTCGCCGTCGATGTCCTCCTGGCTGGGGTCCTCCTCGCCCTGGTCCAGAAGGTCCCACTTGGAGGTGGTCACTGCCTGCAGCTGCACGGTCTCGGGGTCCACGGTCTCCCACTTGGAGGGCACAAACTTGGGCCTGCGACAATGGCAATAGGTTTGAGCAAACGGCACTGGGCTTCCGCGCACGCGACTTGGCGAGGAAACAAAGTCCCCTAGAACGCAGATTAAGCCCAACGTACGGGTGACTTTTGAAACGTAACTGCGTATTTGGAGCGCCTGCAAAAGCAATTGTTCCAATGCCACCACCACACGCCGATGTCTATGCCGAGCTTTCAGTAGACTGGTGCCTGCTTTAGTAATCCTGCACAGTGCCAGAGCCACTGAACGATCTCGGAGTACCGCGCTCCAAAGCATCCGCCTGCACCGTAGAATCGAGCGGTCGAGCTCGCCGACCGACTGATGCTGACCTTTTTGAAGCCAGAAAAGAAAAATAAATGTGCGGAAAACATTATGTGGAAGCTCTGAACGGCCGGTGAATTACGAAGGCGATAGGTACGTTAGTTTGTGCTAGGGCTCTTCAAGTAAAATAGCCTGCTATCTAGTGGGCAAAAAGAGAATGTCGGTCCATTTGTCTGCCGGCGCGGGGCCACCATTTCAAAGCCACCGACTTGAGCGCAGTGACGTGGTTCCAGAACCAAACTTGAGAGAGTTTTGGCATGTTCTGGAGACCTTAGCGACTTCAGCACTCATTAGGAAGCTCCTCTTGTCATGTGCGTCGCGACACTTTCCGGTGTCCTTTTACTAGTTAACGGGGGCACGTTACCTGGAATCCTCGAGGTTCTCCTCGAGGGGCCTCCCGTCCAGGTCCTCCCCGAGAGGCACCCCATCCAGGTCGTCTGCCACCGAGACCCCCAGGGGCAGCGGCAGAGGTAGGCCGTCTAATCGGGGTCCACGGCCAAGAGGGGCACCCCGTCCACGTCGTCGGGGGGCTCCTCCTTGATCAGGGGACCCAGCGGAGGAGATGCCTCCCCTTCCGTCAGCGGATCTTCCGCCACCAGGCTCGCCTTCTGGGGATGCAAAAAGGTGAGGACCGGTAAGAGTAACGTAGGTACCGGCGGTTCTATGCAAATCTGAATTAGGGCTTTACATGTTGACTATCGTACAATCAATACATATAAATTATATCGATACGACTCTGTACTAGTCTTAAAAACAAAAAAAACACAGGGGTCTAATTTTTTTTTTTTTTTTAGAGCCTCGCGTCATTAAGGGTAAAGTCACCACCGTACCCCACTTGTAACGGATGCTGTAAATAGAGAAAATGTGTGCCGTTTTATTGATGACATTTTTAATACTCGAGTGTGCTTGTACTTTTAAGATGCCTATCAACCCTGCTTTGACCTCACAAATAACAATATGATGAAACAACTTGAAGGAAGGACACTTAGAGAACAAATTATGGCTCTCAAACACTAAATTTCACATCACCATATTTATTTGATAATCTCCGTATAAATAGTGTGGATCTAGACGGACTTAAGGTTGTATCCACTCTAAGGGAGATCACGGCAAGGTCAGAGTTCAGTAGAACATGAATCGTGCAAAATAAACATAGATTAAAGGCACACAAAATTCCTGGCAGACGCCAGAACACGGGGCCATGTGTTACGGCCACCATATTTAAAGACTGTACCTCGTCCATTCAAGCATGCACCTTGAATACAAACGTCTCCTGTACGTCCAAATAGATTACTTACGGGGGCAGGAACAAGACCCAAGAAAATGTTCTGGAGACGTATCAAGAAGTCGTTGGGGTAGATGGCCCAGTCCTCCCAGGCACGGAAACAGGACATGACGCGTTGCTGCAAACAGGGTGGCCAAAATGAGGTTTGGAGAGAGAGACGAAACACGGGATGGGTCTACGGCTGTTTCAAACCAGACGTCCGACAACCTGAGCAAGTGTCCGAACAAACTGCAATGAACTGATGAAGCAATGACAAAAAAGCCCCAATAAAGCAAAAATGCGCGCATGTACCCAGTTCACCCCTGCATATTTTGCCTACATTAGCGGGGCTCATAATAATCAGACATGACTGTAATGGACATGGTAACCCCTGAGCTAAGGAACAAAAAAGGGACGGACACAGCAGCTCGCCTGTCTACTTGCTTTAATTAATGACTACTGCCAGGGATACCTTTAAAGTAGAGTATAGAGTAAGTAAGCAGTAACAATTTCAGCAGTTTGTTTTGTCCCCACTGCTACTTTTGTACACAGAGATGCATGTAAGGCTGTTTCGAGAACAATGACACAACTGCAATAGTCATTCCATGCCCAAAGAGGCTCCGCGGAAAGGCGTCCCCAAACCCCCTCGCACCTTAAACTGCTCCGCTTTCAGCCTGCCCTCAATGTTGTTGAAGCACTCGTGCACTTCCTTGAAGATGTCTGGGAGGCACACCTGAAACCTGAAAAACAAAAAGTTCAGATCTGGAAACATTGCATTAAATTTTGTTTGCCTACATGATTCCCAAAGGGGATTAAAGTTCCATTAGAGCATTCAATTTTTGTACGCTAGAAGAAAGAGTATTTGGCCATTGACCTAACGTGCCTAGGCAATCGAAACATTATGAGGCTTCATTTTTAGAAATTATCCCCCACCCTAGCAGCCGCTTGGCACAAACTTGCCCTTATAAGGAAGCGAAGCAAGCTACAAAACCAACAAACACTACAAACTTCATATACTGTTTATCCCCACATCCAATATCTTCCATCTAAAGGAGGGTTAGAAAACAACATGCCCTTTCCATGTGCAGCTGCATTTCCCACATATTGTAAACGACTTAACTTCGCAAGGACGCGAATCGCCTACAATTCGCGAAAAATAGATCCCGCGAACAATTCCGATAACATGTAAACATATTGGAATCTATATTGAGATCCCACCGCGTCGCGAAAATTAGAACCCGTGAATTATTCCAAAACTTCAGTTTCGACCTAAATCGCGAATATTGAGCCCGCGAAAAATAAGTCGTTTACAGTATATACAAATGTATTTACAGTTCGTCGCTCACCCTTTGCGAAAGAAAGGAGGCGTTGGCTACTTTGACACTACAGTTGTGAAGAATGTCCGAAATCAGGTACAGTCTGGCCACCTTTCAGGGAAAAAGAGAAGCAACATTTCAATAAAAGAACTGTGCAAAACATCCCGCCAAAAAACATGTCCACCTACCAGGAAAGCTACGGTCATAATGAGCCTGGTGCTATCTATAATCGCCGAGAGGATGAAATGAGAACAGCAGGGCAACTCTCTCGGTAGCCTGGCTTCTACAATGCGCTCATTACCTTCCGCTGCGCTTTCGCTATGCGTGCATGTTGAGGCTTTCGCTCAAGGCGGAACTACTGAGAGTACTCCCTGCCATTTTCACTCTGTCTATTACTATAGAGAACCATACAACTTTGAAAGCATAGTAAAAACATGAGCAGAGTCGCAATAGAAGACGCCGAGTACCAATACAGTCAAACCCACTTATAACGACGTGATAGTTCCGCGAAAAGTGGTAGTTTTATCAGTAGTTCGTTATATCTGGACTTCCCTTGAAAACGTTATAAATAAGGATATTGAAGCTGGTATTGGTAGTTTCACACTGCCAGCTCTTTATTTTAAAGAAACTGTTTACACGACTCTAACGGGCCGCCAATTCTAACCGATTGCAGATTTAGCTTTCAGATAAATAAAAAGTAATTGCTGCCGATTCTACCGCGCAAGTAAATAATGAAGATTGACCACATACCTCATAGAACAGATTTTATGAAACGCACGTCACCACAAAAATAAATGCCGTGCACTAGTCCGACGATGGTTCTTCGCTGTCCACAGAGATAATTAATACTTGCTTGGTCTAAAGCGTTTTAAGTGCCGCGCTTCCTGCGGATGTACGAGTGCGCGGCCGTCGCCTCTGGCAGGGTCGTCTTTCAAACAACACTTTGCGAGCTCGTAGGTGGCTGGGATCGCGAACCACGCAGTGCTGCTCCGTTGTCATCTTTTTCGGCCAGCGTGATGACCTTTCGTTTAAATAAGCCTCTTAGTGGATTTTTTTCCCCATCTTAAAAAAACGACAGACACGAGTCCGTGGACACGAATGAATGTGCATGATACCAAAACGGCGAACGTAAACAAACTGTCACGATGGCGATGGGGCTAGCCAACTTTACCGAGCATTGAGCTCTTCTCGAGTTGCATACAGGGTTTGTTTGCAAACATAGAACGAACCAACGCAGCACGACATGAGAGTTGACTTTCTCCTCCTCTCTCCTTCCCGCGCACGCACAATGAGCAGACTACGCGACCGGGAGGGCGTTTTTGCTTTTGTAGTTTTGTTTTCTCCCCTGCCGCGATGCCGTGAAAATGACCTTGAGCGTCTCGCGGACTAGAGTGCCTTCATACACACGCCCGCTTTTGCTTGAGTGGTGACATCTCAGCCATTTTTGCGCCCAATTGTTTTTTTTTTTTTTTTTTTGCATTTTGAAGTGCGCGCAATCGGGTGTCACTCAGCTCGAGCGCGTAGCTTTGGTGAATGCATAGACGCCATTTTACCGCCCAAGTCACGCACCGAGTGCGCCAGAGCGTCACATTCAGGGCAACAACACCCTGAGACAGACAGACATGTAGGCACCCTATCGCGGACCGCTGCGCCAAGAATGTAGCTCTTTTAATCTTTTTTTTTTTTTTTTTTGCATTTTTTTGTTTTTTGCGCGCAGGATTTTTTTTTTTTTTTTTCGAAAGCGGACTTTGAAAGCGAAGTGTTCGTAACAGTATGATGCTTTGAAAAACGGTCGTTTTATCTGGACCAAGTTTAGTGGGTAGGGCTTTGAATTCATATATTTTCTGAAAGTTGGTCGTTATAACAGATAGGTCGTTACATGTGGGATCGTTATAAGTGGGTTTGACTGTAGAGTCACCAACAAAAAGGGGATCGTAACTCAATGATTTATAACCTGTCTAGTCAGGTTCGCCAAAGACGAAACCGAGGATATGTTACAATAAAAGCAAAATAACCTCAAAAATGAAAGAAAAAAGAACCTTTTTGCCAGAAAGTTGTGAAGAGGTTGCAATGGTGTAAGAGAAAATATTGTAAGGTTCTCCCAATGCCAGCATTACGTTTTATGGTCCGGGCTTACGAAAGCCGTCTAATGTTTCACCCGTTCCTTCGCGACGGCCCAGAGCTTTTCCGATCTAAAACAACCCACAGTCCAGACAACGTGGGTCTTCCGCCGCGGCAACGACGTGAGAGGCCCCCACCTTTTTGTGCAGGGGAGTTTCCAGGATGGAGAGGGACTGCGTGATGCAGTCCACTATCTCCTCGGCGGCGTCGGCATGCTCGATGCAGTATATCATGGCCTCCACTATCTTGGGGCGCTCGGGGGTCAGGCCACGCAGCATGTCTTCCAGCTTGTCTCTCTGGCTGCAGGCACGCAAGGGGAAACCAAAAGTTTGTCGCAGAAATGTTAAAGGTTCAACTGACAAATCATTCGTGCTCGTCGAGATCTCCGCCGAAATATGCACTAAAAGGACCCAAATAGACATGAAACGTGTATGAGGGTTGAAATTAGGACTTTTTCTACACAAAAATGGCTAGTCAAGAATCGGGCATTCTGGCCTCCTCTCTCTCTTTTCTTTGATGAAGTGCACTGAGAACACGAAATGCAAAAATATCTTCAAAGCTATTCGAGGCACATGTTCAATATTAAAAATAAAATTTTATAACCACTCGGACACTGAAAACAATGATTTAGGGTAACTTTGAAAGCGAGTAGTTGAGGCGAGCGACTGCCCACGATTCCTGCAGAGTCTGATAGGCAAGTCGCCGCTGCTGGTTCTCCTGGGCTCGATTTGATTATGCTTGGTTTTCTTAACAAATATGCGACTCCGCACAGTAAGATTCCTCGGTCGGTGTTTTGGCACTCTAATCTATACATCAACACGCTGTTTACAAACAAGTCAGAGTTTGCCCACACCAAGGCACAGTGCGTGCACAAAAGCCAAATTCGCGTCAGACACAGTGTCTGCGCACACACAGTGCCGACAGCAGCACCATCACAGTGATGTAACGACAGAGTTGAGCTTAAATATTTGTATTGTGTATACTTGGGGACAACTTTTTCTGGCAATGAAGTTAAAGCTACGTGTACCCATGCGCTCATGCACCTTGCGCGCCAACCAAAGCTGTGCATGTGCAATCTTCACTTCTTCCGGAATGCCCCAAAGAAGTTGTCCCAAAGTATGGCGGTTCACGAGATAATTGTTTTCTCGTCCGAGAGAGAGGAACGTTGGCGGCAATGGGCACCTGTCGCTGAGGGAGCCCTTGCGGTTGTCGTCCTTGGCCGGAGAGGCCTCCCTCTCCTTCTCGACCAGCTCGTCGGGCATGCCTTGCAGGTAGGGGTTCATTGGAGGCGGCTTCCACAGCGAGCCCCCCTCAAACATCCGGAACTCCTGGGTCCGCCACCGGTTTGGGTGGTCCCCCTGCGAGCACCGGCAACCCTTCACACTCGGGCCCGCGCGACCGAAAGAAGCACATCGTGACACCCAAACGCCAAATACACTTAAAGGACTACTACAACGAAATTTCGGCGCTCATTTTTTGGTCTATTTGTGTTCAAAGGAGCAGTATCACATCGAACATACCAATATCTTGTTAAAAAAGTCTCGAAAAGGAATTTTAAACCGAATTAAACGATTAGCAGAGAGCACCTGGGAACCTTGACAGCTAGTGACGGTGAGTGTCTCGCCTCCGGCCACGACGAGAGAAGAGGGGACGGAGGAACTCCCCTCTTCCGAGAATGCTTTTTGTGTGTCGCAGAAGTCGCTATTGTCCCCCTACAAGATTATAGAAGATTAAATCCCTTTAATGTCAGCTACAGAGTGTCCCCTCACCAAAATTTACAGGGTCTCCTTTCAATGCAAAAAATAAACTAAGCATCGCCGAACGCTCATTCTCCGCCCAAATGTAGTGTTAGCGGTTCGAACCAGATGCCAAGGTTTCAGAACTAACCGTCATCTCATTCAAAGTTATGTGATTTTCTGAAATTTTTCAATGGGAAAGTGGCGGCCGACAGAGACCCCGAATACACGGAGCTGAATGGTGCCAGTTACCGAGAATGGGCCCCATTTTCTCACCTAAATTTTTAGAAAATCGCTTATAACTTCTGAATGAAATAATGGTTAGTCCTGAAACTTTGGCGTCTGGTTGAGACCATTGTAGTCGTTTTCACCTCAAGAAAAAAGTAAGTTTTGCGCATTGCTCATACGCCGCGTGAAGTAGTTCTTACAAGATTTGCTTGTCGGAGGAAAAAGCGATGCTTTTGGCGTTTGAAGCGAACACCTCTTGATAAGATAACATATATCTAGTAGTCTAAAACGCACCTGCATATATCTAAATTCTCTACATAGAGGGGAAAATTAGTAACGCTCCGCAAGGACCCGCTCTTTTTTTTTTACTACGGTTCTCGAGGTGAAAACGAGCATAGAGCTACATTTGGGCGGGGAACGAGCATTCGGCGACGCATAGTTTAATTTTGCAGTTACCAAACTGCTGACATTTTTTTTCCTTGGGACAGGACGTATATTGTTACATAGTCGAGGCTAGCGCAGCTTCCGCAGTGCTCCAACATGTCTCCTTTGCACGAGAGCAAGTGCAAATGAGACACGAGACTGTTTCGTCGTACAAGACAAGGGCCTACCTTATTGTATGCCATTTCTGCTTTTTTGTTCTCAGAAGATCTGCTCTCCAAGCGGGCACTAGCTCGATAGTTTAAGGTATGTAGTTGCTATCCAGTGAAGATCTTCCAATGTGGCTACACTTACAGATAAGGCTCTCTCTGAATAGCCCAAAGCCTGATGCCACAGTCCCATTTCCCAGTCCCAGACTAACTCACAGTCCTGCCTCTTTTATTCTAACCAGTTGTTTGAATATGTAACGAATTTAACCGGCTAAAAGGATTAGTAGACAATTCATCGGTCTTCTGCTGAATGCACCTGCTTGACCCACGCACTGTGTGCCGAGTGTAGGTGAAGCGGGACATGACTGCAGGCTGCTTACGTGGGTCTGAACCAACTCCCTTTCCCACAGGGACAACAGCACAAACAAAAAGAGATCAGCGCAACAGTCCAGTCAACTCACCTGTAGAATTGAGAACAGCCGCCAGCGATAGTAGACGTGAGCGGGGCTCTGGTTCTCAAACAGGAACCTAAAATGTCAACTCATTTAATTCACAAACAATGCCTTTCACCATAGTGTCAAAAAAAAAAAAAAAGACCAAGCATATTTTTTTTTTATATAAAAAAATTAAATCTGGAAATTATAATGAGGGTGAGATCAACTGTGATGTGTCACTGCAACACCCAAAACACCAACCACCATATTTTCTATTAGCTTGCGGCGCACAGTAAGCTACTGATTAAGAAAGTCACATTTTGTGGCATGTTTCGTTGTTCTACGCGAGCAACGAAACATTTCACGATCAGAAGTTTTCTCTCTCTCTCTCTGTCTGCTGATGCCACTTGATACACAGGGGGCATCCACAATGAATCTCTGCACTCAAAAACGAGCCAGAAAAATCGGTGCCTGCACACGGACTGCCTGGCCCGCAGGTATCCTTACCTGAACATGGGGTTGTTCAGTTCTCGGTTCATGATCATGGCCTCAAACATGGGACCCTCTCGGACGACAAACTCGATCATGCGGTGGATGAGGCAGAGCAGACTCCTGTGCGAGGAAACGCAGAGGGAAAGAGGCACAAGGTAACACCTGCCCACACACAGGCAGCAAGCACCACAAACACTCTTCTCTCCCTCTCTCTCTCAACAGGCAGGCTGGAAAGGTGACTTGAATTTCTGAACAAGAACCCAGGAAGTCGCGCTACCCTACGCCGCATCACTTCCTGCTGGGGGGTTCGGAAGGCAAGCATCCACTAGGCAAGCTCCCAGAAATTTACTTGCAGACAATTTAGTGGGTTCTTCCATTGGTCTATGCCAGATAGGCATCCGAGAAAAGCCACCAGTTTATTTTAATTTTATTGTTTGAACACTTGCAATTTTTGGCGCTAACTAAACAAATCAATTAAAGCAATTTACAAAAAAAAAAAAAGCAGTGCCAAGGATGTGGTGACTTTTGGAAAGATTGGTGTTAAAGAAACATGCTTGGAAGCCACAGAGATGATTGTCTCCTCCTGCCAATTTCATAAGCTGACGATATAAAATGATGACACCTGTTTGCTACATCCCTCAGTGCACATAGAAGCTTAAAGAAAACATCTGCAGTGATATCTAAGGAGATATAGGACACATAAGTCGAGACAAGCTTTACAAAAACAAGCGTGCCTGAGAGTGAAGCCAAAAACTGCTACTCTCGACTCTAAAGAGCTTATGGATTAACTTTGAATAAAACCCGGTCCTTACAGACAGCTTGTTATACTCGTCTACAGCTATGTCGCTTTACGAAGGCCATCAAGCCTGTTCAAGCAAGGACAGGAGAGCTCCCCTGTCCCGACCAAGCCGCAACAAAGCTTTAGTTAGCTTTAGTTTTTTCTGAATGTGAAATCTCTCCAAAAAACGTACTGATCTTTACTCGATCCTGCACTACACAAGACAACACACATGGCTAACTTGGCTTTTAGAAACGACAAAAGAGTTGAGAAGAAAAGGATTGCAGTACCTTTCAGTAGGGATAACCACTTTCACTACCGCGGTGGCTAAAATCTGCAGGAAACAGCATCGCATCGCACATGGGACAGATGAGGTACTTATTATTATTCAGAAATTCAGTTACCAAAAAAAAAAAGAAGCAGAAAAAAAAGGACAATAGGACTATACTACCATATGACTGCACATGTGCAAAATACAAATCACAGGATACTTAAAGCACAGGGTATTTAAATTAAGGAAAATTCTCATGGATTCTACTAAAGAGTCCTTGGTAATATACCAATGAATGTGAAAAAACAACTGATACTAAACAAATATTTTGGGTCCAAGCATTTGTGAAGCTACCAATGGCATTGCTTTTAGAAGTTTGCTATCTATCTCTCAAATTGGGCATTTCGTGCCATCTCTAATGGCAGTAAGAAGATAGACAAGTTCCTACTTCCAATGAATTCGGTGCCAAAGTTGGCTATACCACTGTAAACTCCATTCTTTAGCTTTCACAATGACATGACAAACCAGTTAAGTTTGAACATGTAATATCAGTTTGTGTGTCATAAGTGCTATGTTATGCTTAAGGATATATTCACTTGTCATTAACTACTAGCCTTAGGTGCACACACTGAAATAGAGCCATGCTATAACCCAATTATCGAGACTAACCAAAAGGCAAAATCGACAGACAACATAGAAAAACAATTGACACATGACATTTTAGACAAAAGCTTCTCAAATGCTTGATCCCATAATTAATGATCTTCCCAATCTCCCAATAGTCTCGGGCTATTTTCATTGACACCTAAAAAAACTTAACCACTTCCTTAAAAAAAAAAAAAAAAAATATCTTTAATTATTATTATCCCATTGAACCTCATCATAAGGGCCTCATACAAATATGCCAGAGCATTGGATGACTAGCCAGTTAGCATGTTCAGATTTCTTTGGGGAACCAACTTTTCTGGAGAAAGATCGCTTGAGATGGTTTCAAAGACCCACTAAAATAGTGTCTTCTATGCACAGATTCAAACACCGTGTAAAAGCCTTTTCAGACCAGACTGCCATATTGTGCCATCAATGACCCATCTGTTAAATGGCAGTGTCAGACACTGTAGTATATACATCACTAGAAAAGGCAATTAAGGTGGCCTCTTACTGAAGGCAGCCCTTCAACCTTGCATCCACGTTTGACACCATAGTGACATGAAATCACAAAGCATTAATTAGAAAGGTTCTTCAAATATACAAGTTGATGAACGGTTAAAAAAGCAAAAGAAACTTTGTGGTACCCCAGGGCAGTGCATCCATAACGCTCATAGCACCTTATGATGAGGATCAACTATGCAATGTTTCAAGTTGTTTCACCAAAAAACTACCATAACACAGGCGGGAACATGGGTCAACTTTTTATGCTCCTTATCAAATGGAAAATTTGACGGTGGATTGCTTCACAAAAGGAAAATTGTCAACTCAAAATGATGAAAAAGTCAGAATGATTATACCTTTACACCTAAGATGCCACTTCCAACAACATGCTTAAGGCCAACTACGGCATAAAACATATCAAGAAGTTCCAGTTGCAATACAGATACAATCTTCATTATCTTCAAAAGTGACCCTACCTACTTTCACAGCTTCATGCTGTACAATTTCTTTCTGTGGGGACAAGAATGTGTAGCAGCTAAGCCGGTTGGGCGCGCTAGGATGAGACAGAAGGCGCACAAGCAAGAATCGAGCCCAAGCAAGAATCGAGTCCCTTTAAGTCCTTTTGCCTTCAAATTAATGCGGAGCGCAAATTCGTCTGCTACTTTTGCAGGGGTTGTGGTGATGTCAGAACACCGAAATCTGATTGGCTCAGATTAAAGGATAGTGGGTAGGCCTCAAGGCAGCTTGCTTTGAGGTCTACCCACTTTCCTTGAATCAGAGCCAATCAGAGCTCGGCATTCTGACGTCACCAAAACCTCTGCAAAAGAAGCAGACAAACTTGCACACCGCATAAATCCTGGATAACACGAGCGTGTCCATTACCCAATGGAGGGATGGGAAATTGCACCACAGTAACGAGCCCTCTTCCAGTAAAATGCATCCACCAAAGAGACGTGATCTATCGCAAGGTGACTTATTACTTTCGTTGGGAAGCATCTGCGACACCACGGGCAGACGATGCAACCTACGATCGTCTTCCTGGTATCGTTATTATCCAACATTTTCCTCAAACTCCAACCGAACGGCCGAACCTATCTCAACAGCTTCGTGCTTCGGTTGCCAAAAGCCGTCGCAGCTCGATGCCAAAGCGCTTGTTTTGACGCACCCAGAAGCCACAACACAGAGCGGTGAAAGTAGGTCGCATCCCCACCGTGCTTCGTCTTGATCTCGGCTACTACAGCCTTAACAGATTGTACGCGTCACTCAGAGAAACGCGCCGCGTTCCCGTGCGGGAGGGAAAGGACGGGCAACCCACCTTGTCGAACTCGTGCGGGGGCATCGACTGTGGGTCCAGGGGCTGAGCCTGCTTCTTGTGCGGCTGTGCGTTGAAGGGCAGTCCCGAAGGAGGGGGCGGCAGGGTGAGCTCAACCATGGCCGGGGGGATGTACACAGGGTGCGGGGGGATCGGCACCGCCTTGCCCCAGCCCATCTTCATCTCGAAGCCCATCACCTCATTTCCTGCACCCATCGTGGGGGAGCTCTCGTCAGTCTCTCGTGTCGGCAGACGAGCTTGCACGTGACACGCGTTCGACAAACTCGCCAGCCTTTCGTGCTGACGTCCAAGCTTGTATGTTACGTTCGATAAAAAGCCTTCTTTCTTCGCTAAAATATCTAGTACCGTATTTACTCGAGTAATAGCTGCAGTATTTATGAAGGGGTGTTTGAGTCTACTTTCCCACAGAACCTATACACAGTCAATCATTGCGTTGCGCATAAATAACATAGCAAATCACCAGATCGAGAACACAATTGTCCATACAAATGCAATCTTCACAGACAGTATCTTCGCACAAAGACTTTATCGCTGTCTTGTAAACAGCTGGAATCATGCTGCCGATTGCGGTGACTGGCAATCTGCGTGCTCCGCGGAAAAGCGAACCCTCAGGTTTTCTTCGTAAACAGTGCGGCTACCTATAATCGTGGTGTTTCTGGATTCTCGGGGATTTTTCTGGGTTTCGCCTAATCTCTTTAGCAAAGTATGGTTCTAGTAGGGCTAACCTACTAAGCTAGCAGCAAGGAATAATTCTCAGTTAGACATTGGTAGTATTCTATCTCAGACACTACTGAAATCAATTCCCGCACGCGTTTCAAGCCTTCAATGCGACTCCAGTCATTTCCAAAACATTGTAGAATGCCTGCAAGAAAAGCGCTAGAACATCTGCAGAAATTGTGATCCCGGTAACTTGCACTCAAACAACCCAGCTCCGATATCTTGTCAACACCAACACACTGGTCAAAATCACCAATGGTTCTCAGACATTTCTAGGCTGGCTAAACTATGTTGGTAATTCTCGCATTTCGGTGTGGGTTCGTAATAGCTCGGTCACTTGCACCTGACGTAGATAACGCATGGCCTGCAATCCAGACCATCTTCACGGCCTACTCCAAACTTTGTTGATTAGCCCCAGCAACGGCGCCGGAGAATGATCGACAAACTCAGCAGAAAAAGAGGAAAAAAACTTTGTACACACCACTCAAATGCTTGATGGCGCGTTCACCATCCTTGCGGTTCATGTAGGCGACAAAACCGCAGTTCCGCTTGCGTTGGCGCTCTTCCTGCGATCTGGGCCACATGATCTTGACGCTGGCTAAAGGCCCGTAGCGACCAAAGATCTCGCATAGTTCCTGCTCAGTCATCTTGGGGTTCAGATTCCCCAGATACAGGTTGGTCGTGTTCGGATCCCCAGTGTCAAAAGAGCCCAGGGTGGGGTACCGGTACTCATCCGCTGAAATGCAACGGGGGGGTGGTGAAAGGGACACAGTCACTTTGAGGCATCGCACAACTAACAGAACGAGCAGGGAAGAAAACACAGGGTCCGCATCACGCTCTTGCCTAAGTCTGGTCTAGTGGCACTCATACTCACTTAAGGGGAGACGCGGGTCTTAGAGAAAAAAAAATCGAAAAAAAATCGATTTTTAGAAAATTAGATTTTTGAAGTCTATATATTTCAATTAGATTTTTGAAGTCTATATATTTCAAACTATATCTGTACAAAATATCTATGCTCAAATCAATCGCAAAGTATAAAAAAAACGAGTATTTTGAGGCCGGGACGGCTCTGTAGTGAAGCACGAACTTCAAAATAACGCCCCACTTCGCACAATCGCGATTCCGAAACCGCTCCTCCAACCGCTGCCATTTTGGTATGGTTTGAAAGCTGATTTCGCGCTCTTTTGTTTGCTCTTTTTCAAAATGGCATCAGCGCAGCATGGCCGACGCTACGGCCATTCTCCCGCAGCCCGATTTCAAGCCACTCATTGGCCGAAGCGCGCGCTCGCGGGAATGCGCTGTTGCCATTGGCCCCTCTCTCCCTTCATTTCAAATTTCCTTCGCTTGGCGCGTCTTCCTCCTCCCCCGTTCGCTTCTTCGGGGCTCTCCCCAGTTCTCCGTCGCAGTGTTGCCAGGTCTACTGATTTATCAGTAGATCTACTGATTTCGTTCCGGGTCTACTGATTCACTGAAAACAAGAAAAATCTACTGACTTTTTTTTTAGCAAACATATTAAAATTTATTATTTGGCCGCTTCAGTTCCCAGGGTCGCCCATCAAAGGAAACTCATATTCTCCCAGAATGAAAAACGAAGCACTGGCTCGATGGCCCAGAAGCCCGTCAACGGTGATATCCGGGCCAGAGCTATATATGGGGAGAGTTTGGCCAGTCTATGATCTCGTACCCGTAACGTTTTTCTCCCGAGTGAGCCAATCAGCCTGCGGCGCAGAGCGAGAGGCGTGAGCGCATGCGCGTGAAGTCTCGGCTGCTCCCAGCTGTATCCGAGCTGAGCGAGAGGGCCGCCCTTTTCATTCATTCGCACGACAGAATGCGTGGGATCGACATCCAAATTTTCGTTCTTTAGTTTTATTTGGCAGGCTCTGGCAAGAAAATGATATTTTATTCCTCGGTGGCTTAAAAAGGCAACGAATTAAATTTCTCCACGTTTGAACGTAAACTTTGAGTCAGGTGAAAAAGAAATACTAAGCCCGTAGTAGATGACGCGTAGCCTCGACAGTTCTCCGCGCCGACAGCGTTGCATCAAAAACCTGCAGCCCACTAAGGAAAGATGGCAGCTTGGAGAGGACTTCCACTGGACATGTACGCGCGCACTTGCCGGAACGTCTTGTTTTGGTTTCGTTTTAATAATAGCGACAGGTGGATGTCGCACTGTCACCCTCATCTGTTGATCCCGAAAGTGGCTCAGTCTCGATTTCAAAGAATAATCCTCAAAATCGCAACACTAATCAATGCTAATAGTAATAATAATAAAAAAACACATTCACTGTGCCCATTTCACTTTGTCCTCCATAAAGAATTACTTGAGAACTGGTCTTGTTTTTTTTTTTCATTTTTATTTGTGTTTATTATTGTGTCATTTGTTATTTTATACTATTTCTTCGAAGTGCAAAACCCAGATTTTGTAGAATCCTACTGATTTTTGTGCAAATCTACTGACTTTTTGGGGATCAATCTGCTGACTTTTTTTTTCTCCGTCTGGCAACACTGCTCCGTCGTACGCTGCGTCGTCTGCTTCTGCTTCCGAGTTTGCTTTCGTTTCGCGATCGGATTGCTTCTAAAAGTTTATTTAGCGTTGTTTTTCTTGATGTTTGCCAAGGCTGTGTGAGTTTTTTTTTTGTTCTTGTGCATTTTCGTACTAGTACGTACGCTTCTCGTGAACTTTTCGACTGTGTTGTATTGTATCATCCGAGAAACGTGGTTGCTCCGAAGACGCGCGCTTTGTTTGGACGTTTTGGACGGCGATCGACATGGCCGACGATCATCGCTTGAAATCGCGAACGCGCCAAGCATATGGAAAAAAGCGTAAGCGTGCGTGGAATAAGGGTCAGCGCAAGTCGACTCAAGTTGTACCGAAAGCAACGCAGTCGGAGCTGCAAGCACAAGATCGCATCGAAACCGATCCCGAAGTCGCCAATCAAGGAGGCGCCGATCGCGAAGTCTTCAATCACAAAGTCGCCGATCACGAAGACGCTGATCATGAAGTTGTCGATCCCGAAGTCGCCGATCACGAAGTCGCCGATCCCGAAGTCGCCGATCCCGAAGTCTCCGATCCCGAAATCGCCGATGCCGAAGTCTCCGATCCCGAAGTCGCCGATCCCGAAGTCGCCGATCCCGAACTCTCCGATCCCGAAGCGACACCAGGTACATCTGGTCTGAGCGGTAATCGGATTGACACCACGCATTTTACGGCCGAAGAGCAGTCCGAGCTTTTGATTGAAGAGAAGAAACGAAGCGCCGTTTAGCAGCACAGTCCGCAACTCAGAGAAAATTCGACCTGCTCAATGTTGATCTTGAGAACACCGAGACCGAGCGTGGAACAGAATTTATAATCGTCAACATGGCAGTGCTGAATGCGTTTTTCTCACGTACGAAGTGTGGACAGTGTGGTGCCGGCACCGTCACCTTGAAGAAAGAAGGCAAGGACTACGGACTTGCGCACAAGCTCGTGTTGGTGTGCTCCACCTGCCAGGTGCGCGAGAAGCACTTCTCCTCACCAAGGGTGTCCGGCAGCGCCAAGATAACGCCTTTTGAGGTGAATATCAGATCTATGCAGGCAATGCAGAGCATTGGGAAGGGGGCCACTGCTCTCACCGACTTTTGGGCATGCATGAACATCTCGCATCGTGGCATGCACCACAAGACCTTCAACAGTCACTTAGACAAGATGCTCCAAGCATCTTTGACAGCCGCTGCAGCATGTGAGAGTGAAGGTGCTGAAGTAGTCAAGGAGCTTTACAGGGGCTTCATGAGTCCTCCAGGAAACATTGATGTGATTTTTGATGGGAGCTGGAAGACACGAGGCCACGACTCTCACATTGGTGTGGGCTGCATCATAGAACTTTATACCGGGCTCGTGATTGACCACGAGGTCGTTTCAAACTTTTGCCTGGGATGTACGGTGGGACCAAACCCTGACGAGGAGGCCTTTGGAGAGTGGCAAAAGAAGCACACGTGTCAGATGAATGTCGACTGTAAGGCGGGCCACATGGAAGTGGAGGAGGCCCTCACCATGTTTCGTCGGTCCCTGTCGAAGCATGAGCTGAGATACACAACCATTTTGTCAGATGGCGACAGCCGCACTTTTCACGCCCTGACAGAAGAGGAAGTCTACGGCTTTGTAACTGTGCAAAAAAAGGACTGCCTCAACCATGTCCATAAGAGAATGGGGGCGGCCCTGCGCAGTCTGGTAGAGAAGAAAAAGGCTCAACGAGAACCTCTTGGAGGGAGGGGGAGACTGACTCAAGATAAAATTAAAAAAATAGGAAACTATTATGGCTATGCTCCAAGAAGCCACAAGCATGATGTCCCGGCTATGAAGAAGGCGGTACAAGCGACGCTTCTACATATGACTTCCACAGATGATGCACCGGATCACAGCCTGTGCCCACAGGGTACGGACTCCTGGTGTAGGCACAACCGTGCACTCGCCGAGGGAAAAGAGCCACCTGCTCATAAGAAAGCCCTGCCCACAGAGGTCCGTGTGGCTCTAGAGCCTGTGTTTGCCCGGCCGAGTGATGAAGCCCTCCTCCAACGGTGCAGTGACGGAATGACCCAAAACGCAAGTGAATCTCTCCACTCGGTGATCTGGAGTCTTGCACCGAAGACTCAACATGCCTCTCTGTTTAGTGTGCAGAGGGCAGTGGCAGAGGCGATCTCCCGATACAACCAGGGTGTACTGAAGACAAACCAAATTGTCACGGAGTGTCTGGGCTTCGCCCCCGGACAATGTCTCGCCCGAAGGAGCCTCAAGAAAGACCGAGGCCGCCTGCGCAAGGCTAACAAAGCCCGCTCAGAGAGTGAATTGACAGTGAGGAAGCTTTCCAAGAGGCACACAAGGACGGGGAACCAGGACTACAGCCCCGGGATGCTCTGAGTGCTTGTAGACTTGTGCACAAACTTCAAGTGCTTTTATCTCCGTTCGTATTTTTGGTAATACAGCTACAGCCTTACGGGGCTTTTCTCAGGCTTGCCTTGGCCAATCGAAACAACTATGGTATCATTTTATTCTGAAAAGCTGGAGCTGTGCGGTGATGCTATTTTTGTTGCTTCATATGTCATACAATAATTTTAATTAATTAGTCTAAAAAAGATATTGCCTCCCGTTTAGTGCAACTTGGTTTCAAATGTTTTTTACCAATGTAATATCATTAAATCTGGCTTAAAATAGCATCACCGCACAAAGCATGTCTTGGTGAATGCAATTCTATAAAAAATTCTGATATATTCTGAGACATTTTATGCTAACAACCCGTAAGGAGGACTCAATTAAAATGACAAATTTATTGATAACTCAGGATCTAGTAGAGCTATCTGAAAACTAATTACATATTTGAAATCCCCAGTGAGAAGTGCATCAGTATACTAAATTTCAACTCAATAAATGAAAAATTAAAAAAAAAAAAGTTAAAGACCAGCCTCCCCCCTTAAGTGTGAATGTGAGCGAGTGTGACGTGCACTGATGTGTCTATCTATATAGAAACTACATTAAACCGTTAGGGCAACAGTTCAATGTGTAAATTTTTGCTCTGCAATGCAAGTAAACTGGAACTGGAGAAGCAGACTACACACATTTCATACTTTCGACGATAGCAGCTTAATTTCGAAACTAGAGTTCTGAAAAGTGCAGCTGAAACCCAAACTTCAGTCAATTTCACAGGCAAATTGTCACCCCCGCTAGACGCTTCGCAAGTTCAAACTACCGAAACCCATCACAATAACGCATTTAAGACAATACCATCCAATACGAATATCAATCCCAAAATGAAGAAAGGGGATCTTGGTCATGCAGTGACACTCACCAAGTCGCATTTGTAATTCCGAGCTGTCGCCCTTTTTGAGGCTGTCCTTTAGAAGGCCCTTCATTTTGTAGCGTTCCTCCCGTTCCTCTTGTATTCTAGGGTACAATTAAAACATTCAATGAGTACTATCCGGCGATTCGAAATGACAACATAAATGCAAGGAAGGAAACCAGCTTACATCTTAAGTTCTTCCTTGAAAAGTTCCAAGTTGCTCTTCTTTTTTTCCTTTTCTTTCTTCTTGGCCTAGAGAGAACCAAAATCAAACTGGGGCCTTGTATTTGAATTTTTAAAAATTCACCTTTGTATTTCACATTCTCCTACATGTAATATGCTCCAACCACGAAACTTACAAGGCATATGAGAATCTGTACAACAGGTAACAGATTTTAACACATGGATAACAGGTAGTATTTTCACACCAAGTCAATGCCTACGAGCCTCGAGACTTTACCGTGAAAGTAAATTACGGAGGTTGCAAACATGGCAACTCACAATTTTGGTACCTGTTAGGTACCTTGCTGCCTCACTTGGTATGTGCAATCCCATGCTATAATAAGGTAAATGCTGTGGACAGGCCCAAGTCTAGACACTCAACTCAGTCCCTCTCTATACCTCACAAAGGCGAAAAAGGTGCCCAAGAACAGTGTTTGCTTCCACTTCCACAGTGACTGCAAGTTTCTCAGCCAGCCTTCAATGCCTAATCAATCACTACCACCGACAAACAAAATTTGCGAGTGACGCGCAGTTAGCTAAATTTGCATGCGAATGTGCGCGCAAGTGCACACGACGAGATACCAAAGAAACATACAGCTTTCTCAGCCTTTGCGGCTGCACTCTGTGAGGAGGAGTGATAGTCATGCTGCCTGGACTGGTGAGGCTGGTAAGACTGGTGGGACTGATGTGACTGGTGTGACTGGTGCGACTGGTGCGATTGGTGGGACTCCTCAATCCTCCTCGTTGCCTCGGAGAGCTTGGGAGGCTTGTAAAGCTTGCCGGTTTGAGAGGTGGTCTTCTCCTCTGCACAAGTACACACACTTCACTACACATTCTTTGCAACGCACACATTTGTTGCACAACAAGTGCAAGGTACAGTTGAAGGGACAGTGCAACTATGTTTGTACTTTGCACAAATACCACTTAGAACGAGTCCTTGACATTTATAACCCATAATACAAGCTGTAGTTGTTCTTCCCACGCAATCGTAGTCGCAGAAAAAATTAAATAAAAATGAGCATCGTTCACCCCCTCAACTCGCAGCCAGAACAAGCGGCTGCGTGATTTGGAGCCGATTATTCGCGACTCCAATTCACTACAGGTGGTGCCACTCGTTTTCTAAAATGGCGGTTATAGTGAGGGTCGGAGATGTGTGCCGGTATACCGATTGCTGGGCCTCTCTAGTGTGCTGGCTTCACTGAGCGACACAAATTATTTCTGCTTATACGAGGAAGTTAGGGTGTTATGAGCGCAGGTCACCTTTTTACCCTGAAAACATAACCGGCATTTAGCACAATATTTATGTCAGGAGGCACATTTTAATTCTGGAACGAAACCGAAACTAACCTATATTGTTTTTTTTTAAGTATAGGTGTTAATTTCAGATTCTTTCATACCTCAAGGTGCATCTCACAGCGTAATTATTGAGCTAAAGAAGTTGTTTGCGGAAACTTTATTTTGTGACATACATGTCCGATCCAGGCACTTCAAAATATTTTGGCGAGTTCAGTGTCCCTTTAACAGGTTCACCTTTGAGCTAACATAGAATCGTGCATTTGTTTAAAAAATCAGTGCTGATATTTGTGTGTTCTTGCTGCCTTTCCTCGCTCAGATAATTGTTGTGAAACATTGAATTGCGGGCATTTTAATGTGTTTTCGAGTATTTAGATAATAAATTGCCTCACCATTATTCCCAGCCCAAGGATAACAGAGTCAATCCAAATTTTACGAAATATCTTGAGCTAACATAGAATCGTGCATTTGTTTAAAAAATCAGTGCTGATATTTGTGTGTTCTTGCTGCCTTTCCTCGCTCAGATAATTGTCGTGAAACATTGAATTGCGGGCATTTTAATGTGTTTCCGAGTATTTAGATAATAAATTGCCTCACCATTATTCCCAGCCCAAGGATAACAGAGTCAATCCAAATTTTACGAAATATCGCCATCAGTGATGACTCATCACTGATGGCGATATTTCGATGCATTGATATCTGCGAATGCATTGGATGCATTGATATCTGCGAATATTCCCCTGGAGAAGGTTGACAATCCGAAACTGAGAACGTTTCTACAGACACACGTTCGGAACGGCAGGTCGGTGCCTGGATCTGATGCGCTCCGCCGCCGACTTCCTGAATTGTTCGAGAAGCATGAGACAGCATTGAAAGCTATGTTTCAAGGTACCACGGTGTCGGTAGTTACTGATGAAACCACCGATGACCCATCAAAATCGGTTGTGAACGTGCTGTTCGTCCAGTCAGCTAGAAGCGCGAGTGCTTCGCTACAACCTGTACTGGTGGAAGTTAAATTCGTGGATCAAGTGAACTCGTCCGTGATAGGCCGCATTGTAACGAGGACACTGACGAAGTACGGAATTGAATTCGAGGACGTGACGGGCTTTGTAAGCGATAACGCCGCTTATATGGTGAAGTCCTTTAAGGAGTGCATAAAGCCACTTTGCGAGTGTGCTGTTCACATTACGCGTGTAGCCCATACAGTAAACATTGTAGGCAGCACATTGCAGGCATCTTTTCCCTTGGTGGACAAATTTGTCGCCTGTATGAAGAAGGCCTTCCGTCTGTCGAGTAGGAAGAGAGCTTTCTACAAATCTCAACTGGAGAAGTGTGGGGTTGAGTGTGCCAAAACACCTCCAGCACCTGTCAAAAGTAGGTGGAATTCATGGATTGAAGCTGTTGAGCAGCATTAGCACTATCCTTCTTTGCTAAGGCAAGTCCATGAAAAGTATGGAGACGCAGCGTGTGTTGAATCTCTTCTGGAACGTTTGAATGAACACTCAACCGAGCTTAAGTACAGCATGCGATGCATTGCAGTATTTGGCAAAAAAGTTGCAAGCCAGCTGAAAGCAGCAGAGGGTCAGCGTGTAGCCTGTCACAAAGCGTACAATGCTTTGTTTACACTCTGGGATATTTGGAAGCAGCTGCACACGAAGATTTTGAAACACTGCTGAAGAAAGAAAACATTGCACACGACGAGGCCCATCGGATTGCAAACAAAATGAAGGCTGCAATGAGTAAAGCGGCTAGCAAAGCGCTAGTATATTTGGAGAAGTCTGACACTTGGAAGTTCTTCAAGAGTGTGAGGTGCTTGGATCCTCTGCAAATCGGGTGTCTCTCGGAGAAGAGATCAGAGTTTGCAAGTGTGCCTGGACTTGGGGAGGACTCACTAGCCCTAGCTGCTGAATGGCAAGTGTACCTGAAGTCTGCCCAAGAACTCAAATCAAGTGACAGGGACGTAGCACCATTTCTTTCTAAACAAGAAAAGCCAGGTGAAGATTTTGATGTTCTGGCTTTCTGGGCAGGGTTGGAACCCCTGACTCCAACACTTTCTTCCATTGCCCTTAAATACCTGTCAATGCCGATCAACTCAGTTGATGCAGAAAGGTCGTTCAGTCGATACGGTGACATTGTGTCCCACAAGCGACACTCCCTCAGTGAAGAGAGTACCAAGCATCATTTGATGCTCAGTCACAACAGCTTCCTTCTAATTTGATGCAAGCAAGCATCAAAGCGTTTAATAGCGTTTAATAAATAAACTGTTAAATGTACCTTATGTCTGTTCAATGCTGCCGCAGAATTTTGCAGATTCCTCTATCTGGATTTGCAGAATTTCAAATTTTCCGCCGCATAAAGTGAGGGGCTTTAGTGATGAGTTTAAAATATGTTCACAGGACATATAAATTAAGAAACGCTGTTCTCACTACAAAAACCCAAAGACGAAATCTGAGTCAGAGAGCAGAAGTGGGAGAGTTTTTTAAAGCATGCGTGATGCATATGACTTTATATTAGATTGGTTTGACTGTTTGTTTATCTTGATGTAAGAGTTCTTAATATGCTAAAAAGAAAACAAAATGATACCTTTTCAGAAAGGCTATTATGGTTAGATGACATATTTTTGTCATCGTGGTGTTTATTGGGGGCCTACATTGCCCCAACTCGTATTAATAATACAATTAAGATATTTCAATACCTACTTTTTTAAGCCCTAATATAAGTTGTTGCTTATGATCTAATTTCAAATGCGTGAACAAATATGGTAATCAAAAGTGTGAAAATTTTTGAACACTTTTTTAACAGCATTTTTAATTAACACATTGTAAAATAAAAATAGTCTAAAACCAACTAAAACCTGAGAAATCTATATAAAATTAAATTAGTTGCGGGTAAAGCATATGGTGCTATCAAGGTCGCGACTTTTGACAATTGGCAAAACTTCCGAAATCGCCATCCAATCTTTTGTAGCGTGAGCTACACTGGCCGAGGTTGAGCAGTTTCGCGTGGCTCGCAAAATGAGCCGTGCTCCGTGCTGAGCATGCGCGAGGAGCAGTGATGTCACACGGCGCACAACTGGCGCGCCGGCGCCGCCGCGCCCGCCTCGCCGGTCTGCGCTTTCCAGAGGAGTGACGTCATAGCCGCGGCAGACGCACTGGCGCCGCCGCGTGCGCAGCTGTGCGCCTCCGCTGCGCATAGCCAAGTCTGACGCTGCACCGGAGCCGCTTGATAGCGCCTCTCATTTTGTGCGCATAAGCTCAAGCTACGTATATCCTGGCAAAGCCGAGCTAAGCCACCGCAATTTTTTCTGACCGACAGGGAGCAGCTACAGTTGTCCCGCCTCCAGCGTGAGCTTCCTAGTTTCGATGACGCCTGGGCATCTCCTGCGTGTGCATACACAGCCAAAGCACGCCAGAAGGCATCGATCGCTTGCTGGAGGCAGGGCTTTTGAAAGAGATACCCTGCCATTCTCACGTGTTCGCCGTCAAATGTGCCTCTAAACATTTTTCTTTTCTTGATGTGCAATGCAATGTGGGGGGTCGACTTACAACCGTGTAAATACGGTACTCTTGCACTTACAGGTAAAGTAAAACTGAATGTGTTAAAACTAGTATTCACAAAGTAACTATACCCTGAACACTCCTTTGAGACACAGTGCCGTTCGCTGAATGGTCCACAAGTTCTTACTTCTTTTTTTTTTTTGTTGGGTAGCAGTGGTAATTTGAAAACTTTGTTTGCACTGCGTCTTTCGCCAGAGCAGCTTTCCGTGGGGTATGTATGAGGAGGTGGCCCTTGTAGATGACCTTCCACAATGTACTCAGAAACCTCGACTCAAAACATCTCTCGCAGACGAAGTCTGTCGGCTGCAGCAGGTGGTCTTTGCGCGGGATCGCGACACGCCATACTTTTAGGCGGTCCCCTTTCGGAGTAGCAAAAAAGGGTGCATTGCACTGTGGCACCAAGCACTTCTGGAAGTCGAAACTGGCCAGAAACAAAACGATAGCCGCGGAAAACTGTGCAGCGCTGCAGCCCAGTGCACGCTATCGCCTGCTACCGTTTAGGAAAAAAAACGGCCTTGGCATTGGTCGGCAGAAGAGAAAACAGCGTGCTGATCTTCCCCACGACGGCTCTTCGGCAGAGGCACAGTGTTACGCCACCTGAAGTATTTCTATCACCGTGTGTCAGGGTTCGGCTATTGTTGTCATTGCAGCGATTGTACACGAGCCACCAGTCGAATGCCTGTCAAGCTATTGATTATCACGAGCCCAAATTGAGTGCTCACGCAATGCCCGGGTTTAGTTCATGAGTCGCATTAAAATATCGACACCCGGGGGACTACGTCAACACTGCGACCTCCGAGCTACATACAATCCCAGTAAACTTGTGTAAAAAAACAAAACAAATTCAACCTGAATATTGTTGCACTGCCACTTTAAAGAGTAAAGAAACTAGAATATATGAATGCACTCGGCCCCTCTCATTAGTTCGTAAGGAATTGTGGAGCATGAAATAATCTTAAACCTGTTTACCATACTGGTGAACAACATGGCGATTTATGGACTCCTCCATTTGGTAGATAACCGATTTGTCTAGTTTTAGGCTAGACGTTTAGGCATAAAGTAGAATGCACTTTTCCAGCGTTAACATTACGCGAAATAGAAACAATTTTTGATTGAACGCTAGACGACACACAGTTTCCAACATCCACCAAGGGCTTCTTTACCTCCAGAGCCGGCATTGATGACGCTGCCACGAACAAACACTTTCCCATGCTTGGCAGGCTCCTCAAATGAGGCAAGAAACTCCTCGTAAGCTTCGGCAGCAGCTTTGTCTTCCTCCTGCAGTGAGTGTTTGAAGATGTAGTTAACTATTCTGTCAGCAGCTACAGTCAAACCCGTTTATAACGAACAGCAGGAAATGCTACGATCAGTTCGATATAGCAAGCAGTTCGATATAGCAAAAACAATTTACAACGAACTTCCACGATGCGTTCGTTGTAAGGCGAGAGCTTCTCTTTCTCCTTCATCTCTTCGCTTCACCTTGTAACAAAGCGTTGGAAAGATTTTTTCTTTTTTTTTGCATGTGTGCAGAGTTTGTTTTTTTTAGCTTACTTCCCCTTCTGAATCACCTCCCTTCGTAAGCAACCAATTGGTATGAAGTTTCTTTTTTTTTTTTTCTGTGCGTGCAGTGTTCTTATTTAGCATTCTCCCCTTCTGAATCGCTTCTCTTTGTCAATTTTGTTCGTGGCTTGAACTTTTGGAATTTTCTTTCTTTCCTAGATTTTTTTTGGGGGAAGGACAGGCTAGAAGATGATTGTTTGCACGTTTTTGGAAGCCTTCCTGGAGAAAAAAGTTTGATATAGCCAATATGTTGTTCGTTATAAAAAGTTCCTTTTACATGCATTTTTATCTAAATAGTTTGTGAGTTCGATATCGACAATAATTCGCTGTACGTGGGTTCGTTCTAAACGGGTTTCACTGTATGCCTATTTACTACTGGGCAAGGAAAGATTACTTGGGTTGGACTGGTGAAGCACCACACAGCTCAATTCAATGAAAACTGTGTCGAAGCTAGAAGCACTACTTAGAAGTGTTTAGGTAAAGAAAATTTAGGTGCTCGAGAAACTCTCATATTCGTGCTCCGAGAATCCTATCCACCACTCCTAAGGTTTAAAGGTTGACTCATGAAACCACCTTTCATACAAATGCCCTTGGCTTTATGCAGATGTTTACCAAAACGTAGTGTCTAGAGTACCCTCCGAAAGCATTCTTGTAGAGCGTTCAAGTGCCGTCCGAAAGTCTCGTAAAAGCGCATTGTCAAAACTAGTTTTTCAAAGCTGGTACAAAGCTTAGTGGTAAGATGTCTGCCTCATACGCAGCGGACCTGGGTTCAATCTCCAGAGTAAGATTATTTCTTTTTTTCCTTTTTTTTAACTTTTTGTTTTGCTGAGGCATTTGGCGATATTTACGACATTGCTGTCGACAAAACTTCGCTGAACAAAATGGTATGGGACCCCTTTCCGAAGGTGCATGGGGGACAGCCGTGCTTGGGTTGCCGGCTGGACGCCGCGAAGCGGCGTTTACGACGGGGCCAAGTGGGATAATAGTTTTGTAATTAGCAGCCGCATACTGTTGCCACGAAGCGGCATGAACGCAGGCGAGGGGGTGGGCTAACGAGCTCTCCAGTGATACATGCGCCGTCAGACTTTCTTTGGGATAGCACTTGTAGGCGCGAGTGGATTGCCGGCACTCTAGACAGTCTTACCAAACGTCTTCAGCAGTTACAACATTTCCAAGCTACTTTATGATTGCTAGCTTCAAAGGGATGCTGAACCGAAATCTGGATTCCACAAAACACGGCAGCAAAAGCGTGCAACGGGATGCTACAAACACCAAAACATCACTCATACAGCAATATCTCAAACGGATGATCGTATTTTTTAAAAAAAAAAAAATTTGACAGATATGTTTATGTGTTGTTTCTCCGAGAAAAAGAGGGAACGGCCTCGCGTCTTCTCCGCCTCGCCACCTTGAGGGGGCAAAGCGAAGAGAGGAGGAAACGAGATATCTTGACGTCACGCGCCTCGTCGGCCTCGTTCAATCTCGACCTCTTTTTCCAAAAATACGACCATTCATTCGAGATATCGCCTTACAAGTAGTGTTGTACGGATTGTAGCGTCCCGCCTACAGCTCCCTGCAGTGTTTTCTGAAATCCAAATTTCGGTTCACCATCCCTTTAAAGAGACAATGAAGGCAATTTCGGATATCTTTTTGGCGATCGAACTGGATTCCAGGCACGTCTCAGTCCAAGTTGCCCAAATTTCAGTTGAAACCGGCGCTTGTGTGCCGCGCAAATCAATTAAACAGTCGCGGTAATAATCCTACCGGGTTCGACTGGGGCAACGCCCCGAGAGTTGCGGGAGAAGCCAGGAGAAGCGGAGCTCACGTGACCGATGCGGGGCCAAGATGCGCGACGTCACAAGAGACGCGTCAGCGATTGGTCGAAACGAGAGACTTGCCCTCGGTCACGTTTTGGTTCGCGATTCTTAGGAATACTGTTCTAATTTCCGCTTGAATAACCATGAAAAGTATAACTCTGACTGGAAATGATTACTAAACCGTAAATAAAGCAGCATAATTGTTTTTCTCTTTGCTACGCTGGACGCGAAACGGGCAACGAGCAACTATGGGCAAACAAAATAAAATGAAAAAAGAACACCTGGGAAACGTTTGGTTTTGGGTTTTGGATTCAGATGTCGGTGGCGTGTTTACTTCTCAACACGGCACTCGAAGGATTCTGCAAAATGGTAGTCATGCAAAATTTGTGCGCTGTAGATAGCTGCTCTAACGGTCGACTGAAGACCAGTATTCGTTCGGGCGACGCTAGTTTTCACGTGTGGGTTGCTGTTCGTGTTCTCTGACGATGAAAAGAGGACGTCCGACTTTGGTAAAAACCAAAAATGGTGCTGTTTATTTTCTCCTTCTTGGGGAGCGTCCCCCGCGGAGGAACTGGTTCCCGGAACGGCCGGATCGCTGCTGCCTTCCCCTCGGCATCTCCCCCGCGTCCCTGTCCTTCGGCAACGCGCCGCTCTCGTCTCGCCCGCGCGAATGTTGCTCACTACTTCCCTGTTCGGAGCCTGCGGGCCGCTCATTGCCGGGTGGGCGGTCTCCGTCGGGTGATGGCGGAGGCCGCCACACACATACTACCATTCCGTTGGTGTTAGGTCACTGAACGGAAGCCTGAACTGCCCGAACTTGCTCGAAAGAGCGGCATTGTCGTCCATGTTGACAAATTCGACGAAACGACCGCGCCACCGTGCTGCTACAAACCACCGCGGTAACCAGAGTCTCGATCTCCTAAATACTACCGATACCGACTATTCACACTTAACGTCACTCCCTACGTCACCTCCGTTTTCGGAGGCCCAGAATTGAGAATGGAGATTGTTCAGTTTCGGTATCTTTACTTCTTTCGTTGGCACAGAAATACGCATCACAAATGTCTACAACAAATTGGGCAGCAAACTAGGTTCCCAAGAAGCCTAAAAACACCATTTAAAAAAATTAAATAAAATTGTCTTCATTGTCTCTTTAAACCCTCCGTTCAGGCTAGTACCTGTCGGACGTTAGAGAGACAAGATCATATCCATATAACTCACCACTAATGCCCTGTTACTTTATCTTTGATCAGGCATAGCAACATTTTGGATGCTCCACATTCATTATTACTGCATGACTACATCACTCCTTCAAGCCAACCACGAACCAATGATACCAGAATCTCAAACATGCTCTCCCATGAACCTTGTTTAAAAGCGAGGGCTACTGACAAGAAACCACTACTAGAGTCAGAAGTGTTGTTGCTTGGATGCGGCATCGTTACTCACCTCTTTTCGGAATTTGTCTTTAATTGGAAGTTTTTTGGCCAATGGATTGATGTTGAATGCCTTCATTTTTGGTCCTCCCTATACAAAAAAAAAAAAAAGAAAAGGAAAAAAAAATCAAATTTTACACAACACGTTTTAGAACTCTGAACTGTGATGTGACCCAGCGGAGAAAGGTACGCTTGCACAACGCCGAAGAGACGTACCGAAACATTGAAATACGACACCAAGCTAGCTCCCATAACCGATGAGGCTTTCTGACCGTTCGGCTTAGAACGGCGATTTCCAAAATCGAAGAGCGTGTTCTCGTTATTTTTTTCTCGGGAGTCCCTCTTCAGGTGATCAGGAGATCACGCACTTCGCATGCACAGCTTGAAGATCTTGAAGATTTCAACCGTGCCGGGACAATCCGATCGCCGTTACGCGATTACTTGGACAGCACAGCCGAACGAGTACAACTAGCTCGAAAGTCGGAAACTATGACAATCAGTTCGACAGTACTTTTCAAAATAATCTAATGCGTACAAAGCGCGTAAACAAGTAGCAACGAAGTATCGGTTCATCGACGACATGGAGAAATCTAAGCCTAAATCTACGATGCACAACAGCTTCTCGAAATGCTGGATAAAGCCGTCGCATTAAAAGGAAACGAATGAATTCAGAGAACGTAAGGATAGGATTCGTTTTCACTCACTGATCCACTCATGATGTGACGGGCTATTTACATTACAAACACAAACTTCACTTGTGAACAGAGAAAACCACTCCTCGAAGGCTCCACATTGAGTGCACTCGTATGTTCCACAATTTGAGATCGAGGAGTTTAAAGTGGGTACTACGTGTGGATGAAACTGTTTTGTGACGTCATATAGTTACCAATGCTTGCAAAACTTACGCGTTGTTGTTTTCACGTGACTAACCCCTGCACTGACTTTGCTAACTCTTCCTGTTAAAAAATTGAATAAGCGAACACACCAAATGCTTTGTCTAGCGAAGAGATACACAAATCAACGAAACATAAACGGAAAATGTTCACTTTTATAAATGTAAGCATAACTTTTTTTTAAAATAACTAATTTGGCTCACAAATTTTATAAATAAGCTCTAAACATATTTTATTTCTTCTCTTACCTCCTCCACTTTTTGTGCACTTTCCCTCGTGAAAATTCGCGAGGGATCTTTTCAAAATGGCAGCGTCCGGACCGCTTGTCGCTGGTAGGTAGCATTCCAACTTCGAAACGATTTTTCTTCCTAATAACATCGTTTCATTGGCATGCATAGCTGTTTGATCGGTGTAAGTTATGAACTTGTAGCGTTCTCAAGCTCCTACGTTTGCTTTAGTGATCAGCAAACAGGAATTTCACGTTGATCCTAAAGAGATTCAAGCCGGCACATGCACGCTCCAAGCTGGTTTCTGGGCTGTTACCAACTCTTGTCACGAACATTTATGTGATTTTGCATGTGCGTGTATGGTTTGAGTGTACATTTTAAGGTGGGAGAGCTTGTCTATAACTTAAGATCGATCTTGTACCTTAATGTGCAACGTGATGCGGCATATGGACTGCCTCTGATATCTGACGATCCTTTCAGTTCGTGGTACGAATGGTGTGGCACTCTACCACGGTCAGCCGGACTACTCGGAAGTCAGTGGATTTCGCAGGTAAGCTCCTTTCTTCATCGTAAGCGCCCACACTTGTCACCGTAACACCGTGCCCACAGGGCGATGTCGGTACAATGTAAATAAAATAAATAAATAATAGTAACCTAAAACTCTCTCCCCCCCCCCCCCCCCGCTCATTTTTTTTTTACAACCCCTTTTAGGGACCCAACACGGAACTGCAGGGTCATCGCATTTAGCAGAGATGGAAAGCTTCTAGCCTGGACCAACGAAGAGGTGTAAGTGTCATAGACCCAAGTGTAACTTGGGTCTATAAATACTTAACTGCTTCTGTTATCTAACTTTGGTCTATAGAGAGTATTCACCCGCGGCTTATGTGCGGGTTGCGCGCGGTGCATTCTGGGTACATCGCTATCTTTGGGTCTGTTTGGGTCTGACAGCAGACCACAGACAGCTGCACTTCCACAACCGCACCAGGACCAGCTGCACTACTCCTCATATCTATTTCTGGTTTCGGTGACACCGGAATTTCCAGCGCCAGTATGTGCCAGAAAAATTTCCAGCGCCAGAAAAAAGAGGAGAGCAAGCTTAATGGACTCTTGTTTGTTTAAGATCCCAAGAGTCCGAACACACGAGTGCGAGAAAGCACGGTCGCTTTCTGTGAGGAATGGCTTGTGCACATCAACCGGAATGACTTCGACGAAGACGTTGACAAGTACCGAGTGTGTTCAAGGTACTTCGTCTCTGGTAAGTGTTGTTTACTTTCGTCGGACATCAGCGGTAAGATTTCCACAAAATTCTGCCCGTTGCTGCTGCTCATCGCGACGTGCGTCGCTTCCATGTGGAAATTTCGACGAACCGAGTGGCAGCGGGTCCTGTCGCGTCGTTTGGTATTGATGAAAAAAGAGCCGTAGGGGAGCACAATGAGAGTGTGATTCATTTTGCCTGAGCAGTGGCAACAAAAGGGTGACACAAAAAAACTCATGAACATAGATTTCTTTCGATGCCGGTTTTCCGCCGCTCCTGCGATAAGCTGACATTCAAGTTTCTTGAGCACGTTTCTTTGTCACTATTGAACTTTCGCCGCAACTCTAAAGTATGAACCACATATGAGCGATTCTTCCAGACGAAGTGACGCAACAGGACCCGCTGTCGTTCAGTCCGTCGAAACGGTCAAAACCACATGCAAGCGACACACTCCGCAATAAGTAGCACCGACGGGCGACGGGCGAAGTTTTGAGGAAATCTTACCACTGATGTCCGACGAAAGCAAACGGTGCCGACACTGACCCGAGATTAAGTATCTTGAACACACTTGGTACCTGTCGACGTCTTCGTCGAGGTCTTTCTGGTTGATGCGCGCAAGCCATTCGCATTGCCTTCTCACGGAGAGTGACCACACTTTCTCGCACTCCTGTGTTCGGACTCTCAGGATCTTGAAGAAACAGGAGTCTGCAAGCTTGCTCTCCTCTTTCTTCTTCTTCGACTGCGACTTGGTGCGGCAGCCAACCATCACGCACGGCACCATACTGGCGCTGCAAATTCGGGTGTCACAGAAACCAGAGAAAGATTCGTGGCGCAATGCAAGCGGTCCTGATGCGGCCGCATGGGTGCGGCTATCTGCTGTCGGACCCAAACAGACCCAAAGATGGCGATGTATTCAGAATGCAACGTGCGCAACCCGCACATAAGCCGCAGGTGACTACTCCCTATAGCTTTCATCATCTTCTCTAGATTAGCTATAATCTCTACAAGTTCTAAAATTTGTTTCAGGTAACCATGATTGCATATTTCCTTGACATTTATTACAATAATGCTAGCATAAACAGAAATACATACAGTTTATAGGAACTGAGGGAGAAAATATGTGACAAACTGGGACATTTTTTCTTTTGTAGAGATAGAATTTGATTGGAATTTTCCTCTCGCTTGCTGTCAGCATCAGATGAAATGAAATTTTTTTTCATGTTAATATTTTTTTGTGTAAATATATATATATTTTTTTATGTTTCAGGGTGCAAGTTGTCTCGCTGCCGTCGTTCGAAAGGGTCTTTGAGGTTGCGAAGCCCAAAACACTTTACCTCGACTTCTCTCCAAAAGGGACCATCTTGTGCACGTGGGAACAGTACACAGGTGACATTAGAGATCTTCCTTAATTTTATGCAAAAATTTTGCAACATTCTTTTTTATGACATGATTTGACAACTTGTAATAAAACCAAGGCTGAAACCAAAGCTCATGAAGTGCTTCTGCAGGCTCCAAAGATGCTCCGGAGCAGCCAAACCTGCACATCTACGACATTAAATCAAACAAGTGCCTGCGCTCCATTGTTCAAAAGAAGCAGAGCAGTTGGTAAGTTTTCTGACATTTCACTTCCTCCAATGTGTGATGCCATATTTCTGTAATAAGGTGCTTTATTCACATGTCACCTCTAGTCGCAACTTCCAGGTCCTAATAAAATACATCACACATTTTTAAAATCTTTTTTTATGAAGCCCATTGCTTTGATTAGCTGTGTGCTTGTAGATGTGTGCTAGTAAAAATGGGAGCTTAGATGCATAGGTGCAGGACAAATCAGTTGTTGTTTGGTATACGCCTCCAAATAGTTAAGTTTAGGTCAACGAAGCAAGCATTACACAATATTAAAGATAATTGGCGACATAGAAATAAGCTGTCCCTGGGTCTCTTATTGAACTTGGCAAAGGCCTTTGGGACCATTTGACATACAGTGTTACTGAACAAGTTCAGAAACAGTGACTTTTGATTAGTAGTCTTACATCTTAGAGCATGAGGAGTTGCTTGATTGCATGTCACTGTCAATCACATTGTTTTATCCAAGTTAAGTGTATAATGTGGTATCCCTCAAGGGTCAGCTTTATGGGCTCTATTATTCCTAACAAGCACACAGTATGTGCATTCGAAAAGCATTGGACCCAATGGGCGCGTTCAGTAGCAGCCCCAGAGTCAAGGAGTTACTGACTCCTTCCACTGGACGGCCAAAAGTGACTTCCGGTGCACGTAACTCCGGGGCTTCGGAGTCAGGCTCCGAAGCACCGAGTCCGGAGACGGTGCACGTAGAGTCAAAGGAGCTAAAGTTGACGTCATTTCCTGACTGGTGATGATTTCCGGCGAGAAAATCCAAAGAGCTCTGACTTGAGTCACTCTGTTCGGGGGCAAGGGAGGCGCTACTGAACACGCCCAATGTTTTTTGTTCTGAATCTGTCATGTGATGCATTTGCTGACAACTCTGTGTGTTCTGTTCTTACCTGAGATGGGGCTGTGACTTTGTCAGCTGCATTTTGCCTGTTTTCCACCCTAAGCTGTGGTCAACAGGAAAAAGAAAGATCGGTATAAATAAAAAGAGGTATCAACTGACAATCCTTATTTTTCAAAAAGGCAGCTTCAGTGGTCGGACGATGAGGGTATCTGCACACGAAACTTGAACAATGAGGTTCATGTCTACGAGAGCAACAACTTTGGTGAGTTGCATCTGTTTGTGTCATCTTCTTTGGGCGCTGTTTTCTTTTGAATGAATAGTTTAACCTTGTGTTTTGGAAGCTAGTAATTGTTTCCAAAGACGTAATCATTCTACAAGAAGCTATTTAAATAGCAATTTATGGAGTGTCATTCTCTGAGAAAGTGGTTTGCCAGAGAACAACTGACAAAACACTTGTAAACGATTTTCATACTGCCTTCCCATATGGACATTACATTCTTTCTGAGCATTCAAAGTGTTCAGCATTTCGATCGTGGCCATTGCTGTGCAAGAATAACTGACTGTGTGTGTGTGTGTGTGTTTTTCTAGAAATTTTCAAGCACAAGATTCACCTACAGAAACTAGCAGAGTACAGTCTCGCCCCGGGAAACCAGCCACATCATGTGGCGTGCCACGTGCCAGGCAGCAAGGTACCCACGACAAGCCCTGTCCCACGTCATAAATTCTGCACCACTCGTAATTTCAGCATTGCTGTCCGATGTCACAACTCCAGACATCACTGCTGAAACCACAGATGGTCTGGGCGCTTGTGGTTTCTTACGCTATGCCCTGTTTTAGATTACGAAAAACAAGACAAGCTCCTCCTTCACTCTTTCCACTTTAGGAGAGTGAAAGCTGGAGAGGAGGCAGGGAGGGACTTTTTCCCTCTCCAGCGTTCGCTCCGCAAAACTGGAAAGAGTGAAGGAGGAGCTTGTCCTGGCTTTTCTTACCTTGCACCAGGGTATAGGACACATTCTTCATGCAGGGCCAGCCCTCCTTTGTCAGGGTCTTCAAGTACCCTAATTTCGAAGGACCAAATGCCGGCATTGCAAACAAAAGTTTCTACAAGTCGGACAGGGTGGACTTTTACTGGAACAAGAAAGGTGGGTGGTTTATGCACTTTTCCAGTGCCTTCTTACTGCCTCTTTAAAGGGGCACTGACACCCCAAAGGTCGTATTTTTTTTTATTGTCTAAAACAATGCAACTTGTAGTCATAGACGAGCAGAAAAAACCGCATCGCGCCTTTTTATTTTTGGCGCTCTTCTCCCCCGCTGCTCACCTCCTTGCTTCTTTTGATCGGTGACGTCAAGAATCAGGAAATTTAGAAGCTTTGTAGGCGACATTTCTATAACATTTAATAACAACAATCGTAAAACATGTTTTTTTAACGCAATTGGGAACGCACTACGGCCTTTCTTTTTTAAATACCAAAAATCAGAGTTTGGTGTGATGTCACTTCCTGGATTTGTATCCTCCCTCGGAAAACTTGGCGGCGCTCGAGCAGTGGATGATCGGTGAGCGGGGGAAGAAACTGTTTTTTTCCCGGTCCGGCCGGCGCTTCGGATCGCGGTGGCAACGGCGCTTTACTTTGTAGCGTGGAGGGGAGGTCCGAGAGAAAGTCGAACCTCAGGAGACCGCAATATTTGATGTCACTGCAATGGTGCGGATCGCACGGGAACTTCGAATTTGGCATTTGGAAATTGTTTTTTTACTTCACAAATACTGAATTCCCACGTTTTGAATTTTGAGGTTAATGTCCCGGCATCGCTTTCAATCGTTTCTGATAATAAAAAAAAAAATATGATTTTGATGTGTCAGTGCCCCTTTAAGGGGGGACACTACCCAGAAAAAACAATTTCTGCAAAAAAAGGTTGATTTTGAAAAATGTGATATTTATATCCACCAACATCTAGGGAGTATTCCCAGAAAGTTTTATTAGTTTACACTGCATAGTTAATTTTTTATAAATTTTTATTGCTATGAGCTTGTATTTTTTATTTTTGTAATTTTTCATGCTCAAGAACTAAAATTTTGGACAAAGGATGGAAATCTAAAAAACAGTATTTGTGTTTATGTGGCTTTTTTGTCATGAAAGACGGTATAATATAGAAATATAGCTTCATAGCTACCTGTTCTGAACTGTTCTAAAGCAATATAACACATGAAAACAACAAATTTATAAGTAATTTCAAAAACGATAGTTTTCCTACACAGACACGCCCACTTTCATCTTTGAACATTTCCATTTTTTTTGGTACTTTACTCACATTAACAAAATTTGGCACAAATGTTCTCAACATCAACAGAAACAAGCCCTGTAAATGTCAATTAAATCAGACAAGTGGTTCAAACATTCACTTTTTTGGGTAGTGTCCCCCCTTAAGTAGTATCTGTGTTTGTCTGTTTATGAACTACTGTCCGCGGATATGTTAAGCTTGTAATTTTGGTACAGGCACATGGCATATTTATATAGCAACGTGGCCGGTATTGTAAATAGTACCATAACATCCTGAGAGAAAGCCCACCCAAAAGCGACAGCATATCGGGTAAAAATGAGGAGTGTGCTAACTTTCAGTGTACGATCAAGAACAATAAAAAAAAAACACTCCAAGGACACCTAAGCGCTTCTTATGAGTTGTGAATGCGAAAGCATTTATGTCCAATTGAACGCGGCCAGAAGTGGCCGCAGCGCCGGCTGGGAGTGCGATGGTGCGCTGCGCAGACCGCCCTGGCTCTCTGGTGATTGCTGTGCGCTGGTTGAGGCAGCGGCGGGAGTGCGAAGCTCAGCGCGGCGCCGCACTCTGGCGGTGACATCACGCTCCCCCACTGTGCAGGCGCCGCACCCCCGCCGCCTCCACAGCTTCCGTGACGATGCAGCTGCGTTGATGTGCTTTTCTTTGTGTTTTCTTTGACCTTAAGCTCCCCACTCGCTTCCATCACAAAGCATCTGCGTTGCTGTGCTTTTAGCAAAGGGGTGTGGTTTTGCTCAGTCAATGGGAATTTAGCTGCCATTTTGCTCAGCCAATGGAAATTTAGCTGCCATTTTTTGCTGCTACAGACAAAATTTAGGCGCTGTTTCTGCGGTCACAGACAATGCCGGCTTTGCTCCATGGGGCAGTTAAAAGAGCTGTGCAACAATTTCAGTGCTCTGCTTAAAGGGATGCTGAACCGAAAATTAAATTTCAGAAAACAACGCAGATTCGATAGGCGGGACGCTACAAATCCCAAAACTTCGCTTATAAAGCGGTATCTCCAACGGATCGTCATATTTGTGTAAAAGAAGAGCGCGCTCGCAAAAGGCCGGAAAGACGCGTGACCTCGCGACTCTCATTTTCTCCTCTTTTCGCTCTGATTCCGCGAGGGCGCGGACAGGAAAGGGAGCGGGACCCATCTCTCCTCCTTCTCAGCTCTTCTGCGATAAGATGACGTCAACATTCTCCCTCATTCGCTCCTTTATTTTCCAGAAATACGGCCATTCGCTCAATATATGGCTATATGAGTGATGTTTCGTGGTTTATGGCACCCTGTTGAACACTTCTGCAAGCTTATTTTGTGAAATTCGAATTTCGGTTCAGCATCCTTTTAAATAATTTTGGAGTTGGTGTCTCGACCTTTCTGAAGCGGGAAGCGAAGCGCCATGGCCGGAGTTCATCCAGGGCTTCTGATGGTGTAGGGCCAACCCCCGGTGCATTACTAGAAGTAAACTATCTTTTTGTGTTTGAAAAAAAAAAAAAATGCAGATCATGTCTTACATAGGGGTGGGGCCTCTTTTGGGATATTAGGGTATGCATATTTTTGTAAATTGACTTGTATACAGAGCTTCTATTGTGTAAAGCATAAAATGTCTCCTTTTCAGGAACTGGTCTGTTGCTCCTCACCAGCACAGAGGTGGACAAGACGGGAGGCTCTTATTACGGAGATCAGGGCCTCCATTTCCTCAGGACAACCGGTGACACTGCCATGGTGAAGCGAGGTGCGTACTTCGCTTCGCTTTGCAATCTTGTATGAAAAGAAAAGAAAAGTCTTGCACGAGACCTTGCATTTGAAGAGAAGCAATGTCTTGTGCAAACAAATGTGTTTGAGCCTAGCTCAGCCAAACTTGCTTGCGAGTTTGGCTGTGCTGAGCTATTTGTACCTTTGAACTGTGAGACGAGAGTGAGCGAGTGGGAATCCTGAAAACTTGTGAGTTTGAATGTAAGTGAGAGCGTGAGGTTTTGACTGAGCAAGGGAGAGTTGACAGTGCGGCAGTCACGTCCCAAAAGACTGACTTCTTTCTTCTACTGTGCCATACACAGAGGCATAGTGCAGCATTGTTGCCACACTCTGCAGAACTAAACAGGGCCTCTCACAGTGTTGTGTAGCGGATTAGTTTTATCCTTATTGAGTCCTTGAAGTCACTCAAATTCGTTCAACCAACTTATTTTGTTTTCCTTACATTGTGTTCATTATCTTGAGACAGTAAAGAATCAACGGCACTACTGCTATCTTGGGGGCTTTCCAGTAAGTTTCTGTCTTCCAGCGCATAAAAACGTTTTCATAATATTACTAAATCTTTCTACGGAGGGTTTTCCAATAAACAGAGCATATGGAAGTCACTGCATTGGATCCTGACCACAAAGGAATAGACTAATAGACCATGCATGTGTTCTGTGTACCGTCAAAGTGATCATTTGGTGTTGCATAAGCTTATAAGTGTACTCAGAAAAAAGTTGTTTGTTTCCTCTTGCAGGCAAAGATGGCCCTGTCTACTGTGTGGAATGGAGCCCAGAATGTGATCACTTTTGTGTTGTCTATGGATGTATCCTTGTTGGCTCACTCTGAAGTTCTAAATGCTTTTCAAAAATGGAGGAAATCATATTTGACAAAATTGGCAGCCTGTGCTTGCTCAAGTTGTATTTATGCTTACCTCATGCATGCTTCCTGGTTTACTTACCTCTTGTTATTTTTTATTTCTTTTTTTACTTTTCACTAACCTAAGAAATACAATTGGATATACAGCGACCATGGTGGCACAATACGTGGCTTTTGCCAGAAATGCCAACTTTTTAGTCTTATTCTGAAGTTAATATTTCACCCCAGTTTTTGTGCGAGCAAACAGTCTAGTTTGCAAAAAAAAAAAAACTCCATAAATCTTTATGGTATCTTTAGGTCATTCCCTTTCTTAGTCTAGCCGGAAAGTATATTCACAATCCAAATAGAAGTCACCGGTTATTGCAGATTGCTCTCTTTCTATAGAGCCATCACTGAGCAGCGAAACTCATCCTCTCGCGACCCAGTGACCACATGCTTGCGCAGCGCTATCAACATGGCGAAAGGAAGAAAGTCTCGTCCGGGTCCGGCCATCCCCGTCCGGCTCTGCACCCGTCCCCCTCCAGCTTCTGGTGGCTGTATGCGGTAGCAGATAGAGCTGACGGTTTTGTTGACCTCGGATAGATGGTGCCACTAAAACTCTGTATGATAAAAGTTTTGTCGATGATACCAGGTTTTTGTTGCATTTATTTATGTTGGAACGACAAGATTTATAAAAAAAAATCACCTTTTATTGAGCAGGATTTGCACAACTTCCTATCTTTTTACAAGTCCCCCATTGACGTCATGCCGCGTGGTTCTCATGGCCGCCGCTCGTCGCTGCGGGTCGGGAAGTATTCTAACTTTTGCCTCGCTGTTATGTGGCGGAATCGCAACATTTTGAAGGAAGGAGATGTGTTTTCTGTCCTTTGTGACAACATAAACAATGTCAGAAGTAGAAGATGTAAATTCTTTCAACGTTAAATCTTTGCACAGCTCCTTTAATGCTCTTGCATTCAAAAATTGCTAATTTTTGTGTTCTGTGACCTGCCAAACTTGTTTTTCACATCTGAAGGGCAATGGAGCATAGACAGCTGTTCTTTTCACTCAGCAGTGTCTACCTATCTCCCGTTGTAGCTAACACCCATTTCGGCTGAGGTCGCCATTGGCCAGGACAGTGCAATCAGGGCCGGCTCCAGGAGTGGGTGACCTGGGTGGTCACCCAGGGGCGTCATCAAAAGGGGTGCGCCTCTGCGCATAAAAACGTGAGGGGGGGAGGGGGGAAAGAGGCATCACATCAAACAGAGGGTGCCTCCGTGCATAAAAAGGCGATGTGGGGAGCCGCGTACAGCAAAAGAGGGGACGCTGCAGCGTATAAAAAGGTGGGGGGGAAAGGTGCTACAGCAAAAGGGGGGTGCCGCCATGCATAAAAGATGAGGGAGGCGGGGGGGAAGCGCCATGGCTCGATGGTTCAGCCAGACCCTCGGTGCCTTACTAGAAGTAAACTATCTTTTTGTGTTTGAAAAAAAAAAAAAAATGCAGATCATGTTTTAAATAGGGGTGGGTTATCTTTTAGGGGTGGGGCCTCTTTGGGATATTAGGGTATGCATATTTTTGTAAATTGACTGTATACAGAGGTTCTATTGTGTAAAGCATAAAATGTCTCCTTTTCCAGGAACTGGTCTGTTGCTCCTCACCAGCACAGAGGTGGACAAGACGGGAGGCTCTTATTACGGAGACCAAGGCCTCCATTTCCTCAGGACAACCGGTGACACTGCCATGGTGAAGCGAGGTACGTACCTCACTTCGCTTTGCAATCTTGTATGAAAAGAAAGAAAAAGTCTTGCACGAGACCTTGCATTTGAAGAGAAGCAATGTCTCGTGCAAACACATGTGTTGAGCCCAGCTCAGCCAAACTTGCTTACGAGTTTGGCTGTGCTGAGCTATTTGTACCTTTGAACTGTGAGACGAGAGTGAGCGAGTGGGAATCCTGAAAACTTGTGAGTTTAAGTGAGTTGAATTAAGTGAGAGAGTGAAGGTTTTGACTGAGAAAGGGAGAGTTGACAGTGCAGGCAGTCACATCCCAAAAGACTGACTTCTTTCTTCGACTGTGCCATATACAGAGGCATGCTGCAGCATTGTAGCCACACTTTGCAGAACTAAACAGGGCCTCTCACGGTGGTGTGTAGAGGATTAGTCTTATCCTTATTGGGTCCTTGAAGTTACTCAAATTCATTCAGCCATCTCATTTTGTTTTCCTTACGCCGTGTTCATTATCTTGAGGCACTAAAGAATCAACTACACTACTGCTATCTCGGGGGGCTTTCCAGTAAGTTTCTGTCTTCCAGGCATTAAAACTTTTTCATAAAATTACTAAATCTTTCTATGGAGGGTTTTCCAATAAACCGAGCATATGGAAGTCACTGCATTGGAACCTGACCACAAAGGAATAGACTAATAGACCATGCATGTGTTCTGTGTACCGTCAAAGTGATCATTTGGTGTTGCATAAGTTTATAAGTGTACTCAGAAAAAAGTTGTTTGTTTCCTCTTGCAGGCAAAGATGGCCCTGTCTACTGTGTGGAATGGAGCCCAGAATGTGATCACTTTTGTGTTGTCTATGGATGTATCCTTGTTGGCTCACTCTGAAGTTCTAAATGCTTTTCAAAAATGGAGGAAATCATATTTGACAAAATTGGCAGCCTGTGCTTGCTCAAGTTGTATTTATGCTTACCTCATGCATGCTTCCTGGTTTACTTACCTCTTGTTATTTTTTATTTCTTTTTTACTTTTCACTAACCTAAGAAATACAATTGGATATACAGCGACCATGGTGGCACAATGCGTGGCTTTTGCCAGAAATGCCAACTTTTTAGTCTTATTCTGAAGTTAATATTTCACCCCAGTTTTTGTGCGATCAAACAGTCTAGTTTGCAAAAAAAAAAAAACCATAAATCTTTATGTATCTTTAGGTCATTCCCTTTCTTAGTCTAGCCGGAAAGTATAATTCACAATCAAAATAAGAAGTCACAGGTTGATTGCAGATTTGATAGCGAATTACAGTTTCGTGTCTGACTTCGGCGATATTGTGAGACTGCTGCAATATAAAAATTCCTTTATAATTTAACTTAAACTATAATTTACTAGTGAATTAACAACTAACATATTGATTGTGAATTTGGTAGTGCATTATAGTTGGATGAACAGAACGTGAGGGCGCAAGTACGCTGGTGTATATCAAACATTTTTGTGAAAAATCTGAGTCTGAGGTATTGACGGACGACAAGGAAGAGAAGGAGAACGTCTCAAAAAGAATGTCTCAAAGAAAGAGAACGAGACGTTCTCCTTCTCTTCCTTGTCGTCCGTTCAATACCTCAGTCGGGTTTTTCACAAAAATATAGTTTGATGGCTGACAGACTCCATTTGGCAGCATTATAAACTACTTCATATGATTATCTAGGCAGTATTACAGCATTTGTCTCCATTTGAAATTGCTGTTCATACTTTTCTTAGTGTTAACTCTCCAGTCATGCCGGCGAAAGCGACCCTGTACAACCTGAACTGCGACCCCGTGTTTGACATGGGCACTGGCCCCAGGAATGCAGTTTACTACAATCTCCATGGCAGCCATATCCTTTTGCTTGTCGGGTGTGAATCTAGGGAATTGCATATAAAACTGTTGTGTGGCATAGTGTCTATACATCATATATAGGGTTAGGATTTTTCGGTTTAAACCGATAAAAGTACGCCGAACCCATTTTCGGAAATTCGGTTTTAACCGAAAAAGGTCGGTTATTAGATTCGGCATTTTCGATTTGAACCGATAAAAACCGATAAAAGGACGTCGAATCCATTTTCTAAAATTCGGTGTTAACTGAAAAAGGCCACTTTGACCTTCCAGTCGTACCGCAGAGCCGTGGCGAAAAAGTGGAACGACAGTGTCTATCGAAACGTTTCCGAATGTATGGGATACACGGGTGCCATCGCGACGTTTTGGTTTAATTTGCGCATCATCGATCGGAACGTGAAGTCCGAAATGCCCCATGCCTTCGCCATGTACGAGCGTGTTTTCAAACTCGTTGTAAGAAAGACTGACTTGATGCAAGCTCTGCATGTTGTGTTGTGCTTCAAAACGTCACGCCATGTCTCTTTTGGCGGTCACAATTGGTTGATTGGCCGATGTTGGCTCAGGCAGCGCTTCATCTCCTCAGCCTGCCAGTGTCCAGTGTTAGCGTTGAGAGGGCATTCTCGAAGCTCAGTGTCATATTAACAGGAAAGAAAGAGTGCGGATCAATGAGGAGAACCTGGGAAAGTACATGTGTATGTGTACTATAATAAGATCACGTAATCCTGATATACAGAAGTCGAAGTTCCATGATTTTGGGCATAGGCTTCATATCTGACTTTTTTGTACTTCTGTATTTTTAGAGCGCAGCTCTTAAGCGCCCGCTTCCGGCTTGAGCGGCGTCGCCGTCGGCGTAACCGCGCGGTGCATGATGGGTAATTTTCCCCGCTAAATCAAAATTTTTTCCGCTCCCACTCACTGAGGTCACGTGACCCCCCCCCCTCGTGCCTTCCCCTCCTCCTCAAGAGCTGCGCTCTGATTCGGCGTTACAGGGAGTTGTAAACGGCTTTCATTTTTTCTTGTTTCTTTTACAGTTGCACACATTTGCCAAACAAAGTGTCCATTTTTTTTTTTTCAATGTATCTGTGCCGTTATTTTTTGAGTGATCACAAATATCAGAGCTACAAGGATAATCTGATTCGGTGTCCGTTGGTGTTTATTTTATATTCACCGAAAAAAGCCGATAAACTTTTGTGGGCATAAATATACGCCGAAAAAACCGATAATTGAATTTTAAAATAAACACCGAAAAAAGTGCGCCGAATTTTGAAAAAATAGAAACCGAAAACGCGGAACCCTAATCATATAGCACGGTTCGACTCAGAGTATGCAGTGTCGGGTGCACCAGGAAATGGCTTGAAAGGCACATAGCATTTTTTTTTGATAGGGCACGACGCCCAAACAAATGACACTGTTTTTCGGCTTTTTTTTTTGTCAGAGAGAGACGACCATGATGGTCCAGGTGTTTTTTGAGAAGAGGTTGTTGACTGACCCAAAGTCTAGCTTTTTCAGGAGCACATAAAACTTCGGCTGAAAAACAGGGATTGGATAATCCATAAATTCTTTCTCGGCGAACTATGTTTCTTAGGTGTTGTCGAAATTAAACTAAATTCAAGAGAGTTGATACAACCTATTTGTGAGCTGTGCAATATGAAAATTTGGAGATGAACGCTTGACTCGCACGTCCTCTTAATGTGCCCATCCGCAGTCTCGCTTCAATAAAAGACTCTGGAGCTAAACAATTTTGCCTCTTATTGTATCACTAAAGAGGTCCAAAGAGTTGAACAGTAAGCTGTTTCAGTGTTTTTCAAAGACAAATGCCCTTCTCGCATTTACTGTAAACACTATATGCCACGAGCACAAGGTACTCTAAAGAAAGTTAGCTTCACTGGTGGGAAAGTTAGCTTCACTGGTGGCAAGTTGAACAAATGTTTAGTGGACGATGGGTTAAGAAATCAGTAGATGCTCTAAGAAATTAGCTCTCTGCCTTGATAACATTTTGTTGAATGTGCAGCAAAAGCTGGTGTAAGGTAAGCGCTTTGCTGAAGGTTGAGCTTCTACTTAATCCTTTGCCAGTTACCGACTACACTCCTTGCAAACGTCAAACCTCGTCCCTACTCGTGCTTGACTCGCTCCTTTCCCATCCTCAGGTTATTGGACGGGAGTACCGTGTCCTTTTTAAAATGAGCGCCTCAAGACAGGGACAGAAAGTAAGAGACACAACACACAGCGCTTTGTGTTGTGTCTTTTACTTTCTGTCCCTGTCTTGAGGCACTTATTGTCAAAAGGAACAATGCACCAGCTAGCCCATCTGTCATTGTTGAGTACCGGGTGTCGGTCGTTCGTTGTGGGGCCCTTAACCCTGTTCCCTGCACTGCTCATCCTGGCCGGCTTTGGGAACCTGAGGGGCAACGTAGAGGTGTGGGACGTGAAGGGGCGCAAGCAGGTGTCCAAGAGTCAGGCTGCTGACTCCACCCTGCTGTCCTGGTGTGCCGATGGCGAGCACTTCCTCACGGCCACCACTGCCCCGAGGCTGAGGGTGGGCAACGGGTGAGACGACTCGTTATGAAACATAGAAAAGAAGTTGGAAGAACCTGTTTTGCAGAGTAGGCTTATAGCGTGATAAATTTTGTGAAATAAGCTTAACCGAGCAATTTTTTTCTGCGGACCAATAGGTGTGGGAGTAAAAGGTTAGTTTTCATCAAGGAAACACTTGATTTCAATGATAGTTGAAGCAAATGAATCATACCAGTTCGTTTTGTATGGCTTCAAATGATGGAATTAGTAAAGCCAGACCAGGGTCCCGAATAGACGATTGTGGTGCTAATAAGAAGTTTCTTTTCAAATATCCCAGCACGCAATTTGCATTGTTGGTTACATCATCTATGTGAGATTTCCATGTTAGATCAGACGTGATATGTATACCAAGGTACTTGTACTCTGAAACCAACTGCAGTGCAACTCCTTGAACATTATAATCTGCAGGTGGTGTCGTACATTGGGATACGCACATAGATTTACATTTATTTAAGTTTTTAGGTGCATGGACCGTGACACTGCGTTGATATCATTTTGTAACTGGTTTGAATCAAGATTATTGGTTACTTCACAGGATAAAACACAGTCATCAGCAAATAGTGAAATGTTTGATGAGATATGAGATGGTAGGTCATTGATGTAGATCAAAAATAGCAAAGGACCTAAAAGCCTCAAGGTACACCTAAGCACATCTTATGAGTTGTGAATGCGAAAGCATGCCTGTCCCCTATTTCGTCTGTGGCGTACTGGCGTGGATGGCTGAGCGCGCGCTCTCCTCGCTGCGCTGACCTCGGTAGTGGAGCCGCTGCCTCGCTTGGCGGCCAGACGTTTCGTTTTAGAGGCGTGCTGGCAGCGCGGACACGCAGCGTCATGGGGTGGCGGTCGTTGAAACTGACGTGCAGCGGCCAATGGGAGCCTCGTTCTTTGAAACTACGACGCTCGCCAGCCAATGGAACCGAAGCCGAAATCCATTAGATTTTGGCTTCACTGCGCTCCATTGGGAGCGGGGAAACTATAGGTGCCATTTGGTTAAGCTTTTCGCGCTGCTTCGAAGCTGGGAGCCATCAGATCACAGCTTCACTTGGACAAAGGAGTTTAGGTGCCGTTTAATGCGGCTTCAAAGCTGACGACGTCGGCTCGCTCCATGGGACAGTTGAAGGGATTATCCGGTCAAATTTCGTATTCATGAAAACATTTAGACCTCATTGTCAATGGCTGTAGGAGCATCTTCACGACAAATCTGAATTGTGTGTGCTTCCCTGGAGGAGTAATTGTATTTTAACCCAAGCGTGCATAAACGGCGTTTTCCTCTTCCACCTTCAGAGAAGCGGAGTTTCTGAGGTAACATCAGGCAAAGAACGCGCCGAACTGAAGTGCACTTCAAATTTTGTCCTCCGCGTGAGCGGTACGACGTGGTTCACCCTCGCTGCTGCGCTAGATTTTTTTTTTTTTTTAGAATGAAAGGGTATTTTCGTTGTGCGGTTGTCACGCTCCACACTTCTCCGCGACATTTACAGTGGCGAGTAATATGGAATGCTGCGGTGCGTCGGGAGCACTGTGTTCCCACGGAGGAATGAGGCATAGGATATGACAATTGCAAGACTGGTGTGACGTCACGTCAGGCATGGGAGTGCAGCCGTTGATACTTGCGAAATTCGGCATGGAGTTTCGTTCAATTATCCGTCGTTGATTACACTAAATTGGGGTGTCGTTTAATGGAATAAAAATGGCCTATGTTAATCATTAGGCTCCCACCAGGTAACCATCACGAAATCTTAAGAACTTCCGGTTTTCACCGGACAATCCCTTTAATGCTTTTGCATTAAACTGAACCCTGTAGGACTCCTGAAGTAACAGAGACTAATGCGGAACTGGAATTATGGATAGTAACCAGTGGTTTGCGGTTTGTCAGGAAAGAATGTATCCAGGTGAGAATGATAGCATCAACATTTAGCTTACCGAGTTTTAATAGAAGTAGTTTGTAGTTTGTGAGACACTTTATCAAATGCTTTTGAGAATGTAAGAATATGCAATTCATACTTGACCTCCGGTCAAATATTGTGTGAGGGTCATTGTGAGCATTAAGATATTTAATGGATCCTTAATTAATTACATCAGCTTCTGCACCAAAAAAACTGACCTCTGGGTGTCGCTCGAGCTTTGTGCGGTCTTTTCGCTTCCCTCTGTGTTCTTTAATTAGAAACGGATTTTTGCATCTGGAGTACAGCTTTTTGTTTAATTGGCTTTCCCCAGGTACAAGTTGTGGCACTACACGGGCAGCCTGCAGCACGAGGTCCTGTGCAAGGAGAACGAAGAACTCTGGGACGTGCAGTGGCAGCCCTTCCCGCCAGAGGCCTTCCCTGCCAAGCCTGTCTCCTACAAGCAGGTGTCTGGCATCGAGTCGTCACAACCACAGGGTACAGGCATCAACCCTGTCGTTTTTATCACCTTTGGTGTGGGCCTGCGCTCCTCTGGTGCAAGGCGATTCTCTGGTGTTCGAGATTGTAACATGGATACTCTAGTGCTTGTGTACGCAGAAACCTACTGGAGATGTTTAGCGGTATAATTTGACATTGTCTGCACTACGCATTAGGTTGTGGAGTACTGCTTTCAGAGTTGAAAGGAAGCCTCAAGTGGATTCTTAATTAGATGAACCAGTGCTTTCTCTAATATCATAAGGGCAGCAGAAGTCAATATATATATTACCAATAAATACCGAAGGAGTGCCCACCCTACTTTCACTGAAAATTTGATTAATCTAGACATGGGCGCTTGTCCGGTGAAATCAGGTGCGTAACGTATAATTTTCAGAATTCCCAAGTTTAGGAAATGTTAATATTGGGAGCTTGAATGAAGTGGGTGCTTCTGCGGTATTTTACAGTAGTATATGTTCGAACCAATAATTTCAGAAGCCCTGGTCACCGCAATGCCACTCGTGGCAACTACCATTTTGTTGCTCCGAAAGTTGACATTGCTGTACGAGGAAGAGACAGTAGCAGCGACACGGGTTTGTTTCATTGAACTGTTTGTTAGTCTTCTGTGAGAACCTGTCCCTAAAATAAATTTACATATATTAGGGGCGAAGCTCCTTAGGGGCTAGCCATGTCCGTATGTCCGTCCGCCGTCCGCCGTAGGCCGGCGTCGGGTGGTCGTGCTTCTGCTCGTGAGATCACGTGCTCACGAGCACGGGAGCACATGCTCACGTGCTCGTGTAGGGCAAAAAAAAAAAAAAATGAAAAAAATTATGAAAAAAGAAAAATAAGAAAAAAAAGAGTAGGGGGTTCTGAGATGCCATCCCATGTCTTCTTAAAAAAAGAAAAAGAAGAAAATCACTCATTCTCCTACTGATATGAATGAAAAGGGTGCTCGTGCTTCTGCTCGTGAGATCACGTGCTCACGAGCACGTGAGCACATGCTCACGTGCTCGTGTAGGGCAAAAAAAAAGATAAAAAAAATTATGAAAAAAGAAAAAGAAAAGAAAGAGTAGGGGGTTCTGAGATGCCATCCCATGTCTTCTTAAAAAAAGAAAAAGAAGAAAATCACTCATTCTCCTACTGATATGAATGAAAAGGGTGCTCGTGCTTCTGCTCGTGAGATCACGTGCTCACGAGCACGTGAGCACATGCTCACGTGCTCGTGTAGGGCAAAAAAAAAAAATTGGAAAAAAAAGATGAAAAAAAATTATGAAAAGGAAAAAGAAGAAAAAAAAGAGTAGGGGGTTCTGAGATGCCATCCCATCTGTCTGCTTAAAAAAAGAAAAAGAAGAAAACCACACATTCTCCTACTGATATGAATGAAAAGGCTCGGCATGCTGCGGCTCGGCGTCTACGCAGACAAGCACCACCAGAGCTTCGCCCCAAGCAACATCATTCACCACATGGAGATGCGGTCAATTTTTTTTCGGACTTTTGTTTGTTGGGAAAAGAAAATATTTCACTGGGGTAATGTTGGTCAATTTTGTTTCTTAGTGAGTGTAGAAAAAAATGTATTAAGGGTAGAATAAGTCATTAAGTTATTCCCATCAAAGAAAGAGAATGTCCCACATTCTCTTTCACGCGGAACAAAATCGGAGAAAACTGGACGATTAATCTAAAGGTGCACGTCCAAGATGTGCACCAGGGACTCATTTGAAATTTGTTGCTGTAAAAATGGTACATATTAAAATGCCCAGGGTGTTGAACCGAACCCGAACCCGAACCGAAAACCGGATCAAAACCGTAATTTTTGACCAAACTGGAACAAGACCGAAACCGAAATCGAACGCTTCATATTGAACCCGAACCGGAACGAAACCATAATCTGATGTGGCGGTTACCGGTTCAACGAAAACGGTTCAGGGCCAATTGTGTCAATAATTGGTCGAAATGGGAAAAGTTGCGGGCGTATATTTTTCTTATGTTGCCGAGACTAATCCTACACACTGTGAGATATTTTTACATTTTGTTTTTATTGCATACGTAAGAAAAAATACATCATCGTCTGGAGAGCTTCAACTTTCCTTTGTTTCTTGGATTGACCCTGGCGGTGGCGGCGATTTCAAAGCACCGCTTGGCCGCTTGGCTACGAAATGCCAAGTGTCGGAGCGGATTGCGCCACTGTAGGCACAAAGGCCTACGCGTCCACGAATGTTTGACCTCAAGATGGACCGTAGTTGCAGTCGATGAGCCATTTAGTCAATCGAGCACCGATAGCGCACCACGTGACCTTCCGCTTGAGTGCAGCGTCACCCTGGAGGAAGGCGGGACAAGTACCGCGCCGTATCAGCAGTATAGTTTGTAGGGTTGCCTGTGGTCCATTGCAATGAAAAACAATCCCTTCTTCAATGTGCTCGGAGTGTTACCTTGTATATTAAAAAAAACAACATAGGCTGTTGGAGGCAACGCTACTCGGCGATGATTCGCCGACGCGCCGCGCCCTGGAAAGAGGCCAGGGGGAGGAGGAGGTGGGGGGGGGGGGGGGTGAGAAGTAAATGTGTCTGTTTATTTCTTTTGTAGGTTTGTCAGACTAGCCAGGCCAGCATGTCGCCTGTTCAACCATTTTCTCATTTTTGTTTGAAGTCTTCTTTCATCGTCTTCAACTGAGCATTCGAGAAACATCGTTCGCTGTGGTGGCATTACCCGAACTTTGTTCGGTGGCTGATAAGAACAAATGACCCGGTCTGGGTCCCTCGGACCGGGTCATTTGCATAGAGCGTTGTTTGCGATTAAAAGTCAAAGTTACTAGACAAAGCATCGCCACGAGATTTTTAGAACAGCGTTTTTCCGCCGGAACCGGAAGCGCTGTCAAGATGCAGTCACATTTCATTATACTTGCGTGCTGACGTGCCCGGTCATTGACACATCGGCCAGTCGGGCCGATGCATAGACGACCACAGCTTAGAGGGATTCGATAAACTACCCCAACTGCGCACTCGACGTCCCCGTTTCTGTGTTTTACGGCACATTTGTTTCCTCTCGTTCCCCTGTCGTCCACTTTGGGGTATAGCTGTGACATCTTACTGCGTGCCGAAAACAGGTAGCATGTATAAAAATACACGTGTGTGCAGAACAAAACAAACGAAAACATTTGGAGGGCAAGCAATCTAGCTAGAGACCTTTTTACTTTTTACAAAATCACAGCCCAGCATGGGCGTGTTTGTCGCTTCGGAAAGCGAGCAAAGCATGCGCTATACGCCCGAACACTAAAGATGGTACCAGCCAGAAGCTCTTTTTTGGAAAGGTCTGTAGACCCATCCCGAAAATATGCCCTCTTTTGGGAGAGTTTGAAATACTCCCCAACTGCGTGTGCAAAAGACACTATAAAAATGGAAGGCCGATCGCTTATATATAGTTCACTTAAGAACAGAAATATACAAGTAATAGCCTTGCCATATGAATGGTGTCCTTTGCGCACGTCACTGTGCACAGTTTTAATATCAGCCTAAAGAGAAAGTAGTATTGGGAAGGGTCTATTGCAAGTACCTCGTGCTCAGAAAAGGCTGCAGGAAGTGCTCGGTCAATATTCAAAGGTCGAGTTAGGAACCGGTTCGAACCGGTTCGTGCCCATTAAAACCGGTAACCGGAGTGATATTATGTGCGCTACCCTAAACCGGAACCGAACCGGAGCAAAATGCAATGCTACTGAACCCGAACCCGAACAGAACCAAATAATGACCGGTTCGAGACCCTGAAAATGCCCATCTATAGAAGTATGTAATAGACCCTTTTCATAATTTAGTGCCGTCTAGTAGCTCCAAAAGCAGTTTCACTTAAAAGAAACTAATGGCAGTCATGAAATTGTATTTTGTCGGTCGTCGTCATTTCGCACGCAAATGGCAGGTGAGAATTGGGTCTTCGGTTACCTCATAATTCTTTCTTGATTTGTTTCAGTTTCGATGGTGTGAACATGACTACCGACCAATACAAAGCAGCGACCGATAAGCCTCTCGATTGAATATCTGCCATCCAAAGTCTTTAGAGCCAAACCTGTGCCAAGAGATTGATTGGACCACATTCCGAAATTAATGCTTATGCTGCCATTGTAATTTGTGCGTTGTATTGTATGGACGTCTCAAACGCATGGGCTTCTTACATCCTCTGCTTGGTAGAATCTTCAACTTGTTCTTTCATCAGCCTCAAGAAGGCCGCCTTTAGTTTGGCACAGATGCCATACTCTGAGATGATGGTAGTGATCAAATTTGACAAATTGAATTTCATAAAAGGGTTTACTCTCGTACGATTCGTTGGTGCGTGCACTACTATGAATCATAAAAGAGTGCTAACTCTTGGGTGAGTTTGAGATGCATGGTGTCGTGTTGATCGCCGGAGTGGACCAATGTCTGCCAAAGTCGTCGAAAACAGTCGCACTAGGCGACCGAGACCTGCAAAGTACAGGCCCCCTTTATATACGCTTCACAGTATACACCCTCGAGGTGTCCTGCAACAGCCGCAATCTTTCTAGAACTATGACGTCGCTCGTAGGTGATCGGATATCATTTCCAATGCCGGAAACCTACGACCGCGTCCGCCGTGCGAGGCGTTATGGCCCGCACCTGGGGACACAGTGTCGAGTTAACACTGCACATGGCAAAGTGAAAACAGCGCGAAAAGAGATGAGGTACGAGTCAAAGAAATGTGCCTTGGCAGACAATACGAGCCGAGGCACACGATCCGGCCTTTTTCTGCACCTGCAGCCCCCCCAAGCTCTATCATATCTCATTTTGTCAAGTAGTCCAAAGTGAGGGACCTCAACTCCGTATTCAATTCCTAGTTCGGGACACGACTCTTTCTAAAACTGGCGGGCACGTCAAAGAAGCACGAAGGACCGTTTAGACTCGTGTTGACCTTGACAGTGTGCCCCAGGTGCTGTAAAAGCGCACATGCCGGCACCTGGCGTGTATCCTTTTTTTGCCATTCGGTACCTGGCGTGTATCCTTTTTCCGCCATTTTCATTTCGCCATTCTACATATTGACGTCCCGAATTTTGAGATGTGCAAAGGACGGGGTCGCTTCTGTCGCAGCGTCCAAGCAGGTGTACCGTCCCCCCGGGGCCAGGGGTCAGGCACCCTCGTTCAAGGTGAAGGACGAGGAACCCCCCGCGGGCGGCGACAAGGCTGCCGACGCGACGGCCGTCCCCAAGTGCGCTCTCAAGAACCAGAAGCGGAGGGAGGCCAAGAAGGCCAAGCGGGAAAACGAACAGGCAAGTTGGGTTTTCTGGCTTAGCCATAGATGTGCATCTATGCCGAGCCGGTACCATGCTTTGTTTCATGCGACGACAGACTGCGGCGGGCGCTACGGGCCATCCGAGCCCAATCCGGATCAGCGACGTGCCGAGCACGTAGTCACGCGATACGATCGCATTGCCAGATTGGTTGGCGATGCAATCTCCCAGCGTCTGCCGTGGTCCGTCGTAAAGTGAAACGGGGTATAGTCTCCAGGGGGAGTGCCTCTCCGATGTTTTAGCAACTGGTGTCATTATTTTAGCCAGAGGTGTCGTAGCTGAGAAAAGTCGCAGCATGGCGAGTCTCGTGCTCCTGTTTTTCTCGATAAAAAATGGTAGCTGTTCCAGGTATTTTTTCGATCCGGATGCCTGTGCACTCTTGCAGTTATATCCTTGACCTGGACCTCCGATAACTAGAAGTAATTAATTTAAAGCCAAATGTGCAAAAATAATTTTCCGCCCGACTGAAAGCTTGTCTCTTGTTTCCTTCTTTATATCCTTCTCGTGGATGTTGGGTGGTGGTGTTAAAACATTCTTTGTTAGGCCTTTTCAATCTAGCAAACTGCGAGCGCCAGATTTGAAAGGCTTAACAAAGAATGTTTTAACAACAATGTCCTCGTGCTATCCTCCTCTTCTCACCCTAATCCAGTGGTTGGGAGATTATTCTTGCCAAAAAGGAAAAAGATGTTTTCTTCTTTTTGGAACGGAGGGTGAAATTGTGCTGGTTTTCTGCTTTGCAGTCCTACGTCTAGCCTTCATCCAAAGATCCATGGGTGTCTGCTTTCACTTTAGCCTGTCCATTCTTCCTCGAAGAATCACCTGCGGTTTTCACTTCCAACCCTTCGAATTTTGCACATTTCTCATCGATCAGGTGACAAGTATGAAATGCTATGAAGAACATATATTTTCCAGTGATTTAATTTTCTCAGTGTTTGCAAATAGAGAAGAATAGCAAAAAAAATAGTCATGGAAATATGTGCTATTATCGATTCAGGATAATTTTTGAAGTACTAAACCCACAATTGTACCATCATATACACGTTTGCAAGTATGGCCTCAGGGCTCTGCCATCTTGCTCAGTTGGGGTGTTCTTGGGCACGTCATAGTCCGATTATGACGCCTTGCTAAGGCGTCGTAATCAGATTATGATGTGCCCAAGTGCACCCCAACTGAGCAAGATGGCAGCACCCTTAGGCCATGCCTACAAACGTGTATATGGTTAAAATGTTTGCAACACTTGATATTCCAGGGTGGAGACAGTCCGGTAAAGGCTCCAGCGGCAGTCCAGAGGGTGGCTGAAGCATCGGCGCAAAACACGGATGAAGTTAGCAAAGAGAAGAAGATAAAAAACCTGAAAAAGGTGAGGAGAGCTGAAGTGTTCCCACGGATCTTCCAAAACCTGGGAAACCTTTGAATATGAAATTGCTAATTTTCAATACCTTGGAGACAACTTCAATATCGAAATATGGTCCTTAAAGGAGCTGTGCAACAATTTCAGTGCTTTGCTTAAATAATTTGGGAGTTGGTGCCTCGACCTTTCCGAAGTAAAGAAAAAAAAAAACGCTTTTGCCTGCATGTCCTAGTTTTTATTTTAAAAATGGACAAAGATTGAGGTTTTCGGCACCTCTCAACTCCTTCACCATCTTCCGTGTCACGTGCGCTGTGACGTCAATGGGGGTTGCGCGGGGTTCCGGTGAAGCTCTCTCTCTAGAGCCATCAGTGAGCTGCGAGAACTCATCTGCTCGCGACCGCGTGACCACGTGCTGGTGCAGCGCGAACAATATGGTGAAAGGAGGAAAGTCTCATCCGGGTCCGGCCACCCCGTCCGGCTTCTGGCGGCTGTTCGCGGTAGCAGATAGAGCTGACGGTTTTGTGGACCTAGGATAGATGGCACCACTAAAACTCCGTATAATAGAAATTTTTTCGATGATACCAGGCTTTTGACGCATTTATAGTTATGTTGGAACGACAAGCTTTATAGAAAAGTTACCTTTTATCGAGCTGGTATTCGCACAACTTTCTATCTTTCTACAAGACTCCCATTGACGTCATGCCGCGTGGTTCTCATGGCCGCCGCTCGTGGCTGCAGGTCGGGGAATATTATAATTTTTGCCTCATGACGCAGGCGGAATCGCAACATTTTGGAGGAAGGAGGTGTGTTTTCTGTCCTTCGTGACAAGATGAACAATGTCAAAAGTAGAAGATGCCAATTCTTTCAACGTTAAAATCGTTGCACAGCTCCTTTAAAAACCGTTCTGGCCCGTCCTCATTGCAGAAATTGGACCAGATTGCCATCCTCAAGGTGCAAGTTCAGAGCGGGAAAACTCTGGAAGCTAACCAGGTACGTGTTTAAAACATCCAGTGCCGTCTGCTCTGCATTTTAAGGTGCCATCGGCCAAGTGCTAAACAGCATTTCGCTTAGGTATGCCTACCATGGTTACAGCAACAGTGGCATTTTTGTAAATAAATTGGTTTAGTAGGGAAGCTTCTGCTACACATAACTATAGCATTTCTTAACAGCCATATTCAAATTGAACTGGTGAGGCTCGTTAGCATGGCTACATGTTTCAAGACGCAAGCGGCGGTACAGTGCTCAACATGAAACGGACCAGCAGAGCTCGTGACTTTGCATAGCTGCGTATGTGCATAAGAGGCAAGCAGACAGCTGCTGTTTGAATTCGCTGCACAACCCACCAATAGGCGATCACAGCAGGCCACGGACTTGTAGCACGAGCGTGTCTCTTTTAATAATGTCTCAATATGACACTTTACAGTGGCATGCATTAGTTTATCCTGTCCCAAAGGCACTGAAAGGGTGACCAATGTTGAGAGTGAGCTCGCAGTTTATAAAAAATAAACTGTGCAGCATCACTGTACATGATTCTTATGCATACTTATTGAAATAGGAACTCTTACATTTTTGCAGTGTTTTCACGCACCTTGGGCAAGATAAACTCGTGCATGCATACCTAAACCTCGAGACTACAGAAGGAGAAGGAAGCCAAAAAATAAATACAGTGAAATCTCGGTATAACGAACTTCAAGGTCCCGCGTAAAATTGTTCGTTATTCTGAAAGGTCGTTACAGTGAAAACCGCGAAATTAACCATAATTACTTATTTTCAAATGATTAAAACGTCCTACCTTTACAACGGTGGGTCTTTGAACTCGTTTTTCACAAAGATGAACAAGTCAACATCAGACAAAGCACATCTATTTAAAGTAGTCGGTGATTTTTTTAGATGCGGAGCATCTCTTGCTCGGGTCTATGTCCCGCGGCGTCGGCGTTGTAGTCGGCACTCGAACTACGCACGCGCAACTCTCCTCCTTCCCTCTCTCCAACAGCTGCGCGTTACTCTCTCCGCTCTCTCTCTCTACCAGCTGCGTGCACTGCGCGTGCGTTCGCTTCTCCTCACACCGCGCGCGCACGCGCAACTCTCCTCCTCTAGTCTCCTCTCCTTCAAGTGTGAAAAAAAATAAACGGCGAGCGGCGAGCGTTCCAAGTTTCTCTGCCGCGAGCCGCGACGAAGGCTCGCGTAGGGGGTAACGCTAGGGCAGTCGGTGGCGCCATCTCTCGACGTCAGCACGCAACTGACTCTTTCCTCGGAACCAACACGATGCTCCGCATCACCCCATGGTTCCCCTCGGGAAGATGGTGTAATTTTTTTTTTGATGCGTGCAGCACAATCTTTGCAGCACGAAAGACCGTTTTTATTTTTTGATGCGGCAGCACCGCAGCACGAACGCCGGCTTGCTTTGTGGACGCAATAAACACAGAAAAAAGCCGCGTCTAACAAGGCTCGAGAGCACACGCAGAGGTGAGAAACAAAGATGACAAAGATAAACCCGATGCGTCGCCGGCGATGCAGCCAGTGCGGTGCCACCGTAGACTGGCGTGCTTCGTAAAATATCCGTCAACGAAAAAAAAAAAGAAGAAAAAAATTGTCAATGCAAAAAGAGTTACGTTTTCGCCACGCTTCCTCCACAAAAAAAAAAAGCAAAAAACAAAAAAATTATTAGGCGGGTTTTTTTTTTTACTTTCTCAGATTTTTCGTGCACGTGCTCCCTGCCTCCCTCTTGCCCTTGCCGAACCCTCGCCTCTGCTCTCTGCGCCGTCTGCGCTGCCCATCGTCGTTTCAAAAAAAAAAAAAAAAAAAGTAGTTTGTCTTTTGTTATCTCTTGCGCTGTCTCGCGTTTTCGACGGAGCGAGTTGCAACTTGCAAGGCGTCCGCTCGCCGTGTCGTCTGCTAGCCTGCCACTCCGGCTGCCGTGTCAGATTCACTTAAACCTTAGAATTCCCGCACTTCAGAATATGAGTTCGTAGTACTGAGGTGTTGTCAACATGATGCGGAGCTAAATATAGCGCTCGTTATTCTGAAATGTTCGTTATTCTGTTGTACGTCGTAGTGAAATAATTTTGCATTACAACCATAGGCAGTCAGCACGGGATTTTTCATAAGTTTGTTAATCTGAAAAGTTCGTTAAAGTGGTGTTCGCTGTACCGAGATTTGACTGTATGTGCACAGGCGTGCATGTCCTTTTTACATTACTTCTTTCTCTTTTCCACGATTTTGGGCTTTAGGTATGTTTGCTATTCATGGGCTTGCCTATGCACCCAATAACCCGCCCAGTGACGCTGTATGGGTTGTTGGAGGCTGTGTACCGAGTGCAAACAGCTTCTGCATGATCAGCTCAGCTGTGCGCACATGCAACTTGCAGTGCGCCGAGGCACACTGATGGCGTAGCAGGTATCCGAGGTAATGCATTCCACAGGCAAGTTTTGTACCACAGAGCACTGTACACTGAACACATTTTATGGCATACACTCGCAATGCTCACCCCGAAAGTAACTAAATAAATAAATAAGTTCTCGGGAAATGTCCAAGGGTTGTGCTTTCAGGTGCAAGTGTGTTATTGGCACTGGAAAACTAAGCTTTTGTCTGCAATTAGGTTGCTCTATTACGTGTGGTAATTCTTGGGATTCTAGTCGTGCGTCCACTAGGGTATGAATATTAACCCGCGATAGGTTTAATTGGCCCGGTGTTAATTAGAGGAAGACCACACACCATACTATATGATGTAAAATACTTCTTGTCGCCGTCTTTCATTTTAGCTGGAGAAGATCAAGAGGGAGAAAGACCTTTTGGACGAGCTTGAAGCACTCCAGCTGTAAAGGCGGCCATCCACAAAACAAAAAGATTGTTACTAGGTCTAAGTGTAATAAACTTATTGAATTTTGTTTTAGGCGTCAACATGTTGTTTTTGCCAGAGGTTTTAAGCAATGCCTTGCTTACAATCGTGTCTTTGTAATAAAAAGCTGCAAATGCTACTCTAATGTGGCGAGTTATACGGCCAGGGAGACATAATATAGGAGGCTAATCATCACAATAGACGAACAATCAACTGAAGTTTGTTAATTAACCAAATTAATGCCAAATTACCCAAGCATCAAAGAGCATGCTGGGAACGTAGGTACATGCGCTGCATGTGCTCGCCTTCTCTAAAGAAAATACCTAGGCATGGGCGAATAGAGGATTTTGGGTCCGAATCGAATTCGAAGCGAATAGGGATTTTGGCCGAATAATTTCGAATCGAATAGTTAGAATAGTACAAGTAACAAATACCACAAGATATGTTTAAACTATAGTTTTATATTTGCCCTTATTTGGTATTAGAAGTACTGTAACTGTTAATTTTAAGTGTATCGAGTTCGGGAGCACAAAATGTTTGGAAGCTTGCGCCTTCTGGCCGGAAATCCCAGCCAGAGTAAGTCAAACCCGTTTATATCGAACTCGCAAAAAAACGTCTACCAGTTCGATATAGCGGGCAATTCGATATAAAAGTTTTAATGAATTTGACTCTCAAAAATCCACTTTCTGCTGAAATATTACACAATGAAGTAGTCTTGCATCTTCTGCTGCTTTTTCTTCATTGCATCCGCGATAACGATATTTTTCTACGCTATCGACGGACTCCAAAATGTTGAGGCCGCTGCCTTCTATATTCGCGCATTAGCGCCGAACTATGCCGAGAGCACGGAGTACGTCCTAGCAGGAGCACCTTCTCCTGCAGAGCGCCGTTTTGCTCTGCAAGTTGGCTTTCCCCTATGACAGGTGGCTTCGTTGGGGGAAGCCCGCTAGCAGAGCAAGCTGGCTTCTTTTTTTAGGGGCGAAGCTCCTTAGGGGCTAGCCATGTCCGTATGTCCGTCCGCCGTAGGCCGGCGTCGGGTGCTCGTGCTTCTGCTCATGAGATCACGTGCTCGTGTAGGGCAAAAAAAAAATTGGAAAAAAAAGATGAAAAAAAATTATGAAAGAAGAAAAAAAAAAGATTAGGGGGTTCTGAGATGCCATCCCATCTGTCTGCTTAAAAAAAGAAAAAGAAGAAAACCACACATTCTCCTACTGCCATGAATGAAAAGGACCGAAAAGCTCGGCATGCAGCGCCTCAGCGTCTACGTAGACAGCAAGCTGCTCCGGAGACCAGGGCGCGAGAAGCTGCTGCACAGCGTCAAAAACGCCAAGCGGACCTGGAGTTGAGAGCTCGGGAAGCGGCGGCAAAGCGTCAACGCCGACAGCAAGCAGCAATACCTATGACCAAAATCAGTATCATCAGCACCACCCGAGCTTCGCCCCAATCAACATCATTCACCACGTAAAGATGCAGTCATTTTTTTTTTTTTTTTTTTCCCAGGCGGTTGCGTCAATTGCTTGTAAGAAAAAATAATATTCTCCTCTTGCGGACGGAGCGGGGAGCAGTGTTGCCGAATCGTGGGAAATTTCTCACAAACATAGCTCCAGGGGACGACGGGGAACTAAACTCGAACGCATATAAAATGAGAGATTTGTTTGGTTTTAAAAATGCATATTTTACATGCATTCAAGTTAAGCTAATCTTTAGCCCTTGGCGTTAGGCTTTCAACACAAGGTTGGAAATTTCCCACGATTCGGCAACACTGGGCCGGGGAGAGGGAGCACCCTTTCTCCGCATAAGATATTTTTTTCTTTTCTTCCGGGCAATCGACGCGGCCGCCCGGAAAAAAAAAAAAAAAAAAAAAAAAGCCAGCGTGCTCTGCAAGCTGGCTTTCCCCCAATGCGGCCGCTCGCGTTGGGGGAAAGCCAGCTTGCAGAGCAAAACGGCGCTCTTGGCAGTTCGATATATCGGTAGCGGCAGCTATTTTTGTTCGATATAACCATAGGTTTTGCTATATATTATCACTAACATTACTGTGCACAAAAATTGTTCGATATAACGAATACTTCGATGTAAACGGGTTCGATATAGTCGGGTTTGACTGTATTTAGAAAGGTAGAATAATTCAATATTGTCGAATACTTAAATTCGATTCTAAGCGAATGCCGAATAGAACAGAATTCGATTGGCTATTCGCAATAACCGAATATTCGCCCATCCCGAAAATACCCTATTGGAAGTAAATGACCAAAATAAAGCATCCGTGAAAAACGTGTGCAAAGTTCTGTTCTAGATTTTTCCTTTTGAACATTTAGAGCTGAAGACGCCAGCACGTGCACTTGCGTTCCTGGAACTTATTTTCATGCTTGGGTAATTCGGCAGAAGGTCTATTAGAAACTTGCAAAGTGTCATTGAAAACTACTAAATCTGCGTTCTTGCACCGCCAGCTTTGCGCCCGATCCGACTGCAAGATTTAGCAGTGTTTTGAGTGTGTTCAAACAAAAAGGAAGTTGAGAGAAAGTCTGGAGGAGCCAGAACAGTAGGTGGCATCACCAATAGCCTGCATAGTGTAACTTAGCAGAGGCAGAGACCTGCGGACCCAAAGAGTCCAAGAGAGGATGATGCAGTTCCAGAGTATTGCCATGAAACCTGTGAACATAACACCCTCGGAGCAATATTACGCACTGCCGAGAATCCGGTTCATTTCGTCCATGCTGCAATGCTTGATTACTGATTGCTTCGTGTTTGTGTCTGATTGCTTCGTGTTTGAGTACAATAGTAGCGTCTATTGTAACATTGACGCTCGAAAAAAGATTTCAGAGGTTTATTGTACTGCCCGGTAAGGGTGCTGTAACAGAAGCTCCGGGCCTATCTGTCGTCCGATCGCCTGCTTGTGATGCGGAGAAGGGACTGCTGCTCCATGCCCACTCATCTTTGAACACCTGCAATGAAAAAAATACCGTCGGTGATTGGCTATCAGCGATTGACCAACAGCGATTGGCCGTCGGCGCCTGGTCAGCTGCATGGAGGAACCACTTTTACAGCAAAGGTGTATATGACTTGTTGGTTGGATTTTTTAGGGGCGAAGCTCCTTAGGGGCTAGCCATGTCCGTATGTCGGTCCGCCGTAGGCCCGGCGTCGGGTGCTCGTGCTTCTGCTCGTGAGATCACGTGCTCACGAGCATGTGAGCACATGCTCACGTGCTCGTGTAGGGCAAAAAAAAAAAATTGGAAACAAAAAAGATGAAAAAAATTATGAAAAAAGAAAAAGAAGAAAAAAAAGAGTAGGGGGTTCTGAGATGCCATCCCATCTGTCTGCTTAAAAAAAGAAAAAGAAGAAAACCACACATTCTCCAACTGACATGAATGAAAAGGCTCAAAGAAAAAGAAGAAAAAAAAGAGTAGGGGGTTCTGAGATCCCATCCCATCTGTCTGCTTAAAAAAGAAAAAGAAGAAAACCACACATTCTCCTACTGATATGAATGAAAAGGCTCGGCATGCTGCGGCTCGGCGTCTACGCAGACAAGCACCACCAGAGCTTCGCCCCAAGCAACATCATTCACCACGTGGAGATGCGGTCAACTTTTTTGTGTCCGTCGACAGAAAACCATTGCGCGTGCCTTATCGTTCGCACCTGCCTTATCTATCATGTGGTTTTGACACTTGTTTGAATAAGGAAACCCCGAAATAAGTGTCAAAACCACATAATAGATTATAAGGCGCGCGCCAACAATGCGAAGCACGTAGCGCTCCCCTCATGTGTTTCTCAGTAAAGATTGCGGTTGCATAAGCTGCCGTGGCAATGGCAGCGTACAATGTCTTTCATTTATAAAAAAGCTTTGGTACAGTGCATTTACTTTTCTTTTGTTAATCATTTGGTATAGACCCTTTTGCTGTTTACAAACATGAACTGCCGCTTGCGTCCCAAGCGACTTCCGGTCGCACTGTCTTTGCAAGCCTGTTGAGCTTGCTTATGTCACCAGTGCTAGAAAGCAAAAATGCTACACGGACAACAAAGTTGGAGATTTAACGAGGGCCTTCGGCTGTACAATATTACGTCTTGGAGGAGGCAAGTTGGTTTACAAGACTATTCGAAACATTTTAACAGATCTCGCACTCCTTCGTTCTTTTGGCGTTCAGCTGGAGAATTGGTGGTTAAGCATTTCATCTACATTTCAAACAGCGGTGTTAATGTGGCCTTTGTTCATTATTTTTATAAACCGGAAGTTCTCTGGGACGTCAGAGTGCAGCACCACCTGGTGGCGTTTGCCATAAAAAATCTATAGTGCAGTGGGCAATCGTTGCAAGTGAAACCACAGCTTCGCTGGCCAACCACCTTCACAGCGTGGATTGGAGCCCTCAACTTCTTTCGTTTCTTGTGGAATTGAGTTCTGTTCAATTCCATCTCTTGTTTTCGCACATCAAAACTACCTATGCAAAGTTGAAAAGGTTGTCTAGTGAATCCATACTTTTTTCTGGTTTTCTGCTGTTATCCACTTTCTAGCATTGTCAGCGTTTTTGCACGGGTTGATCAAGCTGTCCATAAGCGTAGACAGCTTTACCAATTTAACAGTGCCAACTTTCCAAAACAAGATTTTTGTCAAATGAAAAAAATTTTAGCTTAGGGAAAAGAGTTGCAACACAGAAAATAGGAGCAGGCAAAACAGCCTAATTGTGTATTGGGTTCATGAGAAGACAGGCTTCCCTGGAGAAATGTATTAACAACAAGTATTAGAGGGTATTCTAAAAAGAAATAAGGAAAACAACTGCCAGCACAGAAAGAATATACTATGACTAAGCAGAAGAAGTACAACCTAAACCAGGTCTGTCATTCTCAAGCTTCTCAATGAAAAAAAGCTGAATTTCTGAGCAGTTGCTGGCTCTTGAAGTGTATCTTTAAAATACTTTAAATCTTTTCCCCTATACACAAATAAAAAAAAAAGCTCGAGGTACACCTCAGAACTTCTTACGAGTTGTGAATGCGAAAGCATTATACAACATACTTCCTCTCCACGTGTTGGCACGCTGACTGACACGCAGCGCTATGAAGTGGCTGGTCGTTGAAACTGATGCTGCGCGTCAGTTTCAACGACTGACCACCCCATGGCGCTACATGTTCAATGAATGGGAGCCTCGTCGACGTGCGCCAGCCAATGGGACCAAAGTGTAAAAGCTTTGCGCGTGGTTTCATAGCTGGGAGCTGACTTGACTTGGAGAAAGGATTTAAGGTGCCGTTTGGCGCAGTTTCAATGCTGATGACGTTGGCTCGCTCCATGAGACAGTTAATGCTTTCAGCATTAAAAATGCTGTGGGTTGCTTGTAAACATCTACAAAAGTGAAGATAAAGTTGCCTTATTTGGCACTGCCAATAAATGGGCAGACAATCCATTTTCACTGGTCCATGTGTGACTCTAGTCTATGCTAGACATGATGAGTGCTTGGCAACATGCAGGGCTTTCTGCAGCTTCAAACCAGATCCCAAAGGCTGACATCAAAAATTAGCCATGGGTTCTAACTACCAAACCACTTAGACTAACCTAAATGCTATAAAAATTGTGAATAAAACAAATTAACTGGAGGGTTCAACTGTTTTAGCTAGTAACTTAATTACGACCTCCATATACCTAGTAATAATTAAAAAAACTTTACTTACCGATAGCATATCTGATTTTGAGATTGTTCCACAGTCCCATAATATTACATATAAATGAAACATGCACTAAGTACCATTTATATTTTCAACACTTGACGATTGAGCGTGAGCCATGATGCACTGGAGGAATGCTTTCCCTCTATGCACGCAGCTGTACTGTGGTGAAGCGCGATACATAGAATTGCAATGTCCACTCTGTGGGTGTCGCTTCTCCACAGTGCGCGGGAGGAAGCGCACTCAACGGAGCTAATTTATCCACACTGACAAAAAATGACGAGAAAGATAGCAGATTTTTCAAGTGTACAGCCAGTGTTCGATACAAAGGTCAAATAAAATATCACATTATTCAATGCGATAATCTGAAGTTTGAAAAATTTCCACAGGCCTATTGCAAAGATCCGGCAATGTAGCACGGCCCGATATTCAGGCATCAGCAACGTTTGGTGCAATGTTGGTGCCAATTCCTTGCATCTTGGTGAAAGGATATAGCAGGGTAAGCACTTTGGCACAGATGGTGCAGCAATCACACCATTGCTGGTTGCAAGGTTCTTTCAAACTAAATCTTCAGAAAGTCAGCTGGTCCTCCTACATTAATTTCAGCTTTACGGTATCCACATACAAAGTGCCAGGACTAAAAGAAAACATCGACGCCAAACAGACTAGCACCAACGAGGCCAATAACATGTATATGTATTGGCGTTTTTTGAATAGTGAATTTTTCCACCAACCTGAACTGTAAGTTCGGGAACTAGACCCGATAGTCGGTCAACAATGTGTGCCAGGACGAGCTGTTCGTCTGCATCTCTGCGTACTCGCACGTGCACCGAACCAGCCTGCAAACGAGAAAAAAAAAATCATGATGCCAAAATTGCTGTTGTTGCTACGCCGATTCTCGATGAAATGCGTCAGCATTTAGCGCAGGGATTCCAAATTGGCGAAGGATGGGAATTTCAACCTCGTAACGGTCAGCATACTGTTGGCTTCAGATCGCCAATCTTTCCTGCTAGGTGTTGACGGTTTCACGCAAACAGCATTGTCGCTGCACCTTGGCTTCACATTGTCGCTTACATTGCGCATACTGGGGAAACGAAACCGTGTGTCTACGCCCTGGTACCGTTGTAAGAGGAGTGGGCATCAACAGCGTTGCGTCACTGGAAGCGTGTGAGAACACTTTTTCCCGTTTACGTGTGAGAGAAAGTGGACCTAACGAGCGAACGAAGGGAGCGAAAGAGCATAACGGGAACTGTGCTGCGGTCTCACAAAACCAGTCCAGTCCAAACCAAAGACGGCTGCATGCACCAGCTCTTTGGAAGTGCGCTCAACTGTTTAAAGCGGTCATGAAACAATCTTTCAACTTTTTTTACAGCGGAGCTGTTAAGGGCTAGTTTCCCCAGGATCGTGTCCGCCAGCAAACAAAAGTCGACACAACACTCTGGACAGCTACCGCCATCTATGAGCGACGGCGGCAACCAGACAACTGGCTTGCCGGTTGTCTGGCTGCCGCCGTCGCTCATAGATGGCGGCAACCTTTCCAGCCTTTCCACTCTGGCTTGCCGACTTGCGGCCGGCCATTACTGCATTCCCACCATAGTACAGCTTCGCTGGTCTTCCTTCTTCACCAGAGTGGAAAGGCTGAAAGTTTTTTCTTAGCTTTCGTCCTCAACTCACATATTGTGCATTGTACTAAACAGTTCAAGAAGACGGAAAGGAGGGACTCCCCTCTTGCTCAGACCCTCGTTTGTGTACCCGGACACTGCAATTCTCCCACTAGAAGATTAGCCCGTCGCTCAAAACTCGGACAAAAGTTGCTTTCCCCACCTCGTTCACCCCTAAGCTGACAGTGCTGTGGAAGCTACGTGCTCTTTGGGCCAGCCATACGCTCGTCACCCCACGGGTACTTCGAACGGCTCGGTTGTCACCGTTACAATGCTGACAACGCCACCAACGGCAAAGCTCATTACCACGCCAGCCTTGCTACGTCACGAATGCGGGGAATCTTTTTTTTTCTGTTCTTGTTGCCGCCGGATATTCCATGACGCATCGCGCTCTCTGTTCGCTTCTCTTCGAGCACTTGCTCGAGTGTACCGTTTGGAACGAAAAATATAGCCAGTCGTTCAAAATACGAATGTGCGATTATCATTTATGGCCATTATCCGTCACGCTTGACACATTTCCGAACGAAATTTGTATACTGTAAACGACTTAATTTTCGCGAATTTCGTGAATCGTATACAATTCGCGAAAAATAGGTCCCGCGAACAATTACGGTAAAATGTAAACACATTGAAATCTATATTGAGATTCCCCCGCGTCGCGAAAATTAGAACCCGCGAATTATTCTAAAATTTCAGCTTTGACCTAAATCGCGAAATATTGAGCCCGCGAAAAATAAGTCGTTTACAGTATTCCAATTTTCGTTTCTGTACCTCTTTAAATAACTGTAAAATTAAAATTTTTGGAAGACCGAAACAGAAGTTGGAAGCAAGTAAAGCTGTTGTGTCTGGTGCATACATGCAAAGATTTCGGCAAATACCTATCACAGCTACGAAAGCGGCGAAGCCACGTGATACCAAACTTGACAGCAAGTGCACCTACTTTGCAATACCACACAAAACAATTTTCTTTTTTTTTCTAGCCTTTGGTAGCACTTTGAGCACTGTCGCCTATATTTCCACAACCTCAAAACGCTCCACATTATAGGAATGAAGGAAAAAAGGACATCAGGTGTTCGATTTTGGTCACCGCGAGAGCGAGAACCTAATTTGCCTCTCGCAGAATGAGCGAAGGTAGCATTCATAGACAGTTTGTCTGCTAACGCGAGCGAAGAACGCGGTTTGTCTGCAACGAAAGCTGCATTCGCAGTTGGAAATAAAACAAAAAAACACCGTACATCATCTGCTAACAGAGCAAAAAAAAAAGTAAATCGTCTGCTATGAGCCGAGCGCCGAGGCGAGGCGAGATCGTAAGCAGATTAAAGTTGTGATCATCTGCTATTTCACGGTGGAAGCCATTGACAACCCACGCTTTGTTTGCAAATCTCAAGCCGTTCTGCTGCCATACATAAGCCGACATCGACCGCTTAATGAAGGAGTGCTAAGGACAAACACATTGGAGGCTGCGAGACCTTTTGCTATTCGTATGTTGGCGGGATGTTCTCACCAAAATAATTCCCGATTGAGCACTCGCGAATGGGTCAGAAATGTCTCGTTAGTTGATCAGACGCAAGTTGTGGTTCCATGTTCAATCAGCAGCCGAGAACGCTCTCACTCTTACTTTGACCAAAATCAAACTCCAATGACGACAATGATCAGAGTTTTTTGCCACAAGGGGCCCAAAGACCAATCACGATCGCACGTGGGACTCCACCTACCAGGCTTCCGAGCGAAAGGCTCCAGAAGTGCTCGTGCCTGAACTCCAGGACTCCATCCAGGGTAGAGGCCTCGCGAAGGCACTTGTCCAGCTGGCCCAGCAGGGGCCCTGGCGTTGTCTGCACATGTGAGCCCCAATATCAGTCCACAGTGCTCCTTAACAGAGTTACGCGTGGTGTTTTAGGGGCGAGGCTCCTTAGGGTCTAGCCTTGTCCATCCGTCCGGCGTCCGTGCTCACATCGATTGCCATCCCATCTGTCTTCTTAAAAAAAGAAAAAAATGTTTGCGCAGTCAACAGGATTCGAACCTGTGCGGGGAGACCCCAATGGATTTCTAGTCCATCGCCTTAACCACTCGGCCATGTGTCATCCATCTGTCTGTCATGGATGAAGCGTTGCATGTAGCCGCTCAACGTCTATACAGGAGAGGGCGCTGCGGTCAAATGCGTATATAATCGCGTTAAACTTTGCATGCATTGGCTCAACATTTATAGACGAGAGGGCGCTGCGGTCAAATGCGTATATAACCACATTCCATACCACACATTCTCTTCCTGACATGGACCGTTGACTTAAGCGGTGGAGATGTGTTCCCTACGGCTTCTAGCGGATCCAAGCTGATCCGCTAGAAGAACCACTGGCTCTGCATTTCACCGACCATAAAGCAGTAATAATGAAGTTGAAACGCGACCTATGAGCATTACCTATGAGCAATAAAAAAAAATCAGCACTACCTATGAACAATAAAATCAGTATCATCAGCACCACCAGAGCTTTGCCCCAATCAACATCATTCACCACCAGGAGATGTTGTAATTTTTTTCTAAAGCTTTACAGATTTGATTTGAAAAAGCAACAAAACCTACACTAGTGCGGTCTGTGCAGGCGAGTTATACAAACAAGGTGACATAATGTAAGGCGATGGTTGTCACGATAAGTCGGTTAATTAACTAAGATTTGTTAACTTTTTAAAGTTCGGAGACAAAGGTATGGTCCCAATCACAACTTGCCGAGCATCACCAAGAACCACACTAAATAAATTTTAGAAAGATTTGGGTCACGAGGGAAGCGCAAAATTACCACTTTTGCAACGCGCACGCGGTGCAAAAATGCACCCACGCGATTCTTCGTCGCTCACCCGCGTTTTTGCGCCATCACTCGTTACACGAGTGGCGACTTTGGCACACCACCGTGCTTGCCACGCGCCCCAAATCTTCCTTAAAATGTACTCGTTTAGTTACTTTCAATGACACTCGGCAAGTTTTTAATTGAAACCATATTTTTATTTGCACTAATTAAAAAGTTAATTAGTAGACTTGAGTCAATTATCCGACTTATTGTGACAAGTAGTCCCCTATATTATATCCCCCTGGATGTATAACTCATCTGCACAAACCACATTAGTGTAGCTTTCACTGCTTTTTTCAAAACACATCTGTACAGCCTAAAAAAAACAAAAAAACCCGTGTAATAGCACTCACGACGACCATTCTTGAAATGGTCGTCGTGGGAACATTCCAGGCACCAGTCGACATACGGGCTTTCCTGCAATGCGGTTTCTTTCTCAATGTTATACAGAAGCACACGAAAAAGTGAGTGAGGGAGAGAAAGAAAACAGTTGTTAGCCTCTGCCGACAGCCCTTGTGATACCTTTCGGAGCCAATTTTGGGCACTGCACCTGTCGCAAGTGGCAACACTGAAAAATTGTTCCGACAAGTGTGGGATTTTAAGTGACACCGATGCCCGTCTTAAGTAAAAACGAGCTTCGATTATAAGGTCGGCGATTGGTATGTCTCTTGCTTATATTTCCGATGTCTCAAAAATGGGCAGTGGGCGCTTATTGCGACGGAGGCACAAGCTCAGTATTTTACGGTAGACATTCTGTAATATACATCGATAGATCCGTTCTGAAAAAAATAAGGGGATTGACACCAGCGGTCGTGCTGGCAGTTTCAACGAACCTGAAGTAAGATGAAGGCACAGTGCATGCCCATCGGGAGCATGGTGGCACAGGCCATGGCAGCCAGCATGGCAGCTCCCACTGTGTCCGCACGTTGCCACCCGCTGCGAAAATGTGTCACAAACGTGTCGCAACGAGTCTCTGATCATAAAATTTCCACAAATTAAGTCAGCATAAAAAAAACAGTACTTAGAGGCAATGCTTTCTTCTTGCGCAGGAGTTGCAGTGACATCAGAATAATGCTGAGCTGATTGGCATTGACTGAAAGGATAGTGGGTAGACCTCAATGCTAGATGCCTTTAGGTCTACCCGCTATTTTTTTCAATCGGGCAATAAGAGCTTGGCAGAAGTGTTGTAAGTTGGGCGAGTTGGTATGATGACATGATGAACAGAACAGCGCACAAAAAGACGAGGACAGAGAAAAGGAACATGCACGACACACAAGCGCTGACTCGCGACTGAATTTATACACAAAAGAAAGAAGAGGACGTTCTAAAAGACACGCAGGGCACGCAGTGCGTGTCACACGCGACACAACACCATTTAACTACAATGTCTTTGCCCCATAGTCCGATCTAAAAACAAAGTTTCGGTTTATAGTAGTGTCACTGATGGGTGGCTAACGCAGCAGTCCCCCAGGCTGTTGATGCAATGTGCTTCCAAGATTTCGCGAGTCGTCTTGTCTCGATAGTGTCCAATTATTGTTGTGCCTTTAAGAATCAGAGTACACGAGCAGGAATTGCAATGAACGGGAAGTTGACTGTCCACCGTAGATTTTAGTGAACGATCATGCTCGAGAAGGCGATCGTTTAGGCACCGTCCAGTTTGGCCCACATATCTTCTACCACACGTTAGTGGGATTTTGTACATCACGCCAATTGAACACGGCACATAAGGGTGGCTGTGGCGTTTCTGGCACTTGTCTTTGTTGAGGTTATCCGCTATCGAACGAACCTTTGAACAGATTTGCGCCATTCTTTTAGGAGCTGAAAACACCACAGGCACATCATACCTTTGGGCTGCTCTTTTTAAATTATGCGAGGTTTTGTGCATGTATGGTACAACAACCTTTCGTTCCTGTTGATCTCTAGGTTTCTTTCGCTGAATCCCTTTAGTCTTACGTACTAAGGCCGCCACCACCTCGTTTAAAACCTGCGATGGAAAGCCCCACTTTTGGAGTCTCTCAACTTGAGCATTAAAACTTTCACGAACAGTGTGAAAGCAGGACTTCGCAAGTGCAGCCCCAAGTATGGTAACCGCAATCCCCCTTTTAACAACTTTCGAATGTGCTGATGTGTAATGAAGGATGCCCTTTTTTCACCTAGGTGAGAAACTCCAGCAGCTTGGCGTTCTAACATCATCGCAACCCCTGTGCAAGAAGTAGACAAACTTGTGCTTGCATGGTCGCCCACCTGTTTCACTGCAGCACAGTTCCCTGCTAGCGTCAATCATGTATGCCTCGTGGTATATAAATAAGATTTAGTGTTTTTGCTTTTTTTGTGTGTGTGAATTTGGTTGACTTTTTTCTACTTTTTACATGGAAAGAAAGTTTTCGGTCCTTTTCAGTAAATAATGTGTACTCACGAAAAGAGATGTACGAGATATCTTTGCGTAACACAAGACCATCTTCGCTTGCTTTTCGTGAGCCCTACACAATTACTATAGCTGTAGTCATTAACAAATTACAATGATTAGGGTGTATCGCCACGAGGAGCAAGCAAACGTCGCGTTGAGAGGCGACAGTTTGAACGCCGAGGAATTGGCCCAAAATGTAGAGCAACGTAGCTCGCTAACTGTGCCTCACTGCTCCAAGATGCAAGACGTGAGAAATACCAAACCCCAGACATAATCCACGAAACAGAGAACATAGCTTTTTCTTGCACACACGGACAAATGCGGTACAAGAGAATCGGGCCACTGACTAGGCCCCGACGAGGGAGTGTGCGACGAGTACAACGAGCGCCCCCGCCCAGCCCAGCAGCAGCAGGGGGTTGAGCCGAGGCAGCAGCAGCGACGACAGGCCGGGCACCAGGCGGCACACCCTGCAACAGTCGAAGTCCACGGTGGGCGGATGGCACCACCTGCCCACCTGCCTCCCAATTTGAGGCCTTCGTCCACTTTCCCATTTGGGAAACGGAATCCCGCTCCGTTTCACGTTGAATCCGACCGATCCGACGAAGCCGATCGAGCGGTCTCACGGTGCTAAGATTAAGCAGCGTACAAACCGTCGGAGGAAGAGAAAAGGACAGAACGAAAGAGCGCTGTTTTACTGTCCTCTTCTCTTGCTCCGACGTTTTGTGCACTGTTTAATCTTAGTGATGTACCAACAAGCTCAAATTACCACTTTACTACAGTTGTCACGGTGCTCGGCACCTCGTGCATTTGTTATCGCCTCATGGAAAAAAAAAGCTTGGGATTACGCCGAACTCACTGTGGGTGATTGGTTTAGCTGGCAAGAGCAAACGCACAAAGCCGACGGTCGCCGCGACAATACACTCTTGGTGCTGCTTGGCTGGCTCCGTCGGACTGTGGCGCAGGCTGCGGACGGATTTAATGTAAGACGGAGTATAAGAACTACCATTCACACGGCTGACTGGAGCTGCATTGATGGCGGCAAAGTCGGACGAGTTGCGACGAAAAAGTACACAGAAACACGACTGTTGATGGATGATACTCGAGGCGAAGTATTTTAAGCGCCTTGCACGACTCTGGCGAGTTGTCTTCATATCCGGTGTCGACTCTGCTCGCTTCACTGGAGTCTCACTCGCCTTTAGTAAAGGTCAATGATAAAATGCTTCCGAGCACCTAGACGCCCGAGCTTTGGAGCTCCGTGTAACAGGCTCGCCTTGACGCCGTACGTCGATGCTTACACCGCCAAACGACGGTGAGTATACGCGTTTGCAAGCCGCCACTCTTTAAAAGCTAGTCTGGCTACCGTGAGTAGAAAACACTTTGTTGGGGCACTGGACTGGCAACTGCAGGCACACCTTAGTCATCGGACGATCTAGTACACACACATGTAGCAAGATGGCGGCACCCAAAAGCACTACTTGCAAAACACATGTAGCGCTTTTTCATTCAAGCAAGGTCTTACAACTTGAAATAAATGCAAAAAATATAAAAGAGGCAAAACAAGAATGAATGACAGTTGCCATTAAAATGAGAACACTTCCCAGTGGCCTGGCGAGAGCAAAACAATGTTTCCCCGCGACGCCAGCGTGAAACAAAGTCTTTAGATAGGGTGACCATAATCCTTGGAGTAAAAAGTGGGAAGTAAAAGCGGGGGGGGGGAACAAAAGCTCTGCTACTATGTATTCAGTTCAACTTAAAAAAGCTGATTTTCCTGAGTTCTTCACTGGAAACACAAGTGCCTTACTTCTTCATGTTTAAGCAATGAGACGAAACTCTGGCCAAAATCAGCAATATAAAAAAAAGTCTTAGATGTAACTGCAGAGAGTTCAAAATGGTGCTTATATGAGAAATAAAATTTTTGTGGTGCTGATAAAATTACGTCTGTGACGAGTAAACATCTTTTTGTTTCTTCCGCCACCTTGACATTCAATTGTGCTTCTTTCCACAGAATGGGACATGCGGCTTCGCTGACACAAAATGACAAGATGGCAGAAACAATCCTCTAAAACGGTATCCCGGCCAAAGCGGGATGTTTGGTGGACCTATCTAAAGATGACCGAGAGTTTGAGGTCAGTGCCTGAACGTCCGGCAATTGCAGATTGTGATTGACACAATGACGAGCACGACTCACCCGTGGCTCAGGTCTGCCATGTGCTCCTGCAGCCAGCTGGAGCTGCAGGCAGTCAGCACGCGCCCCAGCGAGGGGTGCTCTACTCCCAGCTGCACTGCGAGGTGGCAGCATAGGGCAACCAGCAGGCCGGGCAGCACAAGGCCCCTGGCGTCGGAAGCAACACACGTGCAGTCCCCACAAGAGCCGGAATCAATTTAGAGCAAAGTCCTAATCAGTTTACTGCACGCACCACAAATCTTGTTTTACAAACTCCTGCCAAGTTGCGGGTGGGTGTACGTAGGACAAACTGGACAATGTTTTAATGACAGGGTGCATGAATACCAACTAGCTGTTTAAAACAACTAAGGGGGGAAGGGGGGGTATCTTGCCGTGCACCGCTCGCGTTGCAGGTACGAACCACCATTAGAATTGACAAAGTTTATCAAAAGAGCCAATGATAAAACAAAAAATTAACATTACCGGAGAGTTTTTTTATCAAATCTTCCTGCGCAACCGTGTTAGCACGCTTTCTCGTTGCTTTTCTGTAGAAATTAATGTTCATTTTTTCTGGAGGGTGTGAACATGTTGGGATTATGTGGCAGTGGTGGCAGGTGGACCACTCGATAAAGTGTCAATTAAGTCGGCCGAAGGTTAGCGCATGTCCTTGTTGTTTGTGTCTTTTTCGCTCTCTTTAATACCCCTGAAAGCATGTGGTGACGAGCTCAATCCAAAGTTTTAATTTTTAACCCTGTTTGTATGGTGCACTTCCAAACAAGGATGCAGAAGGGCTGCTTTTATCATTGTGTTAGCGCCAAGAAGTAGGAGTAGATGACAAAGAAATCCGTGCTCCTGGACCAGCCGCACCGCCAGGTTACCACCCTCCCTTTGTTAATATTATAAATAGCCGTTCACCTTCCTAACGCACTGTATCTATCTATTAGTGTTCACGCCTAGCAATTGAAGAAAGCCTCACGCCCTGGAGACACATTTCTCATCAGCATCTGTGAGGTTGCACTTTACGCTTATCTGTAACTTGACCAGTTTTCCCCGGAAGACCGGTGTTCGGAGTGACGAAGCACGCGCATTACCAGTCTGTAGGTACGGTTGAATCCACTTACGACAAACCCCGGAACGGAGAAATGTGGGAGCAGTGAACTTTCAATGCATTTTAGCCCACTCTTAATGAGCCAAATATGACAAAACAAATTGCCCAAGCTAGATATCTTATTTTGTAAAAACAACTAGAAACATGTATCCCAGGTATAATGAATTCTGGATAAAGAGAACAAATTTTTGATTTGCATCGACTTGGTTATAACTGGGCTTGACTGCATGGATAAAATATGCTGAATATTGCTATTTTGCTATGGTCACGAATAGAGAGGTGCAAAGCATGCACGGTCACTCACGTGTGAACTACAGGTTGCTGCACCAGACGCATCAGGCTGTAACAGCAAAAAAAAAAAAAAAACAATATAATGCACTCAAACTCTCCAGTCTTTGTTTTCAAAAAACGTCTCTCCAAATCTAATACTTGGGTTTTGCGAACATTTAAATAGTAGTTCAGAATAATATGCTGTTCAATATTCGCTTTGAGAGGAACTGCGATATTCATAGTTCTCGAAGTGTTGATCATGGCGGGTAAGCCTCATTGAGTGCGCCTCTCACCGAGCACCTGCGCACTACCGGGAAGTAAAACCCGCGGAGCTCGAGGGCATTGCTTCCCCGCAGTGCACAGGTGCTTGGTGAGGCTCACTGCGAAAAAAGCAATGCCCGCGAGCTCCGCGGGATATTGCTTGCCTGCAGTGCACAGGTGCTTGGTGAGAAGTGCACTCAACGGAAATAACCCGCCGTAATTATGCAAGAGTGCTTGCTAGGATAGCAATGTCTTGACAACCTGATACATTATACATGCTTGTTTTTTTTGTCAAATTTTAAAATGCCACTTCATAAATATAGTAATTATATTAGAATTAACTGAGCTTAGAAGTGGACAAGTGGAAGGTTGGGAACAACCTTCATGAGTCCAGCTGAATTTGCGTTTTAGGGGCGAAGCTCCTTAGGGGCTAGCCATGTCCGTATGTCCGTCCGCGGTCCGCCGTAGGCCTGCGTCGGGTGCTCGTGCTTCTGCTCGTGAGATCACGTGCTCACGAGCACGTGAGCACATGCTCACGTGCTCGTGTAGGGCAAAAAAAAAAAATTGGAAAAAAAAAAAGATGAAAAAAATTATGAAAAAAGAAAAAGAAGAAAAAAAAGAGTAGGGGGTTCTGAGATGCCATCCCATGTCTTCTTAAAAAAAGAAAAAGAAGAAAACCACACATTCTCCTACTGATATGAATGAGTATGATATGAAAAAATTATGAAAAAAGAAAAAGAAGAAAAAAAAGATTAGGGGGTTCTGAGATGCCATCTCATGTCTTCTTAAAAAAAGAAAAAGAAGAAAACCACACATTCTCCTACTGATATGAATAAAAAGGCTCGGCATGCTGCGGCTTGGCGTCTACGCAGACAAGCACCACCAGAGCTTCGCCCCAAGCAACATCATTCACCACGTGGAGATGCGGTCAATTTTTTAAGCATGGTGCACGGCAGTGAAAGGCTTGGAGAAACTAGTCCCAATATTTGATTCTAAAATATTCAGCCAAAACAATTGTTCACTGCAAACTAGAAATCTATTCGCACATGCCTATACATTAATATCAACATTAAGACCTATTGCAGCTGCTGCAAGGATTGTTTGATGTCCCCCAGAAATTTGCGCACAACTTCACAGCTAATTTAAGGCCTTTGTAATAAATAGGGGCTCAAATCCGGTTTCCAGACGAAGTGGAATTTAAAGCATCACACATTTAAGAGTAGTGAGAGGTGGCAGAAGAAGGCAGTGCTGATGATAAGCTGTGCACATTCACATTTCTTCTAGTTGCATTCCCCGTCAAATCCACATAGTTGAAAAGAAGTGTGCATCTGCTCCAACATAAAAGGCAGCCCAAGAGTGATGTCACAATCCAGTGCCAGCGGAGTCGAGCTGCCCACATCTGATGAACCCAGTAACCTCCGTTGCATGTTCTCTGGATAGTGCTCCGAGCACATCGCCCTGTTGCTGAGGTGAAGCCACGAGACCTCTACCTCGCTGGCACCAGAGTATATGCTGTAGAGTTGTGGCGCCCGTAGAGGCAACCTGGTAGCGACGATTTTGAGAAACGCTACGACTTCCTCGTGGTAGGTGCTACGTATTTGAAGCCCACCTTCGGAGCTCATGTGAAAAAGTAACGCACCTCTCTTTGAGCAGCAGAAAGGCCCCTAACTGAGCCAGCATGGTGATGGCAAACAAGGACAACACCTCCCACCTCCGGCACCTAGAAGATACAACACAAGGTGAGGATGAGGTTCAAAACGTGCGTCCAGCGAAAGGTGACTTTTCCAGCAACCTCGTGTTAGCTGCATTCAATGTCCGTTTCTTACTGTCACAATCCTAGCGGCTTTTCAACCCGTGTAAAAGAAATAAACAATGTCAGGTTTTGGAAAGCAGCAGTGCTTCCCAAACCAGCACGATTCTGTTTTCCTTCACCACTCCAGGATCCCAGTTTCTTTCTGCGTCACTTCACTTTTTTTGGTGCTTACGGGGTGTCCACTGGATTAACGAAAGCACAAACCAGCCAAACGGGCATCTCAAGATTTCAGGTTAAAGGGGGGGCCAGGCCTGAAAATAGAATATCGTGGTACCAAGGCCCCGACGTAAACCATCTCGTTTCTTTGAGTGCAATACTCGTGAACCAACTTTTCCCTGTTACAGCTGAGTCTTTGTACAGTACGTACAGCGATCAAAACGGAACTTCAAAGCAGCACAAAAGTCACACTTGACCAAACAAAGGTGTTGTACTTTGCACGCTGCTCACGCATCTGAGCATTAGAATACTTTGTCACCGCTGTATCTTTTAGACCACACGGGAAGGAGTAAACACTCACCCGAAGCTGAAGCTCGGTGCTGCCCTGTGCTGCGACACCCAAAGACCCAGGAGACAGTTGCCGAGGCTTCAAAGACAAACTTCTCTCACAAAAATATTCACCCCACAAGTCTACTACATTAATCTATCTATCACTCATTCTGTAAATCAATAATTTAATCATAACTGTTCACTTTAGACATGTTTGACATATCGCTACTTCTTAGAGCTGAGCTCCTAAGACCCTTATGTCATTTGTACCTTTTTCACGCTTTCCCAGTCTGAGGATTTCCTATGTGGTGCATTCCACATAGTCCTGCATTATTAAAATTGAGTTCCATAGTGACAATAGTGCTATCATTTTAACAGTCAGCAATTTAAAATGTATGGCATTGCAACAACGACCATACAGCTATGCACAAGTGTCAACTAAATCACAAGCTGTGCTGCAACCATGAACAATCTATGCAATATAAAACGTTGACACTATGGGAAATTATTGTGTACAATGTGCGTCCTAAGATACTGTTCTGATCGAACAGTAATAGTTCCTGCAAAAATCTTAGGTAGGCGATAGCAATGGTAACGAAGTAGTATGAAAATATAGAATGATATACCAGTGGCATAGCTATGCAACCCAGCACCAGGGGTCCTTAGAACTTTTTGTCCCCCACCCGTCCCCCCCGAATTCACTCCCCGAGAGGAGAGCAAGGTGGGGGGGGGGGGGGGGGTGCCGCCAGAGCTCCCTACCCCCCTTCCCTGCAGTCACATGGGGGGGTGCTGCCAGAGGTGGCACGCCCCCACGTGACTGGGACGCCTGGTACACCCATGCCCCCCCCCCCCCCCTTTTCTGTTACAATGCCACTGTGATGTACTGTAATGGGTAACGCAGTTGCACAACTACTCACCAGAGTAGGTCAAAGAGAGTGAGTTGTGCGAGGGCTGCCAGCGCTAGGGGAAGACACAAAGAATTAGCGCAAAGAAATGACATGGAGAACCCTCATTTAAGTGTTTAGCTATTCAACCCAAATTATTTTAGTTAAGTTGAAAGCATAAACTTTTGGAGATTGCAAAGGTTAAAATTTAGAAATCCTTATTATCACGAAAATCGCATAAAAACAAATAAGCTTGAATATTTGGCTTCTAACCAAAACTCCAGTGAAAAATCCCATAAATAAAAGCAACTGGTGCTCCACAACTATTAAGATTTATATAAAATATAACTGAGGGCAACAAAATGTTCTTTAAACATTTTCCCCAAAAATGTTTCGTTTTATTCTACCCCAATCTAATAACTGAGAATAATGCGAGAATAAGAGGTGTTTTTAATGACATCTCAAGGGGTCGCAAAAACAGCTCCATGGCTAATTAGAGATCCTTGTTTGTTTGTTTTTAATTATGGAAAGGTGGAAGCACACCTAAGAAAAACAAATGACCCCATAAAACAGTAAAAACATTACAGTGACAGGCATTTAAGTTCAGTCCTCTGGCCACTCGATTGAGGGAGCACTATAAGATGAGTGCAACACACAGCCTTTAAACTGAATTGGTGCCTTTTCATCGGCTAAACTGACCAAAGCAATCAAATTACAACTTGCTCAATTAATTTTGTGCATCCCCCACGTGCATTTGAGCAAGCTAGTGCATACCTCTCTTTTGCCTGTAGGCAGACCAAAATGCAGGCACTGAACGATTCGCAATACTGGCTAAGCGCTTACCCAGGCTGTCCGAGGTACGGCTCCAGTAAAAAAGCACGACGCTGCACAAGGCATTCCCCACCAAGAACCAGAGGATGTGCTTTGCCTGCAACATTTCAGTTGCGAAATTGCAATGCTCGCACACTTACGGTTAAAGCAGGATGCCACATGCACACTGCACCTAGATGTCATAAAAGAATATTCAAGTAGTAAAAAAGCCAAAAGAAAACCCAACCAATGGCCATCTTTATAATTTCTTGTTTGCATTGAACGCTAAGTACCCAGACATCACGTGAACAGTGCAAACTGACAATGCAGCTATTGCCATCATGAACTGCCAAGTGAAGTTTACACATGGCACTTGTATTAACTTAAATAAAACTAACACATGACAGAACCACGTCCCTGTCATGTGCTTAAGCACCAGCCCGCAGCATCGGTCCAATGACTTTCCCAATGCTCCCTAACATAGCATGCCATATCAATGAATAGGTTATAGATGGGATGAGTGAGAAGAAAAGAAAAAGGAGGAAAGAGAGTTCTCGGAAACAACAACAACAAGCGAGACAAAGGGCCGGGTGGGCGAGATTTTAACTGATTAAAGCAGAACTTTGGGCTAGTTGTTATGCAGACATAATTAAAAACAAAACAGCACAAAGACCAGAACAAAGTAAAAGGTAATCGACATGACACAGCAATAACTCTCAACTGAAGATTTATTTACTGGATGCTAGCATAAATAAATCTTCAGTTGTGAGTCAGCGCTGTGTCCTGTCGGTTACCTTGTACCTTGTCTTCATTTTTGCGCTGTTTTGTTTTTAATTATGAGATTTTAGCATTTGGGCTTTGTATAGAAATCCAGATCGAAAGACCCGTCGAGAATCAAGACCCAGGTTTCGCTTCGGGGAACAACCAGACAAGAAAATCTCAGCAATGTTGAGAACATTTCCCAAAGATTTTGTCCCCCTATACCATAACCCAGTTTTCGGCATCCATCAGATGCTGCATCAGTGCAGCCAATCCACCTTATTTTAATTTCGATTATTTATTTTTGTGGTATCCAGGGGCAGATTTAGAGGGGGGGGTCCGGATGTCCTGACCCCCCTCTTGATTTCTGCATGTGTAAAAATTTAGGGCGTGGGAACGGGGGGGGGGGGGGTTCCTAAAGATATGGTACGCTGACCAACACCTGACCCCCCCCCCCCCTCTGGAAATTCCTGCATCCGCCCCTGGTGGTATCTAAAGTGGTATCCACCTGGCTCGTTCGTTTTAGACATTTCTTTTGTACACTTGTTTGGAGATATACGATTTTTGCCTTGTTCTGTTACAAATTGAGTCATTACGTTTACGTACAGCGCGAAAGCAGATTAAAATTCGCGGTTATATTTTAGGGGACGCCACAGCGGCTCACAATACAGACCCAGATACAAACCCAGCTCACAATACAGACCACTTGGTGACGCATAATGGTGCCATGTTCTTAACCTTAAACCTGCGTTCTCGCTTAAAAGAGGCGAAGGCAAGATCCGTGACTCCTGCGTGTCAGGGTGGTTCTCTAGTAAAAAAAACCTACGAACCTTGGACTCCTTCAGGACGGGTCGTAGTTCGTTGACGAAGCAGGCCACGGGTCCCAGCGTGGGCTTGCCGAAAGGCTGGAATAGGCCCTGCGTGCAAGGGGGAAGGGGGGGGGGGGGAGGGGGGGGGCGTGAACAGTAAGCCACCAAAGGTAGTCTCTTGAGGACATTTAAATCTAAAAAGGAACCTTCGTGGAAGCATTGCATGCTGCTCTGATCTCTGATAAGAGACTTACCGTGGCACTCTCGTCCTTCGAGGAGAAGTACGGAGACAGCCGCTGCCTCAAGTCTGGAAGGAAGGCTCCCTGCATCGCTGGTGTCGCTACAGTCACTAAGGTATGTAAGTACAGTCACCAGCGAACGCGAAGGACAGTAAAATGTTGGACAGCTCATTTTTGGACGGGAGCAGACGATTCGTGACGGAGTTTAGAGCCACCACCAGGGACCAGCGGACATACTGTTCCCGTGGTTTTCAAAGTAACAGGAACTGGTTTGTTACGGGTTGTGTCCAATATATCTTCGTGATTAAGATATGATAAAATAAGTTGAACAACTTTTGCCAGTGTCGCAAGCTCAAAAAACCATACCGACCACACACGATTCACGAATACAAACAGTTGTACTGTACGGCTTGGATCGGCTTTGCTTGGACAGATTAAACGTGGCTTATCCTGCAAACTAAAGTCCCTGTGGAAACAAAGCGGAAACTACGCTCAACAAGATTAACTATACCAAGCAACATCGGAAGAAACAAAATCACTGAAAGAAAAACCTGACAGGAAAACACTCTGATACAATTTTATTAATAATGGTGAAGACGTGAAAATTTCATTTTGAAGTATTCCGGCTTGTTATTGGAAGAGAAATCAATCCAGTAGAATCCGATCCGTGAATTCGCATGGCCGCCGGTTTGCGATCTCTTGAAGTCATGAAGCTCCTTGTTATTGGTGTTCAGCCACGTAGTCGTTGTATTTAATTTCTTGTAATGGACATGACGGAAAAGCCCGAGGGGCCCGAGGAGGCAGCTCCAGTGCCGACCCCGACTGCCCCAACCACTCCGGGTCCGGTCAAATGTGCCGCGACAGCCGGCATGGCACGAATCAAACCAGAGTATGTACCCGACCATGCTCCAAGTTCGACGTTTCCAAAGAACATGTCGCACTTGTGACTACTAATAGGCTAACTCTGATAGCTGCCGATGGGATATTTTTCTAAACTGGTGAGCACACCCTCACAGCAGTACATACGTCTGCCAAAAATGTGCGTCTCGTTAAAGGGAACGTGCTTTCGAGTATTTACGTTGGACCGATTCACGTGTCATCACTGGTATAGAAGCTAGAGTGTCCACAAACGTGCTGAAAATCTGGCTAAACTACATTCAAACTTTTTCTGAACTCGGGAACACGACCAGCGTGTTCAGGAGGTTGGTTTGTTGGTGCTGCAGCTGATGCGAGGAGTAGCACCTCGTACGCATTCAAACGGGTGGTGCACGAAATAACCCAATCCCGAAACACCTGTGTCAAAATCCCCGCTGCGAATTCCCCGCGTTCTATCCCGTTCTCAAAATCCCAGGCTTTCAAAACCCCCTTTGCCCCTATCGAGAACCTTCGATGACTTATGGGGGCGATGATGGCATTGCTCTCTTGGATGAATGATCTCGCGGCACCGATGTATGTGTCAGCGCCCCATCTTTATCTCTATCTGATAGGGAGTATACGTTCCTTCAAAATGAACCAGTCACGTAGGAAAACGCGCTTGGCTTCGTTCTGTCTTTTTCCTTTTTTCCTTTTTCTTACCCATGTGCACGTGCACATTGGACATAGCTTGCGTTTCTGTGTTTTTTTCTAAAATAAAGTTCAGTTGAAAGTGCGCCTCGTCCTGTCTGCTTCTCTCCTCGTGTCCTCGTTGTTTTGGCGCCTCACTTCAAGCATGTACCAACTAGCCCAACTCGCCGTTCTAACTCTCTTGGATGTTGATGTCAAAGAGTCGAGGTCAAGATGCTGGAGGTGGCGATCGAATATTGGCAGAGGTGCACGAGTGAATTAACATTAGGCACGAGTGCATTAACAAATGTCAAAAAATTAATGTGCAGATGATGAAAATGGAGGTTACAAAAATAACACTCCTAATTTTGGAGAGCAGCTCTTAGGTGCCCATTTCCGGCTTGAGCGACGTCGCCGTCGCCGTCGACGTAACCGCGCTTTGCATTATGGGACGTTTCCCATAATTACTTCACAAGTGACGTAACGTGAGACGTCACGAGGGTCACGAGGGACTTCACACGAGCCTAGATTTATCGGGGAAACATTCCCCCTAAAATAGCGGCAATTGTTTATGCTAAATTTAGCGGGGAAATTTCCCCAAATTTTGCGGGGAAATTTTTTTGTTAAATTTAGCGAAAATATTTAGCCGCTAAATTTAGCAGAAATATTTTCCCGCTAAATTTAGCGGAAACATTTCTCTGCTAAATCTAGAGGAAAAAATTCCCCGCTAAATTTAGCGGAAAAACTTTTTCCGCTAAGATTAGCGGGAAATTAATCGAAAATTTCCCGTTAAATGGGAGGAGAGCAGATGAGGAGGAGGGGAGGGGGAGGGGCATCCCTCCCCTCTGTACCCTCCCGCACGGACACTCGAGGCAAGCGAGACGGGGATTTTGAAAACGGGGATTTTGACACTCGGGGGAAATGGCACGGGGCATTTGGGACGGGGGAAATGACATCTGGGGGAATCGTGCTACAACCATTCAAACCACCAAATAAAACCGGAAAAAAAAAAATGAAAGTTGAGCGGGCTGGTGGTATTTATAGTAAGGATCAATCATAATTTGTCTTTACACTCCCTCCTCGTGTTCTCCAGGTTCGTACAGGAGATCAAGCCCCGCAGCGCGGACCCCGCATTCGTGGCCCCACTGCAGAACGGCCAAGCCGCCGCCGCCACCGCCGACGGCGCGCCGCCACGCAAGAAACTCCGGGGTCAGAACCGCAGCCGGCCCCACTCGACCCCGCAGCCGCGCTCCTCCAAGCTCTGCTTCAAGTTCCTCTCGGAGGAGGGCTGTCCGCACGGCGAGACGTGCCGCTTCGGCCACGATGTGGATGCCTTCTTGCGGGCTAAGCCCGCCGATTTGGGCGACCGGTGTCCGCTGTTCGAGGCGTACGGCCGGTGCCGCTACGGCGTCGCCTGCCGTTTCGCCGGCGCGCACCTCACGGACGACCGACAGAACCGGGTGTCGCCCGAGCGTTGGAGCGTGCACGTGGGTGCCCAAGTCGAGCGCAACACGCTCAGCCGCGAGCTGCAGGCATCCCTGCGCAAGCGGCAGTACGACTTTGCGGCCGCGGAGAAGACGCTAAAGCACATCGCGTCGGGGGCGCTGGCTGGAGGAGCGGTTGACGACGGGGGAGGCGGCGACGACGTTCCGCTCAGGCCGGTCGAGAAGAAAAAGGTGGGCTTCGAAACAACGTTAGCATGATATTGGGTTTAATGCCCAACAAGAAATTCCTCACTTTTTTTTTCTTGTGAATTTTTGAGTTACGGTCGTTTCCGTCCCCAAGATTGACATACATCCCTTTAAGAAAATGCTAGAAGCGCCAGCCATAAAACAAACTCTTTTGTTAAAAAAAAGTGGGTTCAAGCCGGGTTTTGGTCAGGCTCATGTTAAAAATAACAGCTGCACACTAAAAATAAATAAAAATAAAATAAATAAAAATAAAAAAAAATAAAAATAACAGCTGCACACTTAAGAATAACAGCTGCACACTAAAAATAACAGGGGGGGGGGGAGGGGGGGGGAGGGGGGGAGGGAGGGGTTTGGGCCAGAAAACTTTTCGCAACCAACATCAAGTATGCTCAGCATGGATGCGAGGCTTTGGCAGTCTTGCAATCACTTGCTGCTTGGGCAGTAAGCGAGAGAGATTCCAATCCTGCCGAGGAACTTTTGCATGCATGCTGCACGACACAAGGTTGGGCAGTGTCGGTTGCTGCTGTTTGGTGGTCTAAGGCTTATGCGACGAAAGCATGAGGACAGAAAGCATGAGGACACCAGAAAGCACAACTTTGAACTGAAGTATTATTGAAAAACCACAGTCTTTTGTCGGAAAGATGTACTGACGAGCACTTATGCATTTTTGGCATCAAGAACACTGATATTAAAAACATAAAAAATTTCATCAGCCATTTTGTTTCTTTTTTAACATTCAGACTTACATAGCAGCTTGTCTAATTAACCATTTTATATTGTAAAAATGTTTTTGGCATTTGTTTGAGTGGAAGCCTCCTCTTGCAGATATTGCTGGGAGAAAAGTTGCTTTGTTGACTCCCCTACGAATGCAAAAGATCAGGTACAATGGGGAAAGAAGTTAACCTGGTTCCTCATTGAAGCAAAATTGCTGCAATTTTGAGGGTTAAGAAAGTACCCAAATGAGCATCATCGGTCTTTCCGATGCAGCTGCACACTAGTGAAGCTCAAATTGGTGATGAGACTGGCTTAATTTCAATAAGATATTTCTAAATATTGCAAGAAAATGAGTAGCTGCTCATAAAATTGCATGCTAAATTGTGAAATTTCAATTCTCAGTGTGATTTTGGTAAATCATATTGTTTCTCTAATAAGCCTTACTTGATGGAACCTTTTAAGTTGTAGTGGGTTTTAAAATATTGGCACTTGATTGCATTTTCTTTTTATTGCAGGTTGATTTTGATGGGAAGCTTTTTTTGGCTCCTCTGACTACGGTAAGTTTTCTTACTAATCTAGTAGCTGGTGTTTGTATCGATTAGCATGTTACGAGAGATTAGGCAATTATTGTTCCCTTTGTTTGTTAACAAAGCAATTGTCGAAATTAAAGCAAAAAGTTCCATGTCCTTTTCAATGTACTCAGCATCACAGAACAACAGGACTGTTGTTGACTGCATTACCCGTTACCCGCTATGCTGGTGGAGACATTGTTAGTTGGCATTCCAGATAAATGTACAGGTTGATAACATTGGCGTTTCACATTCACAATGTGTTAGTTTACCTGCAAGCTCTATGCTACGTTGCTACATGCTTTCTGGTTTGGTATTGCTGCGTTGTGTCATTATTTACTTCTAATTTGTAATAAGATGACATACATTATATATATATATTTTTTTTGTGTGTGTGTGTGCAGTGCAGTGTAGCTAATATTTTTGTTGTGTAACGTGCCGGGTCCTGAGAAAGGCCTGCAGTATTTCAACCAAATAAATATTAAACTAAATAAGTGCGATCCTACAGAGAACTGCAATGGTCTGGCATCTAGCAACGGGACACAATTAGGCAGCTTGTATACGAAAGCAGCATTGTTTTTCCATCCTCCCCCGATATGCAAGTACTGAGTGTACAAAGTGGGCCAGCAAGAACGTGCTGTCTTCACAGGTTGGCAACCTTCCCTTCCGCCGCATCTGCAAGGAGTTTGGGGCGGATGTGACGTGCGGGGAAATGGCCATGGCCAGCAACCTGCTGCAGGGCCAGCAGTCGGAGTGGGCCCTGCTCAAGCGACATGCTTCCGAGGACCTCTTTGGCGTTCAGGTGATCACACGTGCTTGTCACACACGTTTCAGAGAGGTTCTAGACACTGAAGCCAATAATATTTTCAGCTTATGCAGACGTCTCTTCTTGCTTGTGTGTGCCATGAAGTGCACAACACCTAAGCAAAGTGATAAGATGGTTGAATAGTTAGTTAATAATATTGTGAGACATGGATTGGAATAATGTTGATATCGAGTGAGCTTGGTGTGCCCTTGCTGTCAGTGCTGGGGAAAGTTTCCATGCCTGGAAAGACCCATGGGTAGAGTGCCTCACAGGCTCCTCTTTCCTGTCGAAACAGAGATGATGCTAGAATATTTTTTAAAAATATTGCTGTCTTGCTTTTGTTGTTGATTATCTGCAGTGGTAGTGATTCAGCACTGCGAGCAGACAAGCCAGGAGATTTGGAATACATTTTAGCGCTCAAAAACAAGGACAAACAGACGAGAATCAGACACCACAGTGCGCTACTAACAACTGATTTTATTACATGAAACGACACTTATATACCTTCCGTGTTTCTGATTGCGCCCCATCACTAGCCAGCCCGATGCCAGGCCACGTCATTGAGGAATGCATGTTCCTTGTCAAGTAAATCAATTGAGGCCACGCTGACACATGCTGCCCCACCCTTCTTAATCTCATGTGCCTCGACTATCTCCCTCACAGTTTTTTCTTTGTGCCTCGCCAGAATCTTGCACTCGGAAGACAACGGCACACACTTGCAGCTTTGACAAAAGGAAAAAACTGTGAGGGAGATAGTCGAGGCACATGAGATTAAAGGCTCTGCTATACTCCGACGTAACGCGTGCGCGCGTGCGAGCGCGTCACAGCGACGTCACGTCGGCGAAAATCCGACGCTCTATACTCCGGCGTCGTGGCGTAACTGACGCGACCGGCGGCGTTCGGCGCAGCCTGACCAGTCTCGACTCCAAAATGGAGCATGCCGTATTCCGCGCCGGCGGCGCCGGACCAGGATGCATCACGCGCTGGCTCCCGGCAGCCCTCGCGCGGGAAGCGCGGCGAATACGAGCAATAGCATACGACGGGTGCACCACTCCGTGTGGCGTCATGTTTGAAGAATCGGACTCGGTCGCCGAGAAGCTGATCGAGGGAATTCGTCCTCACCCGTTTGTCTACGACACGAGGAAGCTTGAGTACCGTAGACCGTGCGCTTGTCAAAGATGTACCGTATGTACATTGACCGCCTACGCTTGCGGCGCAGGCGGTGCACCAGCAGTGCAAGCGCGAGTTTTCGTTGGGCGAGGATGTCCACGCCATCGCTCGAACTTGGCGCTCAAGAAGCGCGAGAATTTTCGTCTGCTATTCGAAACGAAAAGGAACCGGAAGTGGCGCACTCTCGCAGGAAACATGCCCTCGTAGTCAGATTCTGCGCACGCGCCACGCTGGCGGCCCACTGACGCGCGCCGCGGGAGCCGCCAGGGCCACCGGAGTATAAAGAGAGCGAATTTTCGACGCGCGCGGCGTGACTGACGTGACGTAGCCGACTTCGACCAGCGTTTGCTGGCGCGCACGTTACGTCGGAGTATAATAGAACCTTAAGAAGGGTGGGGCAGCATGTGTCAGCGTGGCCTCAATTGATTTACTTGATAAGGAACGTGCGTTCCTCAATGACCCGGCCTGGCATCGGGTTGGCTAGTGATGGGGCGAAATCAGAAACACGGAAGGTATATAAGTGTCGTTTCATGTAATAAAATCAGTTGTTAGTAGTGCACTGTGGTGTCTGATTCTCGTCTGTTTGTCCTTGTTTTTGAGCGCTAAAATGTATTCCAAGTTCCAAAACCAGCTAGCCCAACAATCTACTCTACTGAAGCCAGGAGAACACTTCTTGGTTGCCGCGTTTCGCCGAAGCAAAAAAGAAAAACCCATAAATAAACGACGCAGCATGGCCGCATAACTAGCTGAGTGTGTGGTCATACCCACCGTTGTCATTCGACTCCTTTCTGGCAAGAAAGGAGAGCCATATTTCCAGGAGTAGTCATAATGCATTGTCTGCATTCTAGTCAGTTGATCCTCATGCTGCATTATTAATTTCCTCGAGGACCTCGCGAAACATGCTTTGCCGTTTCAGGTCTGCGGGGCACACGCGGACCAGATGACGCGCTGCGCCCAGCTTCTTACGGAGAAGTGCAGTGTGGACTTCGTGGACATCAACATGGGATGCCCGATTGACTTTGTGTACAAGAAGGTCAGTGGTACTGACGTCGTAGCATTGTGCTGGTCATGCCGCTCAGGAAGATGCGTGTTGCATGGTTCGGGTGAGAGAGATATCTACACAGAAGGAAGAGGCATGGAAATACGGACACTAATAAGGCGTTGACTATGAGAGTCAAACGCTGCGAATTGAAAGGTATGGATCGTATATTTGTCGGCATCTACCTACGATTGTTTCAGCTACCTTATGCAGTAGGGCAGCTCTTAGCCTCTTTGCATCCCACATGCTGAAATGCTGCAGGGATCTGACTATACTAGCACGAAAGGATGTGAGTATTTTTAGTTACACCCAATTGTGCCTCATAATTAGGCAGATGAAGATAAGGAAATGAAAACGTCTTATCCCTTTTAAAGGGCAGAAATATAGAATTTGAAGAGAAATGTCACAAACTTCATGGACTGGGTAGGTATGGGATGGTAATCTAGCTAGAACTAAAGGCCCTTTCTTGGTTTTAAGGTTCAAAGGAGGTCGCTCGCATAAAAGAAAGTGCTAAAATGTTAGAATGAAGGAGCAGTCACGAAAAACATGAAAGGAAAATAAAGTGTTTTTTTTTTTTATTGCTACATCTGTCCTGCTAGCCAGTTTTGCACCTTTTGAGGTGCTTTATTCGTTTTTCTTTCACATTTCATTTAACATTAGGTGGATGCATTGGAATTCATAGCACTGCACCACCTATTGTTTTATGCATTTTTGTAACATGTATTTTTTTACAATAATACCCCAGAAGAGCACTAGGTATTGAATAATAATAAACATAAATAACAAATAATTATAGCCCTAAGATTGAATTGGGTTGAGGTAGAACCCGACGTTTCCTCGTCTGTCTGCAGCGAAGGAATGCCGCCCCACATTTGCCCCTTCCCCTGAGCGAAGCACGCAAACTGTAAACGTGCCCGTCTGTTGTACAGGGTGCTGGCTCGGGCTTGATGGGGCGTGCCAAGAAGCTGTCGGAAATTGTGTTTGGCATGTCGTCGGTGATGGACGTGCCACTGACGCTGAAGATGCGGGCGGGCATTCAAGAGGGCCGGCAAATTGCACACCAAGTCATCCAGGACCTCAAGAGGTGGACCGACCGGGTGGCCCTGATCACCGTGAGCTTCTTTCACCGATTGTCTCTCAGAGGTCATGGTTTCTGCATGTCCTGCGGTCAGGGGCAGACTTATTAATAGGCAGAGTAGGCAGCTGCCTAGGGCGGCAGAATTTTGGGGGCAGCCAATTTGTGGCTGCCCCAAAATTAATTGGCTCCTTATAAATCTAGTTACAAATTTAGCTACTTTGAAACTTCTAGCTACTTTTGAAAATTTTAGCTCTACACTAAACTACTCCCCGATGCCCCTGCTCCCCCCCCCCACGACCCTCGCTCCCCGTGCTTACTGTCCATGGGGAGTGGGGTTGGGTGGGGGGGGGGGGGGCACTGTGAAAGGCTGTTTAGGGCGGCAAAATGCGAAGTCCGCCTCTGCCTGTGGTTCTCATGCGCGACGCGAGATTTGAGATGCAAGGTTTTTATACTATGGTTCTCACGTTTGGTTCTGTGGTTCTCGTGTGCTACGTGAGTTATGTGATGCAGGGTTCTCAAATGCTGTGGTTGTCATGTTTAGTTCTATGGTTCTCATGTGCTAACTGAGATCCGAGATGCAAGGTTCTCATACTATGGTTCTCATGTTTGGTCCTATGGTTCTCGTGTGTGAAGCGAGATCCGAGATGCAAGGTCCTCGTTATAAATGGTTTCCATGTTTGGTTTTATGGGTCTCGTGTGCAAAGCGAGATCCGAAATGCGAGAAAAATCATTACGTAAATGTTAACGATAATTTCATAGCCTTGCAGATGATTCTTACAAAACAAATTAGGCAAAAACAAATTTGGAGTTTCATACTAACTTCGATGCTTCAGTTGGTCAGACATTATTTTTCTCTCAACAAAAACAGGAAACAAACCTTTTTTATGCGAAAGCGTTAACTGTTTCATGGAGCGCCGCCGGCGTTGGTTGTGACCGCGAAAAAAGAGCAACTATTTTGCATTAAAAAGAGAAGGTGCCAGCAAACGAGTAACGAAGAGCAACTAAGGAGAGGGTGTGCGCGTTTGGCAGACCCTCTCTCCCCCCTCTTGGGTCATGTGTCAGACCCTCTCTCCCCCGTCTTGGGTCACGGAGGACCTGAGGGTGGGGGGGAAAAGACGGTGGTGCACGCTTGGCAGCCACACTCCCCCTCCTCTTGGTCATGTGTCAGGCGTGGTCAGTGGCCCAGAGGGGGGGGCTAAGGGAGAGCAGATATTCTCGTTCCCCCTTACTCGCTCCCTCTACGCCCTGCTTTCAGCTATGTTGCGCCGCGCAGGAGCGGGGCGCGCTGCCGGGTGCTCTTACCCGCGGAGGAGCGGGCGCGCTGCTTGTAGGAATGTGCTGCATGTAGGAATGCTTTCACATTCCTACACGTAAGCTGTCTTAAGTGTACACCTGTAATTTTTTTTCGGTAGCTTGAATATTCAAGAAAATTAACTTCATCTCGAGTCTATCAGTGAGGGCCCTGCTGGTTGCGGGTAAATAATAATTTAATACAATGACAAAATTGTTTCTTTTCTTGTTGGAGCAGTTCAACTACAACATTTTTAATTTGGTGGTGCGAGCGAACGAGCTGCTAACAAAATAACGGCAATTTGCTTTGTCAAATTATGAAGTAAGCTGAAGGGCCAGAAAGTTGCAGACGAATCGCACGACAGGGCTTGACCCTGGCGGCCCCAATGTGACAATTGAATGATTCCTTTCCAGATCCACCCCCGGTCCAGAGAACAGAGGTACACACGGTCTGCGGACTGGGGCTACTTGGAACAGTGTGCGAAAGTGGCACACCCGATCCCTGTCTGTGGTGAGTCGGAGACGTCAGTGCAACGTCGCAGCCACTGCAAACGCTGTCGGTGGAAAGCACGGTGCCGTGCACTACCGGTGGAGTCTGTAGTCTCCACAATTTATTTCTGATGCAACGAACCCTTTTGAAATTTAATGCCATCCAGTGGCTTAAAAAGTCTGAGGACACCTAAGCACTTCTTATGAGTTCTGAATGCGAAAGCATGAATGTTGTTCTTCCGCTCCCTTAGTTCGTCTGCGGTGTAGTGGCGGGGACGGCCACGTTTTGCAACTGCCGAGGTAACGGCCGAGCGCGCTCTCTCATGAAGTGGCCACGCTGCGCTGACCTCGGCCGTACAGCCTCTCCGGAGTTTGCCCAGGCGGGCTGTGCGGCCAGGCCCGCACTGCTGCACCTCTTACCGGCGGCTGGGCCGCTGCATGCGCTGCGCCGCCATAGAAAGGGCTTCTCTGGTGGCATTTCTTTTAACTACGCCGCGTGAAAGCCAATGGGGGCCTCGTTCCTTGATGACGCGCGCCAGCCAATGGGAGCCTATCATCACGTTTCTGCTACAGACAACAGGCTTCGCTTCATTGGGACAGGGAAAGGTGCCGTTCGGCACTGCTTCCAAGCTGATGACGTCGGTTCGCTCCATGGGTCAGTTAATGCTTTCGCATTAAAAAGAGCAGTTTCACTGCCGACAAATTAATGGCGGTCATCAAACTGTATATCACCAAGCGCCGTCACTTTCCCATTTCATTTCATTTATTTAATTTATTATACTCTCAGGGCCCGAAGGCCTTACAGAGAGGAGTGGAATTATACATCAGTATAAATTGAACAATGAAAACAAAACGCAAAAAACAAAACACAAAGTACAGAATCGCTATGGAACATTATTCAGAACATCAGTGATGGCGGTTTTAAAATCAGCATCAGTAAGTGAGACTACAGATGCGGGAAGGCGATTCCAGTCGACGGAGGTCAGGGGTAGGAAGGAGGCATAAAAGGTGGTGATGCAGTAGGGGATTCCTACTTTTAGTGGATGATTGGTACGTGGCGATATGTATGTTAATGGCAGATGAGAGTTGGTTCTTTGATCACCTGATAATTCTTTCTTGATTTGTTTCAGCTTCGGTGGTGTGAACGTAAGAACTGACCAGTACAAAGCGGCGACCCATAAGCCTCTCAATTAAATTTACGCCATCAAAAGGCTTTAGATTTACACTCTTGCCAAGAGATCGATTGGACCATATTCCAAAAAGAATCACTTACGCAGCCGTTGTATCTAATTCATGCATCGTGCTGTGCTGACATCTCAAACGTACTGGCCTCATAGATCCTCCGCTTGTAGTATCTTCAGTTTCTTTCTTCATCAGCCTCAAGAAGGCTGCAATTAGCCTATCATTTGAGAGACTTCTCTCAAATATTCACTTTCATGCAATTAGTTTGGCACAGATGTCATACACTGAGGTGATACTTTCCTCCACCAGACAGAGCTTGCCGAGCGCCTGTGACCCCTGCATGTCTTCCCCTCACACTCCTATAGCGCACGTCACCCACTCCCCACACCCCTTCCCCCCTCTCCCCTCCCAACCTTTAAATCTGCCTGGAACTTTGAACTTGTGATTCCTCTTTAACACCCTATCCCACTTTTAATCCCTCATCCCTTTGTTCATGCGAGTCTTTTCCCCTATTAGGGTGAATAATAGTACGCATGGACATTTGCCCCCTTTTCCCGTATCTCAACACTCCCCCCCCCCCCACTGAGGTGATGGTAGCGATCGAAGTTGGCAGACTGAATTTCGAGAAGGGTCTATTTGATGTAGTAAATTGGCGTTTCTCGTTATATAATCCGGATTGGCACAGTCCAAATGTCCGAACTGCACATTATCCTCGATGTGGCAGGGCATAGCCTCCAAGATCCCGAAGCGCGCGCGTGACGGCTTCTCTGGCTGTTTTATTTAACTCGCTCCCCGGCAGTACGAGCGTAATTGCACTAACTCTGTTGCTCACTGCGACGTGGCGATGTCCTCCTAGTCGTCACAGAGCGGCAAGCTGTCAGCGGGCAGGGCTTAGGCTTGGGCTTCACGGCTACATTCATCAAGGGGCCGGGTACGGACCTTGCATTCAAGTTTACAAGGCGGGCCAAGCCGGCCATTGCTTTTTTTTAGCAGCATGTTCTTTGGAAGCGTGTTCGAGGGGTCGGGAGAGGAACCACAGTGGGGGAGAAACAGATGCCGAAGCATGTGTGTGCGTGCGTTAGAGCCCTGCATATCCGCGGATTACCCGCGGATTACCTGCGGATCATCCGCGGATCGTCCGCAGATATCCGCAGTAAACTGGCAGATGCGGATAAAAATGAATCAGATTTGGCGGATTGCGGATCGGATACGGATGCCAGGGGCTGCGGATGTGGATCGGATGCGGATATCCGTGGCTCCGGATATACATTTTTGCCGAGGCGGCCCATAAATGTGTGCGACCGCACAGTTTACCGTAGAGTGACTGAGTAAGTGATGTTATGAGGTACATCATCGGATGTATTGCAGGAGCAAACTGCTCTTTTAGATGAAAGGTGCCATCGAAAGAAAATTGTTTTTTACGTCAAGAAAGATTTGATTCTCACCAAAGATTGCATTCGAGCGCCCTATCTTGCCGAAAAGGCTGTCCCTAAAAAAAAGTAAGGAATGCAGGAGCATCCGTCGTTCCGGGTAAACGTGTTCTTGTTTGGCAGGGAAAGAGCGGAAAACATTCTCTTTGGACCAAGAAAACCCAACACGTACAAGCCACACGTAATTAGAAGCCCGCAAGTGACTTCTTCGCCAACAAGTATATTGAGGAGACTGAATTCGATCCTTTGGAGTGGTGGAACTTGCGCCAGCATGAGTTCCCTCACATAATTTTTGCAGCGCAGTTCGTGCATGCCATCCCAGCATCAAGTTCACCAATGGAGAGAGACTTCTCATTAGCGGAACTGATCTGAACCCGTCTATGTTATTGATATTCTGTTTCTTCAACACAGTAACCTCGACAGGTGAAACGTTGCGTGTGTGCGGTTTCTTTCTCTCGATAGTTGGCACCGAGTTGTTTTTAAGTATATGGTTCCGAGCAGCAGTTGAGGGTTCGTGTTTAAAATTGAAACCGGTAGGAGGTGTTGCCAATATTGAATATTGTGATATTTTCCCAGTGGTGTACTCGCGCTTTACCACATATACACGAAGACTTTGCTGTGGTGAGTGAGCGCCTTTCCTTTCTCACTTTTTTTATTGTTTGGCCTAAATAAAACTAACACAAGTCTGTCCTTTGTTAATTTTTGTATTTATAAAATATGTGTCTGTTTGAAGTGGGTTTTACAAAGCAAAAAGGAGAATAAATATTAAAATTTCCTTTCTTTTGTGCGCATCCTCTGGACAGAGTGTCAGTGTTACGGGCTCCTAAAACGATCTCATAATTGCGATTGATCTTGCCAGCGATGCGAAGTGTCTCTGAAAGGATGGTTGCTCATGTTATAAATACGATAAACCAGGGTACGATGAAATGACTTTCACCGTATTCTGACACAAAACATTCTTTGTATAAAAATAAGCAGACGGCTTATAGGATACAATCCAGGTGCTTTTTTAATTTGTTTATTAATGCTTGATTTCATAATGGAAAATGAGTGCACGAATGGAGGGTCGGAGGCACTTTCGAATTCGGCGGATGCGGTTTGAATGCGGATAAGAGTTTTGTGTATGCGGATCGGATGCGGATACAATTATTTAAGAGCATTGCGGATGCGGTCCGGATGCGGATACGAAGTCTGCGGATACGGATCGGATGCGGATGGTCAAACTGTTATCCGTGCAGGGCTCTAGCTGTGTGTGTATAGGTTTTTGTACAGTTCAATGTGTGTGCAGAGAATGCTCTTCCAGAGTACTAGCGGCATGGCATTTCTTTTCGTCCCCGGCAGTGCCGCCATCGTACCATCGCTTCTCCCCATGAATGCGCACACATATGCGCTTACACAATGTGCACCCTCGTCGGTGTAAACCATCTGTGCTTACGAGTGCCTGCATCCCCTAATATGGGCTGTATCTTACCGTCATAATATTTGCCCTAAACGTGCTTATAATACAACCAAACAACAATATGACCTGCATAATTTACGTAACAAATAATAACAAAATATGAAAAGAAGGACGACACGAGGACCTAACTTCTGTAGTATCAAACCTTGTGCTCAGGGTCGAAAAGTTACATCAAACAATGTGTGGAGATGAAAAAAAAAAAGCACAAATATACAGTATGGTTTTTTCTATTCAGGGAAATATAGTTTTTTTTTTTTGTACGAAACTAAATTTTATCTGGAGTTTTATTTGCACTACAAGAGATGACCATGAGACAAAAAATTCTAGGATCATAATAGAAGTTTGTACGGCCATTCCTGGTCAACACAAGCATGACTACCACAGACAGGGTAGCGTAACGAAAGAAACTGCTCGTAACCACTGCATTGCAAAGTGCTTCTTGTCTAATCTAAATATTCGAGGCTTGGAATCTGTAAAGAAAACAGGTTGTAAGTTGGAATATACCGAATAAACTAGGTTAGAACAAGGCTGGAATTTATAAATATACCAAAGTTATTTTTCTTGAGGTCCCATTGTCTGTTTGCATATTAATTAAGTTACATATCACAAGGTGCATAACTAGATGTGGTGGTTTATGCTACATGTGCCAAAAACTAGATGTTTACTAGATAATTCCCTACCTTTTAATTTAGTACCTAAAATTGTCACAAAGTTTATAAAAGATATTGAGGTACACCTAAGCACTTCTTATGAGTTGTGAATGCGAAAGCATGTACATTATTATTATAATGCAATTAAATGCAAAAATGCAAGCGAGCTGGACAAGAATGACGAAAATAATCCCTGGAGAAGGGGAACAAGAAGGGGTACGCGCGTGTTGGGACGCTGACTGGCGCTAACGGACACGCAGCGCCATGAGGTGGCCGGTCGTTGAAACTGATGCTGCGCGTCAGTTTCAACGACCAGCCACCCCATGGCGCTGCGTGTCCGGCGAATGGAATCCTGGTCGGCGCACGCTAGCCAATGCGATCGAAGCGGTGTAAAAGGTGCTGTGGCTAACCGGCGAATGGGAACTGGCTTGACTTGTAGAAGGATTTAAGAGCCGTTTGGCGTGGTTTCAAAGCTGATGAAAGTCGGCTTGCTCCATAAGACAGTTAATGCTTTCGCATTAAAAAAAAATGCCGAAATCATTGCGAGGTTGTCGTATCTCACCGCCATAATTTTTTCCTTCAAGCCGGGATCACACTTTGTATACATCGTACAAAAGACAGTCTTCAAACAGATTTAAACGCGAGTCACCACGAGATCTGTGCTTCGAATGCCGCATGGCAGTGGTTCAAGGAGACACTTGGCGCGCGGCATCCGAACCACGGATATCGTGGTGACTGATATCTGCACACTGCCTTTTGTATGACGTATAAGCAGTGTGACCCCGGCTTAAAGGTGTTTCTAGTAGAAGCAAACACTGCGATACGACCCCCGTTGCATAATAAATAATAAAAAAATAATAAAAGGACATCATGAGGACTGCACTTCGATAGTATCAAACCTCGTGCTCAAGCTCAATATGCTACGTCAAATAACATGCAGAGATTAAAAAAAAAGTAGAGCATAATTATTTTTTTAAGGGAAATCAAATTTTTTATGTACGGAACTAAATTTATTTTAGTGTCTTACACGCGCTACGGATTGCAGTTAAATATATCAAAAGGCTTGCTGTAGCGCTAGCCGTCACATGTACAGATTAATATTTCAAATTAAATAGGCATCTCAAATTGCCTGTCTATTTCCCCAGCGCAGCTTTTCACCGTTCTACTACAGGACAAAAAAGTCTATAAGTAGAAGCTGCTGTAACTTGATGAACACGACTTTTTCTTTGACTCGTCTCCCTTGCGCCATGCTGAAACCACTGAAACGGTGAATTCGATGCCTGGGTTGAGAGCGCGTCCCCGTGTAGAGGTGCCACCTTCTCCTCTTTTTCTGCCTACGCCCTCTCCGCACGAATGGGATGGCCGAAGAAGCATTCGCGCCGTTCGCTCGCTTCTGGATCTCGGAGGCCATGGGCAGGGTTATGAAGGGTGTCCACATACAACATCTTGAAACGAGGGATGTTGGAAATAAAATTAAGTAAATTCTCAGTATACCACATTTCTGCAACTTTCTAAAACTCTTTAACTAAAAAAAAAAAGTACTGTAAAGTTTTTTTTAAGAACTTTCACCCAAAAATGAAGAGATAAATGGTGAAAAACATGGGGTGGGCTATATTTGGGGATACGACTGGAAAACTTAATAAACATCTCCACGTGGTGAATGATGTTGATTGCGGCGAAGCTCTGGTGGTGCTTGTCTGCGTAGACGCTGAGCCGCAGCATGCCGAGCCTTTCGTTCGTTTTTATCCCTGTCAGAAAGAGAATGTGTGGTATGGAACGTGGTTATATACGCATTTGAGCATTTGACCGCAGCACCCTCTCATCTATAAACGTTGAGCCAATGCATGCAAAGTTTAACGCAATTATATACGCATTTGACCGCAGCGCCCTCTCCTGTATAGACGTTGAGCGGCTACATGCAACGTTTCATCTATGACATCCCCAGCTCTTGAGTTACTACCACATCTCAGAGCCCCCTACTCGTCCAGCAGTCGTGGCAGAGTGGTTAAGGCGATGGACTAGAAATCCATTGGGGTCTCCCTGCACAGGTTCAAATCCTGTGTGTAAAAATGTTTTCATCATTTTTAATCATTTTTTCATCTTTTTTTTTTCCTTTTTTTTATCTTTTTTTTGCCCTACACGAGCACGTGAGCACGTGCTCACGTGCTCGTGAACACGTGAGCTCACGAGCAGGAGCACGAGCACTGGACGCCAGACAGACACCAGACAGATGGACGGACGGACATGGCTAACCCCTAAGGAGCTTCGCCCCTAAAATTAGTGGTAAACACCGGGGCATCTGCCACAGACCACGTGGCATGGGAACTGATACCGCAGATTGCGGACGCAGCAGATTCGCTTTTTATGATGCAATATACATGTGAGAACAACTCTTGTGTGACAGGAACCGATATTGCTCGCGAAAATCGCGGACAAAAACGCAAGAACCCGCTACAAACTCGCTCGTCGGATGTACTGGTACCGCGGATTGCGCGCTTGATGCTGTTCCCGTCGGACATCGCGTGACGTCTGACGAGAGTCGGGGGACCCCCTCCCTCCGATTCTCGGAGCTTTTACGTTACGGATATTTAACCAGAAAAATGGGAGGGGTGATACCTCGGGGGAGGGCATCCTTGCGGGTTTTATGGTAGTTGGCGTTGTAAGGGTGCACTTTGACAATTCACCGTCAATTAAGAGATCTTTTTCAATAATTTTATTTTATGCATGGCTCTAATCGAGATTTGTTTCATTTCCGTTCTATGTTCCCAAGGTGGTGGCGACATCCTCAGCTTTGAGGATGCCAATCTGCGGCGTTCTTCGACATCCGTGAGTGGGCTAATGATTGCCAGGCAAGTGTCTCCACCTCAGACTACATCCGATCACGTTTGACTCTCATAAACCTGTCAACCAATACAAGCTGCATTTGAACATTAGGAACACCCTCAGCTACCTCTAGAGAAAATCTCTTTTCTCATTTGAAGTTCACAAAAGCATGGGGGTGGCTACTGCTCACGATTATACATAGTAATGGTTGGAAAGTAACTTAATACCCTCAGACTTCCAAGGCTGCCCCGCTTAGGCTTGGAGCACACCCACGGCAAAGCAAAAATGCCGGCAGACATGCGGGTAAACGAAAACGTTCCTGCCACACAACAGGCCCACGTAGAGTAACTTATCTATCATCCACCTTAACTTTTTGTTGTACCAAGCTACTTGTCATAATACTTTTTTTTTTTTCTTACGAGTTTTGCATTGAGTGAGGTAGAACTAAATCTGACGTCCTTATCAAGTCTGATCTGTATATATGAATCCCTAAGATATTTTCCTTATTCCTATCCTATCAAACCATTCTTCACAATATCAATTTGTGTTGAGCAACTGATCACCAGTTTTGTGTGCTCTTCCAGGGGTGCCCTGATTAAGCCGTGGATCTTCACGGAGATCAAGGAGCAGCGACACTGGGACATCTCCTCCTCGGAGCGACTAGAGATCCTCAAGAAGTACACCGGCTACGGCCTGGACCACTGGGGATCTGACACCGAGGTGGGCTGTCCCTTAATCCACTCAAAAAAAGGATGAAAAAAAATTAAAAAAAAAAATTGATCCATTTAGTTTCAGATTTTTTTATTTCCCCCTAAACATGCTATTTCTGAAGTATTGTAGTGAAATGCTGCAACAGTTTCTTACTATGCACGTTTAAAGATCACGTCACTAGAGCAACCATGCTCTGCTATATCGGTCTGTCACGAGAACCAGAGGTCGCTGTTACGTCGCGCAGATTAGGCAATTTGGCAATTAGGCAATCAGTCCAGTCTTCTAGTTTGAACGAGTTGTTTCCCACCCAGGGTCGTGAACTCACAGTTTTGCCTTGCAGGGTGTGGAGAGAACGAGAAGGTTTCTGCTCGAGTGGCTGTCGTTTTTGCACAGGTGAGCTTACTTGTGTTGACTGCGCCCTGCTGATGTTGTCTAATTCTGCTGTTTCTGTTGAATTACTCTCATTCTGGGCTTCTTTGTGAGGATTCCATTATAGGACATGTGTGGCATGTCCCATAATGGACACTCAAGTGAGCCTGCCCAGGTTTAGGAGGTGTCAGGCTTGAAAGGATTTGGAGTTGGTGGTAGCATCGTGCGAATACAGTAAACTCTCACTTGAGCGAACGTCGGTTTAACGAATATTTCAGAATAACAAACTTTAAAAAAATCTGCGGAGGTTTTCCTACGCAGTTTATGCAAAAATGTTTCAGTTAAATGGAAAACTAATTTCAGAATAGCGAATATTTCAGTTCGACGAACTGAATCGGTGGACCCAGGATTATTTTTGCAATCAGTTCAACAAAGTTTTCTGCTCTGCGGTGCTGGCGTAGCCGTTGCCCGCCGCCTCGCCGCCGCCGCCGCCTCTGCAGCGGCGGCGTATCATCACTGGCGTTTACAGCGTCGCCGAGGCAAAGTGGCAATGCGGTAGACGAAAACAAACCACGTGGTGTGTCTGTTTTTTCTTTGTCATCGGTTCCGTTCATACATCTTAGTTTTGGGTAACAACGGCAGGACGGTAGTTTGTGCCACTTTCGTAATGAATACGGCGAAACGGAAGCAGTTGTCTCTATCACACAAGCTCAAAATCCTTCAGCATCTGGACAACGGTCAAAGGCAAGTGGACGTTGAGAACGACTATGGGATTCCACCATCGACATTGTCATTGATAGTGAAGCAAAAGTCTAAGCTTGAAGGAGAAACTGCGTTCAATCCCAACAGGAAACGACTCTGCATGGGATATTTTAAGCCAGTGGACGATGCCATTGCGGTATGGCTTCGTCACAGAAACAAGCTGTGCCAGAGGTAGTGCATAAAAACATAGACTCTCTGGACAGCTTTGTTACTTCATGCGCTTTAAGAGTGCCGGTGCAAATGAAAATTACAGATGTTTTTTGAAAAAGAGAAAGGCAGCAACGTAACTGTTATGCACTTTATATCGCTGTACATTACTCCATAAATTGCATTTCACACTTTTGACTCGATGTATGCTGTGCCCTTTGCTGTTCCATATTTTAGTGAATAGTATATTCAGTTTAGTGAACTTTCAGTTAAGTAAACTATTTTTTTGGGTCTCTTGAAGTTCGCTCAAGTGAGAGTTTAATGTATTAAAAATTTCTAACAGTAGTTTCAAATAATGCACTATTCATTATCTGCTTCGAGATGAACTCCGATATTTATATTTTTCTAAGTGCTGACTGCGACGGGTTAACCTCGTTGAGCGCGCTCCTTACTGAGCACTGGTGCACTGCGGTGAAGCAACACCCGCGGAAGCGTGCTCCGGGGGTGTTGCTTCTTTGCAGTGTACCAGTGCTTGGTAAGAAGCGCACTCAATGGGGTAACCCGCTGCGTCAACACTTCGAAAAGTATGAATATCGCAATTGCCCGCTTGGGAGAAAGGCACACTTTCAAAGCGGGATGGTGCACGGACGCGCCTATGTATTAAACAAAAAACAAAAAAAAAACGAAAACTTTGTGAATGTTTATATCTACGTTGCAGTAAAATTTTCAAAATTAAACTGTGGCTGTTATGCAAGAGTTTATGTTAGGCAGAGATGCCCAAACAACCCGCGTTCATCATTTGTTATTCTTTTTTTTTTATTATTTGCAAATTCCAGATTGAAAAAAAAAGATATTTGCATATAGCAAGATCTGTGAATTCATTTAATTGAGTATAGCTGGGCATCTTTAGAGGATTAATTTTATGTCAAATTCCTTGTTTTCTAGCCATCCCAGGGTGTCAAACTTTCTGAGGCCACAGTCCATGAATATAGTTAGATTAAAATTACCTTATAAATGGACAACTGCAAACTTGAGAACAACCTTCACAAGTTTAGCTGGGTTTCCTTTTAAGTATGGTGCAACAGTAGTGAAAGGCTTGGAGAAACTATTCAATACAAGATTTGAAAATATTCGACAGAAACCGCTATTCGCTCAAACTCAGAACCTACCATTCCCACATGACTAGTTGGTGGTGATCGTTCCTCTTGGGGTTTGTTGGTTTCTTTAGATCCGATTGATTGATTGATTGACTGACTGACTCTTCAGATACATCCCCGTGGGACTTCTTGAAGTGCTACCTCAGAAGATCAACGAAAGACCGCCGCCATACCGAGGGCGGGACGACCTTGAGACACTGTTTGCCAGCCCCTCCTGTGCAGACTGGGTTCGCATCAGGTTAGTTCCTCACTGGGTTTCATTAAAATAGTTGGTTGGATGGATGGACGGTAGCGGCTAAACCCTTTGTGTTGGGCAATAACTTGCACCACATATGTTAGAAACTTTTACACCCCTTCCCTTAAAATGTTTTAAAGGGGTCGTGCAACAGTGTTTTTTGGACTTTGGCTTTTGGACGTAGTAGCACAGGGTGAGGCTCGAGGGAGGAATTTTTTTTTTTTTTTTTTTTCATCTAGGGCAGATGGCGCCACTAAAACTGGATACAGTACAACTTTGTCAATGATACAAGGTTTTAGACGCATTTACTCGTGTTGAAACAACAATGTTGATGAAATGTAGCATTATATTGTGCACATAATGGCAAACCTTGCCAACTTATTACAATGTCTCCAGGAGCATGGCACGCCTTAGTTCCCATGGCCGCCACCCCGCGGCTGCAAATCGCGGAAGATTCCTGGTATTTGCTTTGCTATTACGCAAGAGAATTGCGACATCTCAAAAGAATGACGCGGTTTCTCCATCTTTCTTGGTAAGGTAAACAATGTAAAAATTAAAAACTGCGAATTCTTTCAAAGTTAAAAATTGTTGCGTCGCCCCTTTTAGATCGTCAAACCCACCAATTTTGTGTAACAGCACTTTTCTAGACCTTTTTCATCAATCTTCTGACCTGTTCTCCGCGGTTGTAATGCTTTTTTCTACCGTTCCTCTCCTCGCGAGCAAAACTTTCAGAAATGGAAGAACAGTTGATTTTACAGCTGCCTCTGTAAAATAAACCATTTGCCAGTACTGTAACCCTAACAATTGAAGCAGTATCACAGGCACAAACAGGCTTTTAAGATACTCTTTGCAGCCACTCGTTAAAGTCGGCGGAATGCTCATGCGAGCACCACTGCACTTGGTGCAGTACACGAGCCTGTTGCTTTGGTGATAGTTTTTTTTTTCAAAATTGATGCATGAAGTGTTTTGCTCTTGTGCTTGCCAAAAAACAATTTAGAAAGTACAGAATAATCAAATGTGCTTGTTCTTGTCTCAATCGATTGGGGAAGCAAACCTTCATAGAAAAGAGGCGACTGTAACTCGGCACATCTAAGAACACTAAATCACTTCTTAATTTGTGGGCCTCCTTGTTCAAACTCGAGCCTGGTTTAGGTTACCTTCGTGTGCAAAGATAGAAATGTAAAAAAAAAGCGGATGCCACTCTGAGTTGACACCACACACTTTTCCAGCGAGATGCTTCTTGGACCGACGCCGGAGGACTTCAACTTTCTGCCAAAGCATAAAGCAAATGCGTACGCATCCTAACACCACAATGCTGGAGGCAGGTCAACCTTCATTCGGCGGTTTCTCTACCGACGTCACTTCATCTCTTCCGTGTGCCTACTATTGTAATATAGGGTCTTGTTAATAAAAAAACAAACGGCATATGCTGTTTATGCAATATTCATTTTTTTTTTTTTTTTTTACATTCACGAAAGAGTGGGCAACTCGAGCACCCGACCATAGCTGGTGTCCCAATAAACTCCAAATACACACGGGGTCGGGAACACGTGGTTTTGCTTCCGTTTTATTGGTTGCTAACAACAGGATGTTTTGCACATGGGTTGCTTGCACACTGCCACTACACTGGGATAACACATCGCATGTGGCCGCTTTTCTAAGCACCAAAACTGCACAGAGTCAGTGCACCTTCACTTTGGGCCAACAAACTAACAGGAAAAGCCTTCACACTTTTGCCAATTCCGATTTGGGTCTGTTGAAGGCGTGCCCTTTGGCTCGTCTTTGCCTCGAGCGAAAGAGCCTTTTGTTTTGCGTTTAAAATGCGGTATAATCAGCATGTCCCCAACCTTCTAAGATGTGTAGTTTCAATTACCAAATCTTGGTGATAAGACAGGACGTAAACTGACCTGCTGGCAAAGGCCATTCCTGGAATAGCTGTGCACCGTATCACACAGTTACAAGCTTATTTCTAGTTTCTTCCGACAGTTTCTAACGCAGCTAACGTAACACAGACTTGGCAGTACTGACAGTCGGGTACAGAGGACAACATGGCTAAAGCTAAGCCGCGTCCCCTCGAGTCTTTTGCCTTAGCGTCCTGAATTTGTTCAGACTTCCAAATGAATGACGGAGATGCCCAGGAACAACCGAAACGGGCTTAGAATTGGAAATGCCCATTTTGTAACGGTCATTCTTCGACTAATTTAATAGCTGGGCAGAAGACTCTTTGGACGCCGACAGCCACTAACGGACAAAGCTACGCTTAATTTGCTAAAGAAACGCTGGAAAGTCGCTTAACATCACGTAAAAAAATAAACTAGATGTATGCAGATTGATTGTCATCGCATTTGAATAAAGGTAATTCAAATACTAACAAAAACAGTGGCGAGACACTTACACCAAAATCAGTGCCACATAACTTAGAGATATGCATCATTGAGGAACCTTTGCAGTGTCTGCTGCAGACACTACATTCACTAACAAGACGCAAAACGTATGCTACGGTCAAGTCGTGAACTAACGAGTTGTAACTAGCACTTGTAGCAAGCTTCTTCAGGGTTATTCTTTGCTGCAACATCAGCAGAATATTTTGGAATGCCTTTAAATGAGCCATATAATAGTATAATAGCCATTGTTTCTATTATAATAGCAATAAATATGTTCATACATAACAGCTGAACATGTTTGTTTCATAGCTTGTGGTCATACAGTCAGAGACAAATGGGGAAGGAAATATCTCTGTAGAGGAGCTCTAAGCAAACTATCGGCTTGCTCCATACAACCATGCAACTAGGGGAAGCCGAAATTTTGATTATGTTGGAAAAGGCATATTCTTCGCAGGATGTTTCAAATTCAAGATTGGTTCTTGAAAGTGCTTCTCTTCAACATTTTAAGTTCAGTGTGCGGCCATTTCCGGAGCAGAAGTGTGCTCAGTCTATGTGTAGCATTTAAAAGGGCCATAAAACAATATAGGGTTGGATGAGAGCTGTGCAATTAATCAAATAACCTACCAATTAATGCACTTATTGCAACTAATGTTTTTCGCCACTTAATTGGTAAAAAGTGGACAATCCTATAGGGTTGTCTCGGGCATCATCTTCATTGTCGTCATTGAACCCAACATTCAATTATTCAAAAACTGGCGGTAAATTTTCTTTTGTTTATGCAGCTGACAGAATGAAATGCAAGCAAACTGCCAATGGAAATATTGTCTGCCTGTATGTGCTGTTAATTGCATTAATTGGTAGGTTAGGTTAGGTTAGGCTGGTATCATAGCCACAAAGTACTGTTGGTGAGGTATACAGTCGAGCCCAGTTATATTGAATTATTGTTTATATCAAACAATCCAAACATCCCCTTGAAAATCGCATGTGATACTATAGGAGCATTGTCTTTTAGGGGAGAAGCTCCTTAGGGGCTAGCCATGTCCGTCCGCCGTCCGCCGTAGGCCTGGCGTCGGGTGCTCGTGCTTCTGCTCGTGAGATCACGTGCTCATGAGCACGTGAGCACATGCTCACATGCTCGTGTAAGGAAAAAAAAAATTGGAAAAAAAAAATGAAAAAAATTATGAAAAAAGAAAAAGAAGAAAAAAAGGAGTAGGGGGTTCCGAGATGCCATCCCATCTGTCTGCTTAAAAAAAGAAAAAGAAGAAAACCACACATTCTCCTACTGACATGAATGAAAAGGCTCAAAGAAAAAGAAGAAAAAAAAAGAGTAGGGGGTTCTGAGATGCCATCCCATCTGTCTGCTTAAAAAAAGAAAAAGAAGAAAACCACACATTCTCCTACTGACATAACGAAAAGGCTCGGCATGCTGCGGCTCGGCGTCTACGCAGACAAGCACCACCAGAGCTTCGCCCCAAGCAACATCATTCACCACGTGGAGATGCGGTCAATTTTTTGTATCAACTCCCATGGCGGGGACACTCGATATAACAAACGAAGCCCCGCCGCCTGTTGCACCGATTGTGCCGGTGGGGCTGGCAGACCACCAAGCCAGTATACACGCAGTAAGATATGCAGCGAAAGAGCAGTTGTGAAGAAAGAGAGACAATGAACTGTAAGAGAAAAAAAAGTGGAGGATGGCAAAAGCAAGGGGAAGGGCACGCATGTGCGTAGGGAGAGCAGGGAGTGCCCGTTGTTGGAATGGTAGCCTGCACCCTTTCCCTGAACACCGCTGATACTGCGAAACTCCCTAACCCCAAAACAAAATTAAGAAAAAAAAAAAGCATTAGGCAGGTCGGTTCTGCCACTTCGAACTGCCTTATCCTTGTTTACCTTTTTCTTTTACCATTATTGCTTTGCCCGGTTTTTTTTTTGCTACCCGACATTTAGCGAGTTTTCTTTTTTGTTGCTTAACTTTTTTATGCGTCTCGCTTTTCCCTTTTTTTTTATTTTGTGCTTTGTCGCTTATGCTGTGTGGAGGTCCCAGCCAGGTGTGCGTGTAAGCGCGGCGGTGTTTGCAATCTCCACAGAGTATGCTTTACTGTATATAGCGGCTCTTGGATGCTCTATTTGGTAAGCTCCCGTTTGTCGCAACCTTTGGTATTAGCAGAGACGCCAGGAAATTTCAACTCGAGCTTAATTTAACATTTTTGTGTATCAAATTATGGTATATCAAACTATTTTACGATCCCCTTTGAATTCAATATATCTGGGTTTGACTGCACTACAATTCATTTGGACAAATACCACTTGGTAGCAGTCAGCTGGCCGCCTTCATTGAAATATACTGTTCCTGCATTGCCAAGGCCATACAAATCCCAGCTTATACAATGTTGTTCATATAATGGTGAAATTCTTTAAGAATTGTCTCAAGCTTCCTAATAAGCCAATTAGTTGATAGACAAAAGGTTATTAATTGGGTAAAAATTATCCAGCAGTCCTAGTTTGAATGCTAAATTGTACTAGCATACAGACAATTCTGACCAGTATATTTGCATGCAATGACACTAATTCAAGTTGTTTTGCTTCTCTTAGAGCCGCTTTCATTTGCTGACCGAAATTCTGATTACTTGTATGCCAACAACGAAGCAACAATAACAGTGCAATTGAGGCAAGAACACAAATGACAATGGAATATGGCATTAGGTCTATCTTTCAATGTTGTCAGACCTGGGCTTTAAATTTAATTGCAGGATCTATTGTCCCATTGATGGAAGAAATTACTTGTGGCTGGTTTTTTCCAGAAATTAAATTGCAAAAGGAACTCTAGCACGTTTGAAAACAAACTGACTGCAGAAGCACGAGCAAAAAGAAAGAAAAGTATCTCATGTAAGCAGTCTTCAACCATCTAGAAGCATGTTCCATAGACTGCCCCAGTGCTGCCTTACATTACAAAGTTCAATGGCTGCACCACACCAATTCCTTCGTCAGATATTGATGAAACATGCAGGAAGTTGGACCGCAGGAACGTTGAACATGCAGTGTCAGACATGCTGGAAATCAACACAACATGAACAGTCTGGTCAGGCCTTAGACATTCACTGGCATTAGAACAAAAACTTTCGTGCTGGCATAACCAAATATGGAAATATTACAGCAAGCATTTATGGAATTTGTAATGTGGAAAGAATTCTGTAAAGTTTATGATCACTTTTCTTACATAACCAGAGAGCAATGTTCAGACAAACGCAGTACAATGGGTTCTTGTCTGCTACTATAGAATTAACATAAGGCGACACCTCCGTATTCAGTTAGAGAAGTTTCGGAGCTTTGTCTGTATTAGTCTGAAAGCTAGCAGCATTTTTCTAGCTGTCTGCTTACATACACTTGCAGGAAACAAGTGAATGCAACATTGTGCAGAGAAGCTTTCTGCTGTATAGACTCAACTTGACACTTGCGTCACCAAAGGCCAGTGTGCAAAAAGCTTGTCACATTGCAGCCAATGTCTGAGGCTATCTGGCACATCTATAGCGGGGGAAAAAAAAACAAAAAAAAACAACACTTTACAAAAATGCCACTTGGCACAAAGGGGTTGTTACACAAGCCACAACAAGTACCATTCACTGGGACGCACAATACCAATAAATAAAAAAGTAATCTTTATTTTCCATGCATCATTTTTTTTTACCCCGACCTTATTGAGGCCGGCCAGTCATGCAGGGCATCATGCGGCGCGTGCCAAAAACTGGACCGCGGCAATTTCGCCAGAAACCCCGCAACCCGGTCGGCCTTAAATGCTGCCATCTTCGGCCCGCGTATTCCTTTTCTGGCAGACTCTCGACAGTGGCAAGCCAGAGCGACGCTGGTTAAAAAAATCAAAATGATAAAAAAAGAAACGGGGGCTAAGTATTTTGCCACGGCTCCTGATGAGAATGTGAGCTGCACTCGCGGTCCTCTCCCTGACCCCCCACCGCTGCGGGCAACAGTGGGCGAGGGCTGAAACTGACGTGGAGGGGCCGCCGTGGCTAGACAACACTGAGTGTAGGGGGGGGGGGGGGTAGTGTACAACAGTAACAACGCTGGCAAGGAGGGACGAACGCCGGCCCTCACTGGCAGTCAGTCTCGGGCAGGACGTACGAAATGTCGTCCCAGGGGTGGCGGTACAGGCCCTGCTTCAGGCGCTTCTGGTCAAGGTAGTGACCTGCGACGAGAAGAATTGGAGGGCCGGAATGTCAGCCTTGCTGTCGGATCTCTTGACCTTGTGGGAGTTCGCCAGAGACGCTTTGGATGTGGCAATCCGAAAGCTAATTTAAAACTATAAATCTCAAAAAATCACGGAAGGCGCTCTAAGCTTGTACAAAGAGAAACTTTCCGAAAGCTTCAGTCTACTGAAACAGTCTGCTTGCCATTCTCGGGCTTTCAAGCGGTACCTACCTTACAAAGTATGATTCCCGAAAAAATTGTCGGCTGCATTTCAATCTGTTGATCGAGCCATCACATGCAGAATTGCTATGTATCAGAAACTAGGTTTTTATAAGGTCTTTCTATTGGCACATTTCGATTACTTAATCGTGCGACGTCACGTGTCGCACAATGCGGTCAAGCGACGTCTGTGTCAAGGCAAGCTGTTGGATAACGTCGCATCACGTGGCACAGCGTGAAGTGACCCAGTATTGTCTCGCGACGCGAACATCTGACGTCGCAAGTCGTCGCAAAGCCACAATGTCGAGTGGCAAAATGTCATGCGACGCCGTAGCATCACGTGACTCGACACCTTTTGCTAGGTCCAACAACGTTTGTTGATGCCTAGGCTCATGGCCACGGTGCCACTGTCACATGATGTGCCGTGCCCGTCAGAGACAAACAAAATCCGAGTAAGCTTCCATCAGAGTGCAATTCTACATCAGAAGCGTACGCACACCGCAGCAAATCTCACCAATGAATCCGATGGTGCGTCCGAGCACAAAGAGGCCGTTGAGAGCCCCCATCTCGATGTACTCCTGAGCCTCTTCCGGGGTGAAGCAGCCGACGCTGCGCAGCAGGTCCACCACCGCCACTCCGATCAGGCCGTCCACATTGAGAATCAGGTTCGGCTTCTGCACACCAGAAGACAACGGCACATTTCGTCGTCGTCATGGCCACCAACAACTGTCCGAACAACTTTCCAGTTCGCCTCCGAATTCCATTGTGAGCTAAGGGAACTTGAACTCTTGTGTCGCAGATGGAAAGACCGAGCAAAATTGTTTTGCTGGGTCTTTCCCCGCCTTGCTCCACCCCGGCACCCCCAAGAAAAAAGCGAGGCAAGGTAAACAAGTGTCTAACTGAACGATACGCAAAAGACTGAACAACCAGACATTTCAAATATAGTACAGAAGCTAGCTAGTGCAAACATTTATTACCTCCTTATTTTGTCAGAGAATGCAAGCTTTCCTACAACTTTCTAGAATAATAATGTGAGAAAAATGTCTGTACGAAAATTGTGCAAAATAAAAGAACTGCGCGTTCGCACAATGGCGAGATGCATCCAAGTGGCGAAGCCTAACCTTGGATGTGGTGATCTTTTCCACCTCCAGGGCGTAGTCGAGGACAGGCGTCGACGGGAAGTGCCGCTTGACAAACTCCTTCAGAATCTTCACCCGCATGTCTGGGTTATTGATCTGCAAACACAAACTTCCTTCAAACGAAAGAAAAAATTGGCAGAGACCTTTATCTTCGAAGGCCTATAATGCATCAAATGCAGCATTTAAGGAGCGACTGTTTTAAGTTTGTTTTTAAGACACTAAACGGTCTTTTTGAAGAGTGAAGAACCTATATTTTTATCAATTCCCCTCCAAATCTAGCAGGAAAATTGAGTTGGTGAGGTCACACAACAAATTTTCTGCTAGTGGGAAAATTCAATTGGTGTATAAGTCTCGTGATGTCGGGTCTTGTGACAGCAACTTTCCCGCTAAATTTAGTGGGGAAACCAAATTGGTGTACAGGTCACGTGACGTCAATCTGCTCGCTAAATGTGGTGGGGAAACCAAATTGGGTTTCACGAAGTCGGGTCATGCGACAAAATTTCCGGCTAAAATTTAGTGGAAGAACTGAATCGGTGTTTAGGTTGCGCGGCATCGATTTTTCCGCTCAATTTTAGCGGGAAATGCAAGGACGGACGGACGGACGGACAAAGGTTGGGGGTTGTGACTTCAGTTAAAAAGCTTTAAGAAACGAACATCCTCTATGGCAGTAAGGCATTACATACTCGTCGGCAATCTGAGGCGTACAGCGCAGAGCGAGGCAGTGGAAGGACGCCCTTCTTGCGCATGACGTTGACAAACTCCATAGGGATCTGCCGGCTGTCGTAGGCCTCGCTGAACTGCTTCGCTGCTGCGTCCAGGGCACCGCCAAACCGGTCGCCCTGGAAGGACGGTACGGTCCTGTCACGGCGCACCTTCGAGCTGGGATTTCGCTCCAACGTGCACGTGAAAGAGGCTACTCTGCCGGCTCTGGGTCGACCCAGTGTGGTCATACTGAATTGAGATTCATTAAACTCAGTCTCTCAATTCACTGTAATATTTTTTACGGGAAAACAATATTCAGTATCAGTTTTCCCTGTACATTCAGCATAGCCTCTATAAGAGTATCTCTACCCTGGTCTAACCTCTATAGAAAAACAAAATCTTGTATGCACGCTTACCAATCTCACTTAACACTTCGTCATACAATATTTTTAGGACAACATAATGTATCACTGCACACCAATTGGCTAAAATTGGGGACTTTTAACTGTAGCACCTCAACTTCAAATGCCTCTTTATCGGCCTTAGATCATTGATTGGAATCGCCTTCCCATGCTCGTGGTCTAATAGCCAATTCTGTTAATTTTAAAAATGATATTTTCATTTTTTACACAATGTTTCATAACTATATTTTCTCCTTTCATTGTTCTATTTATGTATTTTGCAAATAATTAACCCTCTCCTCTCTATAATGCCTTCAGGTCCTGAGAAAACATTAAATTATTAGAAAATGATGGGAAACACCTCGCATGCCTGCAGCAGTATTACTAGCATACTTAAACTTTGCTCTACCACCTGCAATGTATTGAGCAAGCACCCACCCACAAGTTGGAAATAATTGCAGAAAAATGCGTGATGCATGTTTCTCAGGTTTGAAAGCAGAAAAGCAGAAGGGTCTGATCCCGACAAAATAACTTAGGAGCAGTGTAGAGGTACAGTAAAACTCCCCAGTTTTTAAAGCAGCCGGATCGCTCACGCAAAGCTTCAGCGCCGGTGTGCACAGGTAAAGCTTCATCATTTTGTATAGGTGCTCACTCAAAAGCTTCACGTGAAAGCATCACCACCCCACACCGGAGAGCATGTGAAAGCTTGACAATGCAATTAATGCAAAGGTGCAAGCGAGCCGGATAAGAGTAACAATAATAATCCTAATAATCTTTCATTCCCCCTCTCCAGGGATTATTATTGTCATGTGAAAGCTTCACCACTTTGAAACCGGCACGCAAGAAGAAGTGGCCGACACAGAAGAGCATGTTAGAAAACTTTCAGCCTTTCCACTTTGGTGAAGAAGGAAGACCAGCGAAGCTGTACTTTGATGGGACGACGTCAAGGACGACTTCTTGGACGACGTCAAGGACGACGCCAAAAGGACGACTTCTGGGACCACCTCGAGGACGACGTCTAGGACGACCTCGAGGGCGACGCTCAAGACAACCTTAGGGACGCCTAGGACTACCTCAAGGACGACGTTTAGGACGACTTCAAGGACGACCTCGAGGAAAAAGTCTAGGACAACCTCGAGGACGATTTTTAGGAGGACCTCTAGGACGACCTCAAGGAGGACCTCTAGGACGACCTTGAGGACAACCTCAAGGACGACCTTGAGGACAACCTCAAGGACGACCTTGAGGACAACCTCAAGGACGACCTTGAGGACAACCTCAAGGACGACCTTGAGGACAACCTCAAGGATGACCTCGAGGACGACATCTAGGATAACGCCTAGAGAAATTCAGCCTTTCCACTCTGATGAAAACCAGAGTGGAAAGGCTGGAAAGGTTGCCGCCATCTATGAGCGAGGCCGGCAGGCCGGTTGTCTGGTTGCCGCCGTCGCTCATAGATGGCGGTAGCTGTCCAGAGTTTTGTGTCGACATTTGTTTGGTATCCGATACGATCCTGGGGAACCTAGCCCTTAACAGCTCCGCTCTAAAAAGTTTGCCAAGGCGCGCTCCTATACGTCTTACACTTGCATTTCAAAATGTTTCAAAAGAAGGGGGTTGGGCACTCGGCGAAACAAGGGTGCGGAGAAGATTGAGCCAGCCGACTCACGATGGTGAGCAGTCCCGAGACAAGGGAGGAGATGAGGTCCTTGCCCGCCCGGGCGCACACGATGGTGTTGTGTGCCCCCGACACGGCTGGCCCATGGTCCGCCGTCACCATGAGCACCATCTCAAGGAACTTGCAGGCGTATTGGGGCAGCCGCCGCTGGAACCACAGCAGGCTCAGCACTCCGCCGATGCCCAGGTCCTTCTCGATGACCGTCGTGATCGGGATGCCTGCATAGAGCAGCTCCTGGCCCCGTTCGTCGCAGATACTCGTCATGAACGAGGCTGGCTTGCGGATCAGGCCCAGCTCCTGTTTGGGGGAGGAGACTCTTCAGGGATGGGCAGTATTTCAAATACAAGTATTTGAAATACGTATTTCAAATACTTTGTGTATTTTGCATTTGTATTTAATTACAAATTAAGTAATGTATTTGACGTGCGTATTTAAATACTAAAACGTGGGTATTTTAAATACAATTGTAATTGAATACAATTTTGTGGGCAAAAATACATCCCTCAAATTTATTGTCACGACTCATTTTGCTCATCCTAAGACGTGTCCAAAGCTTCTTTCATTTCAACGCCAACGGCAACCACAAACCCAGAAACTCTTCATCTCTTCATACAGCAGTCCTGCGGCAGTTCGCGTCTCTCTCACCGCAGGCGCCCGGGCACGCCGGGCACGCATCGTCTCATGTTGAGACGTTGAAACTGCCAGCCTGCTGCTGCTGCATGCCTTCCCGGGACCTCGACCTGAGGGCGCTGTCTGTGCACCGTCGGGGAGATCGGAATCGAACGCCTCGTGCAAAAGGGAGTCGGAGACGCGCCATCCTTGCAAAAACAGACTCCTTCCCCCCCCCCCCCCCCCCCTTCCCGCCCTTTTTCCTAGATTTACACACACGCGCGTGCGCACGCACAAGCAAATTTTGAGGAATGTATTTGGAAAAGTATTTGGAGGAGACCAAATACATTTGGTTGTATTTATATCTTGTAGTTAAATGCTTTTTTGGAAATGTAATTAGATTTGTAATTAAATACATTTTTGACGAAGTATTTTGTATCTGTATTTCGATACATATTTGCATGTATTTTGCCCATCCCTGACTGACTCTTCAAGGTCCAATCTAGAACGGAGGTTTCCAAACTTTTGGGCTAAGGGGCCGAATCTAAGCAGCGGCAGCGGCAACCAGTACAGTGTGTTTGATCACTTGCCTGTGACTTCCTGCAGATCTGACGCCGCAAATTGCCCCGACCACCGGCGAACGCTATCTACTCCAAGTGCAAGTCCGAATTTGGAACCATCATCCTTACGTGGTCACCACGTGCCGGCGTCGGAGCGACACCTACCTCGACGACTCGACTACAAAAACCGCCAGCAAGATCTGCTTTCTTCACTCGGCAGCGGCAGCGGCAACCAGTACAGTGTGTTTGATCACTTGCCTGTGACTTCCTGCAGATCTGACGCCGCAAATTGCCCCGACCACCGGCGAACGCTATCTACTCCAAGTGCAAGTCCGAATTTGGAACCATCATCCTTACGTGGTCACCACGTGCCGGCGTCGGAGCGACACCTACCTCGACGACTCAACTACAAAAACCGCCAGCAAGATCTGCTTTCTTCACTCGGCAGCGGCAGCGGCAACCAGTACAGTGTGTTTGATCACTTGCCTGTGACTTCCTGCAGGTTAGTGCCTTTGTTATTGAAAGCCTTTCTAATAACTATAGCGTGCTGCTGCTGCCGCTGCTGCCTTTGCGTTTTTCTTGTATTGTGCTCGCGTCACGATGAGTGATGAAGATGACGATGTTTGTCTAAAGTGCCATGAAGTGTTATCAGGGGGGCTATGTTGCGCTTTTTGGACTCCCAGGAGACTAGGGAGAGGGAAGTGACGTCAACAACGCAGCAAATGCAGATTGGATGTTGATTTTGTTTTCTTCTGTCAACATCCAATCTGCGTTTCTCTAGTCGTTGACGTCACTTCCCTCTTCCAAGTCTCCTGGGAGTCCAAAAAGCGCAACATAGCACCCCTGATGACAAACCTAATATAACGTGTCCAGAATGTCAATTCAAATATCACTTTGGAACTTGCTGTGGCATCGCGGAATCAACCTTTAAAGCGAGAAATGCGAAGTCTCAGAAAGCCTGGCGGTGCGAGACATGTAGTGTTACGAAGAGAAGTCAAACCGCGAAGGCTAAAAAAGATTCCGAAATCGATGTGACCAGCTTGCTTGCAAGCATGAGCCTGAAACTGAACAGCTTGTTGAGTATGAAGGAAACCGTATCCGCCATTGAAACTTCTGTTCAAAACATGTCAGATCAGTATGATGAACTACTGAAGAGTGTTGGCCAGCATGACAAAGACATAAAAAGTTTAACAAAACGTGTGGAAAAAATCGAGAACGCCGGGACGGAAGGACAACTTGCAGAGTTGAAACGGGAGCTGAATCGACTGGAATGGCACAATAGAAAACAAAACCTGGAAATCCACGGGGTCCCACAAACCGCAAATGAAAACTTGCTGTCCCTGGTTAATGAGGTAGCTGCTAAGTTAGATGTTCCGACTCTTGTCCCATGCGAAATTGTTTCAATGCACAGGCTCCCTACTAAACCAGATAAGATCCCTGGAATAATTCTGCACTTCGCGCAACAACCGACTCGCGATCGCTGGCTGGACAAAAGACGCAACCTTAAACGCCCTAAAGATAACGAGTATATCCTTGAAAATATGACTCGTCAAGATAAGGCGCTCTTGTGGTCTACGAAACAATGGGCAAGAGAACACAATTTTCAGTATGCTTGGCACCGAAATGGAAACATCTTTGTTAGGAGGAAAACCGGTGACCCTGCCAAAACAGTAAAGAGTGAACATGACTTGTCAAATATGAGCTGAGCAACTGGTGCGTGCACCCTTTCTCTGCCTTTTTTTTTTTTTGTTTTGTTCATACTTTCTTTTGATATGGCAGTCTCGGAATATGTATTGCCTTCTGAGTTTGAAGCTTTTATCGGAGAAGAGTTTTCCTTATCAACTCACTGTTTACATATTAATATTCGATCAGCAAAAAATAAAAGTGTTGATCTTGAGTGTTTTTTGCTGAGCTTTCTGATTTCGAGATTATTATGCTTTCTGAAACTTGGTACACGGAACACACCGATGTTTTCAGATTGCCTTTGTATGAATGTTTTTTTATAAATCGCAGCGAAACCCGAGGGGGTGGTGTGTCAATTTTGATTAAAGAAAGCATTGATTGCGAGTTACTGCCTTCGTTTACCGTTATCACTAAAGATTACGAAGCTTTATCATTACGAACCAAAAACGACGTTGTTTCGGTCATTTACCGCCCCCCTGCAGGCGCTTTGTCCCCTTTCTTGAATTTTCTGAGCGCTCTTTTTGATTTCGCAAATGAAAACAAGCTGAACATTATATGCGGTGGCGATTTTAATGTGAACATGTTAAATAATACTGTTTCAAAAAGGGAGTTGGAAAATTTAATACTTATAAATGGTTGTCGTACTGTAATAAACTCTCCGACTAGAGTTAATGTTACCTCAAAAACGTTGATTGATTTATTTATAACAAATTACGAGGAAAGTCGTATAAGATCTGGTATAATTAATTATGACCTCAGTGATCATCTTCCAATTTTATGTGTGTCAAAATGAATAACATAAAGAAGAAAGTTCCAATAACTACTGCGCAAGTCCAGCGTGTTACGCCGGATGGTTTGGAGAGGTTCGCGGAATGTGTGTCAAATACAAATTGGGATGATATCTTTTCAAAGAGCGATCCCGATGAGGCGTACAATTTTTTTCTTGAGAGGTTTAAAAACCTTTATCAGAGCAATTTTCCCTACAAACTAATTAAAGTGAAGAAACGCATTCGGAAACCATGGATAACTGTAGATCTACTTGAAAATATAAATGTTAAAAATGCGCTATATAGAAAGTTCACAAAAACGAGAGACTCCCATGACCTTCGGACTTTTAAATCGTACCGTAATCAACTGACAAACGCCCTGAGAAAAGCAAGGGAGCGTTATCATCATGAATCCTTTAGAAAGTCTGTAGGCCGTTCTGACCTTATGTGGAAGAACTTAAATTCATTTATAGAAGGCAAAACGTCCCATCGTCTTGAATGCATTATTTCTACAGGGGAGAAATTAACTGGCGTGTCGTTGGCAAACGCATTTAATGATAGGTTTGTTGATTTGCCTCAAATTAACTGTAGAGATGCCGCATGTGATAATATAACCTTTCAAACTAGGGATTCCATTTTTTTATTGCCAGTTACTGATACAGAGGTGTCTACTGTCTTTATGGAATTAAAAAATAGCCATAGCTGTGATGCCGATGGTATGCAGATTCGGCCGGTGAAATATGTTTTACCACTGATCACTCCCTTCCTTACTTACATTTTTAATTTATGTTTTTCAACTGGGGTGTTTCCGCAGCTTATGCAAAAATCTAGAGTGTCTGTGCTTTATAAGAAGGGAGACAAGAACGACATAAATAATTATAGACCTATCTCTATTTTACCGGTTTTTTCTAAGGGCTTAGAAAAACTTATTCACATTCGTCTGTCAAATTTTTTTAGTAAGTATCGTGTAATTACTAATGATCAATTTGGGTTCATGAAGCATCGTTCGACAGATCTAGCATTACTAGAACAAAAGGAATTTATTTTAGATAGTTTTGAGGCAAACCAGATAGCTTTAGCCGTATTTATTGATTTTACGAAAGCATTCGATTATCTCAACCATACTTTATTGCTAAAAAAACTTTCTCTTTATGGAATTCGGGGCCAAGCCCTTACGTTGCTTCAGTCATATTTGAGTGATCGTAAGCAGTTTGTCTATTTAAATGGCTTTTCATCTAATACAAAGTCTGTTTTCTCCGGTGTACCACAGGGGAGTATTTTGGGACCTTTGCTATTTAACATTTATATTAACGATATTGTTAACATAGATTCTCTAGCTAAATTCGTTATATATGCAGACGACACTACCCTTTTATTTTCGGCTAAGACTAGTGATGAACTTATCAACTGCGCAAATGATACTTTAACAGGGTTACAAAATTGGACATCCGACAACGGACTTAAAATTAATAGTAGTAAAACCAAAGCAATTCTCTTTCGAACCAAAAATAAACGCGTTTTTATAACGAAAAGTCTCGTAATAAATTCAAATGTTATAGAGATAGTGGAGAATTTCAAAAGTCTTGGCGTTATTTTTAACCAGTATTTGTCTTGGGACGACCATGTAAGCTATATACTTCCTAGATTGTCCAGGGTCATTGGATTAGTCTCACGAAACCGTTTTATTTTACCAAACAACGTTAAACTACTTATATATCAAACTTTATTTACGTCCCACTTAAACTACTGCCACCTGGTATGAGGTACAACCACCAGTTCAAATCTACAAAAAATACATCTATTACAAAAAAAATTTGTCCGCCTCATTGCTAATGTTTCTTATATTTCAAGCACCGAGGGTTTGTTTGAAAAATATAATTTGTTGCGTGTTTTCGATATATATATGTATAAACTTATGGTCCGCTTTAAGGTAGAAAAAAAAAGAAACTTAGATATTCTGGCCAAACTTTCTAAACTAAGGGAACATGTTACCTCCTATCCAACTCGTTCGGCGGCACGTTGGGCTGTGCCTCTTTGCCATAACAACTACTCCATGCAGTCTCTAAAGTATATGCTACCTACTTTGCTAAATTTCCTCTTAAACAAAAACGTTGATATAATGTCTGGCACAATGCAAGAGTTATTTTCTTATTTGAATTGAATATATTAGTTTTCTGCGGTAGGTTGTAATCTATTTTTGTATACAATGTTGATATTTTTGCTGTTGCTTTGTATTTCAATCTGTCATGTGGAACTGTAAGGGAGCAGGGGGCTCCGTCAAGCTGTTAAACAGCTTTTTCCCTCTGTTTCCTCCATTCCTGTATCGAATGGGAAATAAACTTTATTATTATTATTATTATTATTATTATTATTATCATTAAGCCAGATATTCATGAGAACGCTAAGGAATTATATATCATAGTTAGACATGAAGCAGAGAACTACAAATTGTAATGCTGGGGATGACAATGGACAATATTATGGCGAGAGGACCTGAATTTTGATGCAGTTCTCATTCTTTTTTATATCTTTGCGATTTTACAGTGCGTCATCGTGCCATTTTTGTTTTTTCACATGCGCTTGTTTTTGCGTTTGTAGCAGCGGGCCGGGCATCAATAGAAATACCGCGTTTACCCACGTGCTGGCTGGAACGCCTCCGCAACCCGGCTGAAATCCCCCGCGGGCAGCATCTGGCCCCCAATCTGAGGTTTGTAGACACCTGCTCTAGAGCATGGGTTCTCAAAAACTGGGTCCTATCTCCACCCCCCAGTAAAGTGTATTTTAGCAGATCTGAGCAACCCATTGGTGCTTAACTATGGGCCATACACTATTAATCTAAACTTCTGTTGACTGTGTAAGCTTCTGCACTGCTTTACCGCATCGTGCCAAGACTGGCAGGGGTTCCTCGAGATCTAAAAGTGAGTGAACCCCTTTAGACATGTCAGGCTTTTGCTGTTGTGCAAGCTTAATCTATCAGTCTGGCAGCTCGAACAAGAATTAACTAAACTGACCGCAATCTTACATTTGCGAGGCAGTCAATCGCAATAACTCTAGTACTGTTAAACTGCGCGAATTCACAAAAAGAAAAAAAGTACCAGAATGGCACTTTTTTATACTCTTCGGTCCCTCGAGAGCCTGCACCACTACTGTAAAACCCTCAATGTTCGCGAGCCCTTAATTTTCGCGAATATCGCGAATTGAAAAATTCGCGAAATTTAAGGGCACGCGAAAATTTCAGTCCTTAAGAGTTTCAATGCAGGCGTATGGAACTCGCGAAATTTAATGGCCGCGATTATGTCCTCTGTGACCGATTCGTGAATTATAGGGGCAGCGAAAATAAAGGGTTTTACAGTATTACAAACTTGCCACGACCTTAGCTCACTCTAGAAAGAAAAAATAGTAATGGAGAAAGATGAAAAAAAAAATACTTTACCATAGGTAGAGGTTTCTCATAATCTACATTTTAGTTCCAACTGCCACCCAACAAAAGCAGTGGTTTAGTTTAACGCAGGGTGATGCCACCTCTATGCGAAGCGCAAGTTTGTCTGCTTCTTGCACAGGGGTTGCAATGATGTCAGAACGCCGAGCTCTTATTGGCTGATTGAAAAAAAATAGTGGGTAGACCTCAAGGCATTTAGCATTGAGATCTACCCACTATCCTTCCAATCGAAGCCAATTAGAACTCGGCGTCGTTCCGACGTCACTGCAGCCCCTGCGCAAGAAGCAGAAGACTTGCTCTCCGCATATATCCCAAGTCTAAGGGCAGGATGGGGAGCGGGGTAACGAGCCTAAGCATTGGGGTTTGACACAAGACACGACACAAGTAGACTTTGTGCGGAGGATTAAATGGGGCACTCACCCTGGCCCAGTTGTAATCCATGGGCACAGTGGGAGGGGGCACCTCTGGCATGGGCACAATCACGCCAGCCCCGACCAAGCCGTCGTACACTTTCCTGCAAAAGAGAGCAATTTTTACTCTAACGGCAGTCTATGCTACACATCGAAGGTCACGCGGCAGTGCTTGCCACGTTAGGGGTGTAACTAGGGTCTCGGCAGGACGGATCATTTGCACGAGCGCTTAGGCGAGAAAAAGAATCTTAAAAGACCCCCCACCCCGTTTGTTTACAAGCACGAGCAGCCCGACGTGGTAGATACACGTTGCAAAATGTGCGGCGCCATCCGTGGCACCAAAAGGAACGCTGGGAACGGCATGCATGGAACCAGTTGGTGCAGAAAAGAAAGACGACTGAGGAAACTTGAGTGAAGACAAGCGAGCAACGGCATTTATTTCTCTCTCTCTCTTTCAAGTTTCGTGTGGTAGATCCTGTGAAGGCGAGGAGGAGTGTGCAAGACTTTGCATGCAGTCTTTTAAAATTCGTTCCGTGAAAGTTCGTTCGTTTCACATTCCGTGAAAGTTCGAGCTTTCTATGCTCAGGTGGTGACTTTTCCAGCTCGTCTTACAGCGGAAGGTTCGCTTGGGACACCCTATATGCGGTGCACAAGTTTGTCTGCTTCTTTCGCAGGGATTGTGGTGACGTCAGAACGCCGAGCTCCGATCGGAGGATAGGGGGTAGACCTCCAAGCAAGCTGCCTTGAGGTCTACCCACTATCCTTCAATCGGAGCCAATCAGAGCTCAGCGTTCCTATGACACCGCAGCCCCTGCAGGAGAAGCAGACGAACTTGTGCTCCACATAACCTTAACCCGTGCAACGCCCCTGGCGTGTCACTCGCTCGCGACGCTCACCTTGGCGCTCGTTCCCGACAATCTTCTCGCGGACAACGACCCACAAAAAACATGTTCTGCATTAAAAACGAGGAGCTGTTGGCACGCACTTGATGGTGTCCCCGAGGGCGTCGAAGGTGGAAGGCACGTGGGCTCCGGCCTTGGCCAGGGCCTCGTTCTTGGCACTGGCCGTCTCCCGGTTCGAGTTGGCACACGCCCCGGCATGCCCGAACTGGACCTCAGACGCGAACATGCTGGCGCACGTGCCGATGCACCACGCCACCAGGGGCTTGCTCAGGACCCTGCTCTTCAGGGCCTCGCACACCTCGTACTCCTCCACACCCCCAACCTGCGTGCATGCAGCCACGAGCGTCGCCACGGTTCACGTCACAAGCGTCGGCTCCTTTTTCGTCGCAAGCACGCATTCCGTGCGACACGCAATGCGGTGAACATCTCGCAAAACGGCCACATAAAACTCGCTACTACCACAGGCTTTGCCAAATCCTATCACCGTGTATCTCGTTACATGAGCAGTCTTAGCAGAACGTGATTCCCTCTGCTTTAGAAAATAACGACACCAGCTCCAAGCCCAACGCTGTCATCCACAAGATGCCTTCCTACCCATTTCACAGTGCATGGAACTGCACACACTGAACACAGAAGGGCAGTGACTCACCTCTCCCAGCAGCACCAGCATCTTCACCTGGGGGTCCTGCTCATACCTCGTCAGGTGGTCCATGAAGGTGGTGCCCGGGTACCTGCGCAAGGCATCCGTCGGCGTTCGTTTTAGCCGCCACTTTTTTTCCCTCCATAATGCACTGGTTTTTTCATACCGCTTTATCAAAATTATTACCTCAACATTTTTCAGCGATACATCGTCACTTCTACTCCGCTTGGACATTTTGAATGACCCGATCCACATGAATATATTGCGTGCAGTAAAAGGGGTCAGGTTGTCCATGATACGCACAACTTCGAAATTAGAGTGTTCACGGTAACCCCGGGACATTTAAAAAAAGTGCTTCTTTTCCAGATCCCATCCTTGCAAAATTAACACCCCCCCCCCCCCCCCCCCTCCAAAAGAAGACGCCAAGGAAGCACGAGCACTTGCCTGTCTCCACCAATGGCTACTCCCTCGTAAACACCGTTGGTGGACCTCGAGATGATGTTGTTCAACTCGTTGGACATGCCGCCAGATCGAGACACATAGGCCACGCTGAGTCAAATGAAAAACCAAGTATTCAGAAACGTTCATTGTAGGCACAAAAAGCTCTAGTGCTGAAACAGGCAAGTCAAGCAGAACTGAGCAGCACAAAGCTGCTAACCCACATAAGGCCCCAGATTCGGACTGGTTTTTAGCAACGTAATTGGGAGTTTAATACTAGCCCCATGTTGAAAAATCACTGCTGCATACTATTATTCAAACCCTCCTGCAATGTCCTCTACATGCATTCAATGGGAGAAAGCGTGTAATGCTTTATAACAGAAGCTCCCACCCTCAGAAATTGCCCATCCATACGCCCATGCATACCCCATGGCAGGGCATGTAAGCAGAACCGTCGCATAATGTGATATCACGTAACATGCATAACGTGACACTGGTCACATGCTACATGACGCCAGGTCACGTGACTGACGCGGCATCAGTTACGTAACCTGTGCCACCTAACACACGACGCAATGTCACGTGACCCGACATCACAGTTACATAACACGTCTCACGAACACGCAACAGTGCCACACGATGCAGCTCCAGTAGACCCTTTTCAAAAGTATGTGCCAATGCCTGTACGCCATTGGTTGATCACGCACTCTCGTGAGCATGTACTGGACATGAGGGCTGCGTCAGCATTCAGCGTGAACTCTGATCCAATCGCGCTCTTCACGTCCAAGCAAAGAATATGTTCTCCCCTCCCCGACACGATTGCTTAATGTCTCCTAAACAAATATAAACGATTCCTCCTTAAATACTTCATTCTGTGAATTATTACGGGAGATAAAGGTGGCTGCCAAGTTTTACGAGTAGTCTACCACGCACGCTTCCGAGAGGCGCCCAAGTTCACCTACTTTCCGGGCCGGTACAACTTGGAGGCGAGAATGTTGTCCATCATGCCACCGGTGTTGCCGATCTTGAAGCACCCGGGCTTGATGCCTCCCACCTGCACAGCAACACTCGTCTCAGCGATAACAGAGGCCACACAAAAACAGTCTGGAACAAGCTGCCGAGAGCTGAAACTACCCATTCTTCAATGTAACCCCTTCCCAGCCAACAAAGGTGAAGAGGCTCGCGAGAATTCAAACTCTGATAGTTCATACTTCTCGTTAATTCAAACAAATTTCAGAATTTTGGTTGTCTCGCTATGTTTTAATGGATTCATAAGCATTCAAATAGCATTTTCATGTAATTCACACTTTGTTTCCGCGGCTCCATTGAGTGTGCTTCTTTCCGAGTACCGGTGCACTACAGAGAGCCTCTCCGCAGTGCACCGGCGCCCAGTGAGAAGCACACTCAACAAGGCTCAAGCAGGGCACACACGAGCCATGAAAACGGGCATCACGCGGAAATTTCTGCAGCATCTTGCACGGACGCTGCGACGTGGCGGCAAGGCATAGGTCCACGCCACAGCGTCCGCACAAGTTGCTATGAAAACTGCTGCGCAGCGCCGGTTTTCATTGCTCATGTTTCCCCTGCTTAGTAGTTCATATAAGACAACTTCTTGGCCTGATGAACATATTTAATTTTAAGTTGTCACGTGCTGTCTAAACAGTCCATGATAAACAACATTTTTGAGGGATAAATAAACTTACATCATGCATATCAAAAATGTTTCGTGAGTGGCATACCTGCTTATGATCAGTATGCCTATGTAGAAAAAAATCACATATCTGCTTTGTATGTATAGCCATTCATGTGGCAAATCGTGATTTTATCTTGCATCATATTTAAATGTATTTCTAATAATTCAAATTTGAGATACAATTCAAAATTCGTGGCTTCCTAGAGTTTGAATCAATGAGTGTCTACTGTAGCAAGAAGTCTAAATTCAATGCGAAATTGTCAGATATGATTGCCCCTTTTTTTCTCCAATCAGCAGCTATATTTCGTATCACCCTATGTCCAGACCCAGCTGACACTACAAGCCGATGGGACCGATCAAACCCTGCCAAAAGCGCAAGTCACTGGGCCTTCCTGTACAGAATTGGGTCAGCGATGCTAGTACACATACAGAAACATGACGATCAACATGTTGGTGCGCTTTCGACGCTGCGTGATTATTCCAATCAGCTTGTAGCGTTCACAGCGTCCTTACCTAAATTGAAATGAAGTATAGTGCAATTTAAAAAATTTGTCCATGCAAGATGCATGTTTAACTTCCCCCGTACCATACCTAGGTAGTACAAGGAAGCAGGCCCACCAGGCAGGCGAATGCAAGCATAAGGAGGGGTTTTGCTCCCCGAAACTTCACGAGCTTTGCAAAGAAAAGAAAAAAAGAGACTATTTAAAAATGCACCCGATTATCGACCCTTGTTGCTTACATAACATAAACAGAGACAAACTAGTGAGATGACAGGCTACTCACAGTGGCTGGGCCAATGATGTTGACCCCTTTGCTGTGGGCTGCCTTGATCATCTTGCGAGTCATGTTCTCAGGAATGCCCTCTGCAATGATGGCGATGCTGCGGATCTGCAACAAGAAAAAAAAAAAGGAATAAACTAGGTTTGTGTCTTAGTCACAAGACAATCTAAGTAGCACACCAGATCAAACCGATAGTGCCATTTAATTAGTCAAGCCGGCCAGGCACTGGCAATGCACCAGGTAATGTTGGCATTTCCATTGCTCTTCCGCCGACCTGTTCATTATTCACACCGGCTGGGTGTTCTGACAAGCGGCACCCTAACGACAGGTCAGCCAACATTCGACACTGGGTCGATTTTGACTGATTGATTCTATCAAGTGTAAAAAATCCAAACTAGAAAAAAAAAGGTATTTTATATGTTATTGTATTTGTCACCACGAAGCTCAGTTTGGCCGACTCCAAATGAAATGAAGAATCAGTGAATACAGGAACTAGATAATGCAGAACACATGTTTTACTTGCACATAATGTCCTCACCAATAGGACCTTTATGATAAATAAATAAATAAACAAATAAATCCGTCTTCCCTTCCATATGCATTCAAGGTGCCTCTAATGCTCAAAAGCTCTGCACTCACCTGAGGATACTGGAGTGTCTCAAAGGTGCTCTCATATGCAGAGCGAAGGGAGGCAAAGTTGATGAGCACATCTGCGTCAGCGTGCCTCTTCATCGCATCAGCCATGTTTTTGTACACTGCGCAAAAGAATGAGAAAGAGGGTTGGATCAATATACAGGAAGAAACATGGCATCCTAAGTAAACACTTCCAACAAGAACAATACCTCCAACAGCCTTATTACTGCAATCAGACTCCGTGACTAAAGAGGTGCATATATAATTTACAAGCTATACTAGATATGACTAGGGCCCTTCATTTTCGGGTTTGATATTTTTCCATAATCGAGGGACAAAATTTTGGCGCTTTGTTGCCAAGCTGGTAATCAGGGTAGAAATCAGGTTTTAAAGAATCATTTTGGAATTCTGGTTTTTCAGATTATATTTATACACACATAAGTATAATTAACAATAAAGAACATTGATCTATTTAAATAGATTTTTTTTCTCAATCAAGTCATAGAGTACACAAAATGCAACATGGTACAAGAGCTCTTCGACTTTCCAAAATTTTATCAATCCTTGTTGCTTATATAATCATCTGCATGAGCAGCGTCTTTGTCTCCATCCTAAACCTGTCCAACCTCAACATCACAGTTTACATACATTTTCGACAGGACCTAGATATCAGCCACCAAAAAAATCCTGTGCAAGAGCCCAATCAAAATTTGGAGATAATCATGTAAAACTGGGGGATGCGGGCTCCTTAAAGGGCCCATGAAACGAATTTTGGGCTGCAATAAATCAATTTATATTGGTATTTTACTAATAGCACATCGTTCAGTGGGCCAAAGGAAAAAGGTAGAAAGTCAAAAGCCTGACTCTCGGTACGAAAATTTGAAAACACAGCGAAGCATTTCGTACCTCCTTCCATTCGTAAGCTCGCTGCCTTTTCTCTGCGATACATCCGCGGACCCCGCAGCGCGTCCTCGGGCCCCCGCAGCGCGTCACCGGGCCCGAACGAACGTCACACGACACCGGAGCTCACTTAATCCCTTCACCCCTAAGCTGACATTGTGGTGGAAGCTACGCACTTGCCGGACCAATCAGCCGCTCCCCTTTCATCACCTCACCTCATTCTCTGCGCGTGGGTATGCGCGAGAGAGCGTGATCACGTGGCGAAAATGTGGCTGGCCCAAGGAGCACGTAGCTTCCACAGCACTGTCAGCTTCGGGGTGAACGGGGTGGGGAAAGCAACTTTTGTCTGAATTTTGAGCGACGGCTAATCTTCTAGGGGGAGAATGGATGTATCCGGATTAGACAAACGAGAGTCCGAGCAAGAGGGAACTCCCCCTTTCAGTCTTCTTGAACTGTTTGGTAGAATGCGCGATTTATGAGTTGAGGAGGAAAGCTAAACGGGAAAAAGTTGGAAAAGCATTTCATGACTCCTTTAAGTCAACATTATGGTAAGATACATGTCCTTTGTGTACTTTTGGTAGCCGTTCCTGTCCAAACAAAGCTTTGAAAGCAATTTCTCATCCTTCTTTATGATTTTTTTTTTTTGGGGGGGGGGGGGGGAAGAGATGCTGGTAGAAACAAAAGGGAAGAAGGGTAATTGATACTTCACAGTGGCCATAAAAGTGACATTTTGCAGCTCGATCTATGTCACTGAAGACCACTGATCCCAACAGAATCTAGACTTGTTTCCGACTTCCGGAAATACCCTTTGTATTTTTAGAAAATATTTCTAGAGCAGAGCAATTTAGAAAATCCAATTTCCGAATTGAAAAATAAAACGGGTTTAACCCGATTTCCAAGAAATATGTTCAAAGCATAAGTATCGGGAAATATTGGGTTTTACCTGAAACTAAAGGATCCTATACTCCGTTTCACCTTACGTTTGAGCGCAGCAAATGCTACGAGCCATCGGAGCCAATCCGAGGCAGTGTGAGTGTCATGTGACCTTGGAGAGGGGGCACAGCGACGCGCAGAAAACGTATCAAGGGCTACGTCCACAGAATGGGATTGGCTAGGATAGCTCATAGAGGCCACTGCGTCCGGACATAAGGTGAAACGGAGTAGATAAAACATACAATATAGCACACTGCTTAGAGCGGTTAGTGCAGATATGCCACTTGCAGTTATTTTTCATTTTTCTGATCTACGTTACTGTCAAGCAAATTCAAAGACAAAATTGCTGCCTCAGAAGCAAAATCCACTTCACCAGTATTTTTGCTGATGGCATAAAAAAAAAAGCAAGTAAAACTGGTCAATGTTTGTGCTGACTGCGCCCCACTTTGTACGGGAAACAATCGCATTTTCCAGCTTCTCATTACTGACTGCAAGCACAAGCGGAGATTTTCCTTAAACTCTGACTACCTTCTCAAGTTAGATATGTTGACATGAGCATGAAATGGTGGTGCTTGTTCGATGACAGACACTTCCGTAGCTCGGACACCTCCCCAAGTCACACTCCAAAAGCGTAGGACTACTATGCCATTCCTACTACTATGCCATTCCTACTACTATGCTATTCCTACTACTATGCTATTCCTACTACTATGTCTTTTCCCATGCAGAGACATCATAAAATCTGAGCGGAGCAAAAAAAACATAAGGCCAGTCGTTTTTTTGCGCTGTTTTAATCTTTTAAGTATGTCGTGCCAACTCGCCCAAGCTTCAACTTTAGCAATAAGGCCCCCACCTGGAATGAGGACCTCCTTGTGTCCCCAGTAGAACTTCTGCTTGTGGTCCCCAGTAAAGGGGTAGACCATGGCCACCACAGAGCCCTCCTTGCGCGAGCACACAAAGTCAAAGTCCAGCATGCTCTGCACTGCCCGCGTCTGCATGCCCCAGATGATCGCCTTCGTCTTCTGCAAGGGGGAGATGGGCCAAGGTGGCAAATTGTTCAGACTGGCAAAAAAAGGATATTATTAAAGGCGCAGTCTTTGAAGGGACTATGCACTCCCAATAAACACTCTTAAGTGTCTGGACAGGACATGTGTGTCACAAGAAAAACATGATAAAAAATTAATTAAAAAATTGCACAATATTTATGTCACGGGACTCGTTCGAGTTAGAGGAGCGATTCCAAGGCATGTTTCCATATTGAGTCGTCCACTGCAAAATGGAAGCATGTTTCGAAATCACTAGAACGAGTCTTGATTCCCAACATGCCGGAAAAGAAGCGAAGCGGAGGGGGACACGACAATGATCAGAAACTCACCGGGGTGAACCAGGGCTGAGCAGCCTGCTCTGCGTTTTGACTGAAGGGCCTCCTGATGTCCTTGGTGGGGCTGGATGGCGGAGGCGGCGTCTGCACAGACGGCAGCCAACGGTTTTCTCAACGACACCTTCCACGCACACACTCGGCTGCCCTTTTATTTCGGCAGTGAAGAACAAACTGAAGATAGTCACTCAGAAATGTCATAAATATATGGCAAAAGCGGTCGTTCACCCTACCGTAGGTTACATCGCATATTAAATGCTCCAGTGTCATCAGTTACACCAACTGGAGTGAAAGTAAACCAAAAATGCATCGTCAGAACCACAGAGACTGAATGAAATATGAAACTCTTCTCTGGCTGCTGCCAAAGGAGACGCAATGAGATAGCATTTTGGGTACCTTTGAACTTTTTCAGACGTCCATCAAGCTCTGTGCTTTCAGTCTGCCTCAGCGCGACGCCATTTACACGCCAATATTTCTAGATTGATGCGGTGTATAGGTAGCTATCATGTGCAAATATAGTAGAAGGGAATTCCAAGCGAAGTGGTTTTGGTCAAATATTCACGAATCGAATATCGAATAGTCTTTTCGAGCCTTTCACTACTGTTGCACCATACATAAAAGGAAACCCAGCTAAACTAGTCAAGATTTTCCCTTTCCACATGTCCATTTACAAAAAAATTGCAGTGGCTTAGCTCGGCTATGCCAGGATATACGTAGCGTAAGCTTAGGTTCAGCTGGTTATTCTTAGCTTTCCTGGTTGTCTAGGATTAGCTTGATTATCATGCTTACTGCTGCTTCAATGACACACACGCGGTATACGCATTATGCGACTACTTCGGGATCCGATGAGTTAAGCTTCTCCGCTCTTCTTATTGTGGAGGAGGTGCCGTGTAACCGAGCTTTTGGTTGCATGTCAAGAAATCCCCAGGTGGTCCAAATTAATCCTCAGTCCTCCGCTGGGGCGTGCCCGATTCCCGTCGTTGCTTTGGCACGTGAAACCCCCAAATTTGACTTTTTTGCGCCAGATGTGTGCCGTGTTGTTATGTATCAAGCAACCAAGCTGCCGCCAAGAACAACCGGACAGCACAAGCCATGACCTCGAGCGGGTGCATGCGCGCGGCGCGTGCATCGGGGACTGACCTAGGCGCCATACCAGTCCTGCCCGTTCCGTCACTGCTCCACGCGCATGTGCAGCACGGCTCTCCAGGAGCCACGCGAAACTGCTCAGCCTCAGCCAGTGTAGCTTACGCTACAAAAAATTTTAATCAAACTATATTCATGGACTGCGACCTCAGAAAGTCTGATGCCTTGGGGTGGTAACTAAGTGACGGATTTGACAGAATCAAAACTATAGAGATGCCCAGTTATACCCAATTGAGCGGGGCATCTCTGCCTAACATATACTCTTGCATAACAGCCACAGTTTAATTTTGAAAATTTGAGTGCGCTCCTTACAGAGCACGGGTGCACTGCAGACAAGCAACATCTGCGAAGCTCGTTTTCGCGGGTGTTGCTTCTCCGCAGTGCACCCGTGCTCGGTAAGAAGTGCACTCAACAAAGCTAACCCGCCGCAATCGACACTTCGAAAAATACGAGCATCGCAGTTCATCTCGTAGCAAATATTGAATACTGCATGATTCGAAAGTACTACCTATTCTAAATTTCAAATATTTGCACAACACTACTAATACACCAATTCAGGTTTTCACTGCTAGAGACAGACAGACACAATCTCACAGTTCGGTGGCCCTAAAAATACTACTGCATTTAAGAGAAAGAGAGAAACGTGCGCAGAAGAACAGTCGCCGGCTTACTCACTAGCTCAGAAGCTAAGAGACAGACTCCCAGCTAATCCACTTTTGCAAAACGTCGGACAGACGTCCGGAGGCCATTCGGCAGATTTCTTTTTTAATTCTGTAGACCAGCTTCTGCTACCTGTGCACTGCTACCCCCCCCCCCCCCCCCCCCAGAACGAGCCTCACCTTCATGCCTCCGGGCAGGAGAAAGTTGGCCGTGGTGACGTTTGGTTCCGGCATGTCAGGGACGTCCCTGCGCCCCATGGCCATGGCCACGATGGCCGTCATGTGCGTCTCGGGGCCAAACACGTGCACGGGGACTCCCAGGGTGCGTCCTGCACCCACGTGCGCACATATTGCATTGCAGAAAAGGCCAAACGGGGGGAGGGGGCACACCATTCCAAAATGCCACACCCTACAGTTAGTCTAGTCTTGACACGGAATATCAGCAAATGGAGGCGCGACTGCTTTTCCTGACGAGGTTGTGTAGCCGAGACATAATCAAATGCAAGAAGATCGAGCTTGCTTTTGCGGTTTGTCTATGTTAAGGGGGAGACACAGTATAGCTTCTATGCTTTTACTGGCACCAGGTGACAGATGTCCACTAGCCTCTTATTTTCAATCCTGCCTTGGCGGAGTTTTATGAGAAGTCATCCCAAACCAACTTCTGAAAATAGTCGATGAACAAATGCATGGTTTGTCACATGCATCGTACATATTTCCAGTACACGAAACAGGTGCATTTGAAGGAGAAATTTGTAAAATTTGTTTTTAAGACTCCCGAACTCTCCACATATTTTCTCTCTCTGCCTCACTTTCTGCTGTTGATGCAAGTTGCACTTGAATAGGCAAGGCAACAGGAAAGACACACTATGCTTCCCTGCCTAATGCAATTTTTTTTAGACAAGAAAGGGGTTTAGCTGTGCACTCTCAACCATCCATGTAAGCTTTGCGATAGTTTTCTTCCACAAATCAAAGAACTCAACGACTTCGATGGTCTAGGTCACCAGCATATGCAAGAGGGCTTACAAGTTCTTGCACAGTATAGTACCCCTCAAGCTTTGAAGTTGAAGGGTGAGAAAGCAAAGATGTAAAGCAGGGTTTCTCAAACTGGGTTCCGCGAGTACCCAATTGCAGTGCCCCCCCGCCCCCTTCCACGGACTGAGCCATGGACTGAGTTAGTGTTGCAAGCAAAGCAACCTTACCCTTCGCACCAATATATGTTTATTTTACATTGTCCCCCAGGTTAGCCCCCCCGCCTTCTTGTTCTGTCTACAGTCCTCCATTTTGTCTTATTCTGTCAGTGCAATGAACTCTTGTTCACTATCTAAACGTCTTTATTGCCCAGTATTATTGGTTGGCAACAAGGGGGGCGGAAGGGGAGGGGTGGGCGGGGTTCCTTGGGACTTTGAGGCTTGCAAGGGTTCCCTGGTACGACAAAGTTTGAGAACCCCTGATGTAAAGAAACAATCTTGCGAAATATACAACCCTCCCGTTAATTTTTGTGGTGGTGGACATGCCATAATCCCAACAGATAGAACCCCATATGAAACTACCTGGAGGAGAGCCACTCGCAAAAGCACTTCACTCGGAACACAAATCGGGAGAGTTGGCCCTCCAAGTTCAGCGTGTCCCCCCCCCCCCCAAAAAAATTCTTTCACAGCAAAAATAAAGCACTGTCAAATGCTCAGCCTCAGTTTAAATGTAGTGCTAGTGGCCCGAATCAGATGCCAAAGTTTCAAAACTAACCATTGTCTTATTCAAAAGTTACAAGCGATCAGCCATTCAGCTCCACATGTTTAAAGACTATCAGCCACCATGTTCCCATTGAAAATTTCAGGAAATCGCGCAACTTTTGAAAAAGATAACGGTTAGTTCTGAAACCTTTGACATCTGGTCCAGACTGCTAGCGCTATATCTGGAAGGAGAATGAGCGCTTTGTGATGCATAGTTTATTTTTGCAATAAATAATAAAAAAAAAACTTGTAAATGTTTTCTTTGACACCCCATATACGAGAGCGTCTCTTTCCCGGCCTTCCCACTCACCCACATCCTTCATGACCCTGAGTCCCTCCTGGTAGTTGGGGCCTGCCCTCCGCACATACACAGATACCCCATGCTCCACCAGTCGCTCGCGGAACTCCTGCAGGGCCTTCACTATGCCCTGAAACACAAGCAGACCTTCAGAACAGTACTGCAAGGACACCACCGCCTATTACTCGCTGCCTTTTAAAGGTATTACTGAAACAGGCTGCTTAGTTTCTTTTGTTGTTAAGGCAGTGCCCAACGTTAGAGGCAAAGGAAATAGACATTTTGACCCTGAGAAATGGGGAGAGAAAGAACAACATGACAGGAATGTCTGCCGTCCTTCCCATCCACACTCCAGGTTACAGAAGACCTATTTCAAACCAAACATTGGCAGCATTCATGCCATTTAGACGGAATGCATGCTAGTCAATTTGTGAGGGCTGCCCCAGATCAAAAAGAGGTATCTCAGATACTTTCACAATATTGGAACCATTTTTGTAAAAGTATGCAGCATGCCAGAACTCAGAAGATGCCCCCTTTTAGGGGGTGAACTCACCTTGAAAGTGGCAGCAACGTTGGTGAAGTTTGCGATTCCACCACCGATGATGAGCACTTTACCTGAAAGACGGTGGAAGCCATCACAAGTCTGGAGACATTGACACGCTCCCACGGATAAGAATGTAAGAAGGGAATTACAAACACTTCACAAGTTCATCCTTGTCCCTGTTGCTTAGCGAGGTAAGAACTAAATTGTATCGTTGGCATAACACAGCCACTATAGTGTTGCCAATGACAGTTGCCACAGCAAAACTGCACACACAAAAAAAGTAAAACTCCTCAGATTTGTTAAAGTCACCTCTCGGCAGCTTCAACAAAACTAAAGTTTAGCTTCTATATTTTAGAGCCTCGATCGTCGTATAACTACAAATTATTCTGTTGACACTGCTGCTGGTTTGTAACAAACTGTTTCCAAAAGTTAGAAATTCCTTCAACTCGATCAAACCAAAGGCAGCCTTGCAATCGTACACTGCCATTAGAGCCTGATCCCAGTCCCGACGGAGTACCCAGACTGAATCGTGACAAAGGTTCATTGAAGGACCGACAGCAGCAATTGGTTTCAGCACAAGCTCTACGTTCTGCAAGGATACGAAGAAACATTCTCTCAAAGACCAACAAGAGAGAAGTGGGGAAAGGGAGGAGCGTACCCTCCTTGCGCTTTTCGGACTCCGTCATGAGTCCCAGGATGGTCTTGGCGTACTCGTATGTCTGCTGCTCCGTCGGGGCCCCAGAGTATTCTCCATAATTGGCCAACTCCGTTGCACCCCCAAGGTCGCACACAGTGTCGCTGCAAGAAGGCACGCGGACACATGCCCCAATCACAACCTCACCCCCGACACATGAAGCCCAAATGCACGACTCAACTCTGATCATAATTTCTAAAAGTTACGAAAAGGCAAGAAGCAGACGTCTGATGGCAAAGACATTCTAATGGAAGCCGACAGGCAGTCGTGCGAGACATCTGTCTAGGACAAAAATCTTTTTCTTACAAGTGTCATTTTTGTATTTCGATGAGCACCCTGACACTAGTTGCGAGATAGTGTTGGAAGGTTGTCGATGGATCAACAATACCTTTCAACATAAACAAGACAATGCCAACACTCCCCCACTGCATGCCACCAGACGTCGCAACGTGACACCAGGCGTCACCGTGTGCCATAAAGATGGCATCATGTGTAAGTGGCACATGGTTGTTAGCAAATGGCACTGGGGGTCTGATTTTGGTCAAGGTGAGAGCGAGAGCTTTCTCTGCCGCCGACTGGACGTGGTGCCACGGCTTGCGTGTAAACAACCAACGAGATTTTGGGTGAGAACGTCTCACTAACACACAAATAGCGAGGAAGGTCTCGGGGCCTCCGATGTGCTTGTCCATAGTACTACTTCATCCACCGGTCAATGTAAGCTTGTCTAAGGCAGCAAAACAAAAGGCAGGGGTTGTCAATGGCTTCCAATGTGGAAAAGCAGACAATCACAATTTCGATGTGCGTCCGATGCCGCTCCACCACGGCGCTCAGTTTGTAGCACACAATCTACTTTTTTCCGGTCTCTTAGCAGACAACTTACGGTATTTCCTCGTTATATTTTCGTCCGATAAGAACACTTTGTAGAAGACTAACCGTACTGACTGCTATTTCCACTTGCTCCTGAGAGATGCAAATTAGATCACGCTTTCACGGTGACCAAATCAAACATGTCACCAAGTACACCAGGTGTCACCAAGTGTCGGCCCCAAGTGAAAGATTTGATTCCTCCCAGATATGTCCAGTGAGCTTAGGCACGAGTGCACCAGCCAGGGCGGACACACCTGTAGATGACCGAGGCCCCCCCTCCCGCCACCATGGTCCAGATGCGGCCACGAGCGTTGAGCACCGTCAGTTTGAGGGAGGCACCGCTCTTGGAGTCCAGATCAGCTATGTAGGCCTCCTGCACACGGGAGGACAGGAACGCACTATTACACACACCCCGAAACAACTGCGATCTACCCCAACATCCCGTCAGACAGCCCACCCAAAATCAAAAGCAAATCGGGTGAAAATAAGGAGTGGGCTAACTTTCGGTGTGCAATGAAAACAAAGTAGAAAAAATGCTAGTTTTAAATTTTGCGACCTGCAAAATTTGGGATTGCAGGAAGGGGCGATGAACAAAAGGAGACTGTCCATCCCAGATTCTTGTCAGCAATGTTTGCTCACCTTCCACCGTGGCTAAATGACCATTTCTGCCGAGATCACCATTGGCCAGAGCCCTACAATTACTAAAAGTTGGCTATCTATTGGAATTTTAAAAAAAAAATAGCAAATCGGGCCTGATATAAGGGTGGGTTATCCTTTGGGGATGAGGCATCTCTTGGGGTATAACGGTAAATATGAGAGCAGTTGCCCCCGCCGAAGGTGAACCACCCAAATACTAGCTCCTAAGCCTCAGTGAACGGGCTTGAAGAGGTATCAAGGAACGCTGGTGAAGAGTAAGGGGATATCTCTCCAGCCCCTGGGAGGCAGACGTCAACAACCGGGAGACACCAAATACGAGTGCTAGAAATGAGCAGCCCGGTGAATCCCGATTACAGTCACAGGAATGGCTGCGACACTTTACTGAACCCTAATGTATCATTATGTATCTTGCACTTGTGCATCCTGCACCTTTTGTCGAGGAACCATCACCAATGCCTGTTCAGAGAGCGACACGCTCAATTACTCTATGCACACGGAAGCCCTCCGACGAGGGTAGCGCGAGACTCTGGCGATGCTATGCAACGTCACCGCAACTGCAGACGACTGGCGGACGCTGCGCAAAACGAGAGCTGTCCTCGACATGCGCGATTTGCGGTGCGGCGTGTTGAAGCAGCCGGCGTGCTTCTGTGGTAGTGCGCCCGTTTCCCAATCAGCGGACCCGGGATCGAATCCGAGAGAATTGCAGCAGGTTTAAGAATTTTCTCTTCCAAGCATTTGGCGATATCGACGACGGATACCCTATGCCATACAACATATCGAGGAGGGGGGAGGGAGGAAGAGCTCGTAACAGCCATTGCTGCAAAAAGCTTGCTCCCCTTTTGGCAGTATGGAACCAAAGCCTCATCCCTTCACCGACGACAACCAAGGTAGTGAGACGATTCACTGAAAAAAAAAAATTAACGACTGCCTCCCGCCAAACAGCAACGCCGCCAGTGGCCAACCACGGTGCCACCATCGACTGCAGTTCTGGCTCGTAAGGGAGGGAGGGGTATCTGACCTCTGGGGTGGCGTCTCTGCCGAAGGGCGGTGGAAAAGTGACGTCCCCCCACTTCTGCTTGCAGACAAACTCTGCGGTGGCGTCGAGCTTGGCCGCCAGGTCCAGAATGTGGACCTGTCCGCCGGTCAGCACTGGGGACACCGAGAGTTGAGGGTCAGTAAACCAGAGCCATTGAGCTCTCTCACGGCGTCCTAATGACGCAATACCAGTATGCATACCACCGCCTACTTTCGAGTTAGTGCTGGTATACACACCAGTACCTGTGGTCAAATCGCCACTCGTACAAAGCAGGTACAATACTCGTAAGATGCGCGTAAAATAGTTGCAAAATACACATGAAATAAGCACATATAAAGTTGATACAAAGCAACACAATACTCTTACAAAAAGTTGACCACCCATACGTACAACTACGCACCAGTATACCAGTTTGTATGGTCGATCGACCCCTCGTAAAAAGCATGCTCACCTATGGTGCCATGGTTAACTTACAAATAACCGAGGTTGTGAGTGACGTGCAACATCTCTAGGAACGATCCTGCAAAGATTTTGGGAACAGCTCCGGATACTTCAGACCTTCGAGTCTACGCAAATTGAGGTGTGTTAGAAAGGACCGACTAATGTAGCTGGGATTTTCTAGATTCTTCTAGAGTCTGCCAAGAACCAAAGCACTCCAAACATCTGCTCGGTACCACAGTATCAAGTTTGCGTTCTCTGTGCCTCTCGGGGCATTAGAGCGCCACCTCAAAGCGAAGTTTTGTGGATGCACATTCAGATAACTAATGAAGATGTGCGTACGGCCAGGCCAACACAATTCCACACACAACTCACCCAGAGGATTGATCTCGAGGTAGGTGAAGTAAAGATCTACGTAAACGTTGTACAGGCCACAGATGAAGGCAGCAACCAACCTGAAACAAACAAAAATATGTGTCATAAAGTATAGCACAGTAAAAGAAATACTGAATCAATTTTGAAGTTACAGTAAACAAATTGTAAAAATTAATATTGTAAAAAATAGATCCCGCAAATATGTTATCATACGTAAACAAATATATAGCAAACCGCTCCCAGTCGTGAAATTTTGTGCCCGCGAAATAGTCCCAAAACCCGCACTTCACAATATTCATGAAATATTGGGCCTGCTAAAGTCGTTTACAGTAATCCATTAGCATTTGTAAAAAATTTAAATCCCACGTGACCCTCTTAATAAGTGTTCTGTTGGATTCAATAACAAAAATGCAAATCAATTCAAAAGGTCTTGAGCTGTGGAATTTCAATATTCTTACAGATTATGTTTTAGAATTCAGTTAGATAGGACAAGGAAACACACAGACAAGGCACTGACTTACAACTGATCTTAAAACTTGCATTACTAGATGGCAGGATGCTATAGTAATTGGTAGGGATTTCCACAGACACCCCCTGGTTTCATGAATTCTCTTTCAAAAGGGCACCGTATCTTCAGCACCACTGCCACACCGGAAAGGAGAGCATCAAGCTCCAGTCACCCGCCTGTGACCCACCTCCGCTTTTCGACAGGAAGGTGACAGAGCAGGGTCTTGGTCACCTGCTCCTCGCTGGGCTGGGTGTCAATGGGCACCTCCAGCTTCAGAGCCTGCACAGTTGGCACACGGCATGGAAATTTCAGACTCTTTACTCAACAGTGCTTAAAGTGTTCCCCTTAAAAAAAATTCAACCAGGACTGCTTCATAATAGTAGTCGCACACATGTTCACACAGTCCCGTCTAGTGGAGGAATAAACAAAAAAATTATCTCTGCTCAAGAAATTCCTTTGTGAGCTAGGAGTTGTCTGGGGTTCAAATGCAACGTTTTCATAGAAACCCGACATAATGGAGTGCTAAGACGCAGCTTCTTTAGGCCAAAGAAGCAGAAAATCACTCTCCTTAGAACAGTTGAGATCCAATACAGGAAGAAGCTAGGCAACACCCATATTTTTAGGTAACCTGTATGTAGCAATATCAACTTTGAGTGCAAAAAAGAAAAAAAGTTTTTGAAGTTTTAGTGTCTCTAAAGTTATCAAATAAAAAAGAAAAAGAAAAACAGCATCATAAAACTAATTTTAAAATAAGGGGAAAAAAAATACTACAAATTTCCTTTCAATTTTACTGCAGATACCCTTTTTCATCTAATATTTCGGAAAAAAAATTACAGGCAAGTTAAGTATTCACTATCATGTCTCGTTAATATGGACCCCGTTATTATACAGCATGTGAACGCTTTAAAGGCACTTTAGACGGCCCACGAAAGTCAAATTTTCTATGTATCGCACTGCAATTTACTACAGAGGTGCAAGGAGGCAGTAGAAGTTTGCAGTGAAAAAAAACTTACCTCGTAAAAAACAACAACAAAAGAAAAAGGTCAAACCAATTTGAGCAATCTACGCCACCACTTCACAGACGATGCAAGCATTCAGACAGCACCGGCCGATTCGGGATCTTTTGCAAGAATGTCTGCTATCAACTCGAATTGGCCGGCGCTCCCTCCACACAATGTATGTACGCCATCTGTTGGCAGCCCTTCTCTCTACGCGTGCATCAACTGTGAAGTGGCGGCGTAGGCTGCCCAGAACAGTTTTTTTTTCTCTTTCGAAGGAGGTAAGTTCATTCCCCGATTTTTTTTCACCGTAAACGTCCACAACCTGCTTGCACCTCTGTAGTAAATTGCAGCGCAATACCTTGAGATGCCAATTTTTGCGGGCCGCCTGAAGATGCCTTAAAAGCGTTGGTTTACATGCTCTAGATTATCCATTATACAGGGAACATTTATTGGGGACAAACTGGAAAAATACATGCATTTTTGTCTCGTCATTAAAGACGAATCGCATTACGAACAATTTCTGGGGGCAATGGAGGGTGTCCACAAGACACAACCGTACCAACTTTTTCTCGAGGACAGCCACTTATGGGAAGTGCAACTCGCACAACTTATAGGCCGGACGCGAAGGCCGCCTAAAGAACGACCAGCCGAGTCCGAGTTACATTGCAAGCTGTTTATTTGCGAAGCAGAGGAGAGCGGAAGCAAGGATGAAAAAAGGCAAAGTGCGCACTCTTGACTCGTGCCATTCGGCAGAGTCGCATTTGTTCGGAGAGCGAGGCCTCAGATGGCTAGCAATAGAATGGACGCACGAAGAAGCGGAGAAAGTGAAATCGAAACCAACCTGAACACAACACCAAAAAATAGGACGAGCATTTTTTCAAAATTTTTAGTTTCAGGAGCAAGATTTTCTTTCCTTTCAGATATAGTAAAAAAAAAAAAAACCTGAAACCTTCAAACAAATCACCATACACCAGGTTGTAATGAGCTCTTGAATACGGCTGACAGAAGGAGCTCCACACTTGAGGGTGAAAGGAAGCTCACCTTGGCGTCCACGTCGCCAATGTCAATGCCACCTTCGTGGTGGAAGAGGATGGTGTCGCCGTGGCGATGCGAGTAGATACATAAGTACACCTCTTCTTCCTGCGACAGAGGTGCGGAAGTTGAGGGCAGGAGAGCAGAGCTTTCAAAACGTCGCACTATCATTGTAAGCTGGCTTAGATCGCAATCATTGGTGCTGATATGGCTATTTTCCTGTTTCCATTCACACTTAATAAATTATGGCACGTGGCTGACCTGAAGCCAGTTTACTGTGGGCAAAAAAAAAAAAAAGAGCCCAGACAACGTTGTAAAACACTAAAATAAACTCGGAAAAAATATGGTTGCTAGGGCAATGTCTATCCTCGTTCTTCATAGAAGAGGATGGACAGAAAGCAAACAAGTGAACAACCTTCAGACATTTAGTACTGGCTAAAACATCGCTGGCCTCTTTTTCAAAGAACCAGTTATTATTTATAGCTTTTCTTTTTTTCGCAACACCAATCTTTACTCTTTCTAGGCTACTTTTTCTTCCACTACAGTTGAACCTCGATTTTACGAAACCTGATATTACGAATTTCCCGATTTAACGAACAAATTCAGATTCCCCGCGCAGCCTATGCGCGAGATCTCCCTTCCTCGATTTTACGAAGTTCCCAATTTAACGAAATAATTAGTGGGTCCCGGTGACTTTGTTAAACCGAGGTTCAACTGTAATATGTATGTGGTTCAAAACTGAAAAATACGGAATCCTTCGTCACATTGTAGTAAACCCTGGATTGTCCTGGCCAAGGCAATCAAGGACAGGAACCAAACAAGAATATGTGCCAGCTAAGATAGTCCAATTTTTCCAGCTCTACGAGTTCTTAATTATGAATCAACCAGTCTTCTCAAACACGCCCTCCAAACTGCGATGCCATTCAGTGGCGAAGCCTTACCTGAGAATGCTTGAGGAAAGGCTCGATGATGAAGTTCCTCAGGCGACCTTTGGCGCGTCCCACCTGTACACACACACACACACCATGGATATCTCGGCGTCTGGCATACACCTCATGTAGTGACTTGCAAGGAAGCACCCATTGCTTCGATACAAACCAGTGCCAAACATTGCATCAAAACTGTCCACAACAATTACCCTCGCTATAAAAAAATTTGTTTACTCTTTGGGCGGCATGTCACAAGTGTACCCACATTTACACTGTGGACAAACTAACGGTTTTCAACACATTTATTTATTTACTACAGCATCTGATTACAAGTTGCTTGCTCTGTTTACTTTCCTAGTTACAGGCAGAAGACAACAAACCAAGCACACAAAATTGGTTTCCACCAGTTATAAAGTGCTGTATTCCCTTGGTTTAAAACAGAGCGACAGGACAAGGACAAAGTAAAGATGAGACAAACGACAGCGCTGAACATCAATCTTATTAGTTAGATTATACAGTGCTGTGTCATAGTCTGTCCCTAACGTGCACTAGTAAAAAAACAAATTTATTTATCGGACAGATCAACGAAGGCCAGGCTGACACATTAGTCGTTTCGTTTATTTATATCTATTTCGTAAGCTTCTATAATCTCTCGAGTTAGTTTGTCACCGTTCCTTTTGAGTATTTTGCTTTTTTGGTAGTCAGGGGTACATCCACAGTCACGGCAGTGAGTTCCCAGATGACCAGAGATTTGTTTTGTTACATTATACTGATGTTCCCTTAATCAGTCTTGAATGCACCATCCGGTTCCGATGTAGAACCTGTTACAAGACCGAGGAATATAATACACGACGCATTCTCGACAGTTAACGAAACGCTGTCGGTACTTTTTTGTGCAATGTTTTTCAGCGCTGTCGTCCGTCTCGTCTTTACTTTGTCCTTGTCTTGTTGCACTGTTTTAAACCAAGATGCTTATCAACCAACTAGCCCGAACATACCTTTTAGCCTGCTGTATCCCATCAACAAATGCTAGCATAAGAAATCTCAATATCTTTTGACATCACATCCCAAATCCCTCAAGAAAGAATAACACACTATTGACGACACTTTAACAACTTTTTTTTTTTCAATGTCTGTTTACTTAGAATTTTATCTTATGCACCATTGTGTTAAAAAGAAAAAAAAAAAAAGCCTGAAAGCAAATGGTTTTGTTAGCAATAGACCCATTCCGAAATTCAGTGCCATCTGGGTGCTCATATAGCAGTTTAATACTTGCCATACCAATGGCGGTAATGAACTTGTATTCTATCGGGCACCATCACTTTCGCAAGCCAACGGCAGACGGGAAAGTGTTCACAGTGCAGCTCTACCTCAATTACTTTTAGTTTTGATGGTGACAAAGATACAACTGGTCAGAATGAGGCAACGACCCAGATAAATACCTCGATAGAATTCTATTCGCCAAAGGGCTTTAAAGCCGATTGCGTGCCGCCTGCCCACAGATTTTCCGAATCCGAGTTAGAAATGAACTCTTACAAAGCTCTCGTGTCGGATTCCTGCGTCGCGTCGTACTAACCCCTCAAATGTATAGGTCTTGCATCCTCCGCCTGGGAGCACCTTCAACGTCTTTCTTCATCAGTCACTAGAAGGCCGCCATTAGTACGGCAGAGATGCCATACCTATAATAATAATATAATAATAATGTTTATTTAATGCTTATTTTTCCATCAAACAAATGATGGAGGGAGACCGAGGAAAGAAGCTGGATCATGCAGCTTGACGAGTCCCCGGCCCCCTTCTTACGCAAACAGCAGATGATAGTGATCAAAGAGGCCAGACTGAATTTCGGAAAGGATCTATCGTGATGGATGGAGAGAGAAACTTGCCTCGGTCTCCTTGCCCATCCGCTGTTTGACCCAGTCGTGTACGCTGTCCAGGTCTGCGTTGACGTGGATCAGCCCCAGCTTCCCCCGACGCTTGATCAGCTGGTCGGGCTTAGCCACCAGCTTCTGCTGCAAGGGCACATAGGAACAGCCTCAGACATCTCCAGTCCTGCGATCTCTCCGAGACAAAACAAGGTGCTTTGATCTAGCATCATACGAGCGTCCCTCACATGTGTGGCCAGCCAGGGGTGTGATTGCTGCAGGGTCTGCCAGTGGGTGTCCGGAGTCACCTGGGCGAAGAGGCAGGGTGCGGCCAACCCTTCCGCTAGGTGCTCGTTCAGGAGGCGCTTGCCCGTAGCCTCGCTGATCGCTTTGGCCGACATTCTTGCTTGCGTCGGGGACTTGGCCCTGGGGGCAGAAAACGGACGGTGAGGGCCGCAACACTTAATAGTACACATAGTGAGCATGCTTCCAAATACATGATCAGCGTACATGACAGTTTGTTTCTTCATCCAACTGATGAGGATGAAGTATACTCAGTTTTTCAAGACTTAAAAAATAGCAGGAGCAGTGATTTTTATCAACTTCAAATTAAACCTATTAAGCATGTACTACGGTCTATTGTTCCGTGTTTGACACATATTTTTAATCTAGCGTTGCAAACAGGGGTTTTTCCTAAGGAAATGCAGGTGGCAAAAGTTTCAGTTTTACATAAAGCTGGGGATAAAAATAACTTAGGAAATTATAGGCCTATTTCCGTATTACCAATATTCTCGAAAGGTCTAGAAAAAATTTTACATGAACGATTATACTGTTTTTGTGACAAATTTTCAATCCTGACACCCTGTCAGTATGGGTTCAGAAAAGGTCGCTCCACTGAACTCGCGCTGTTAAAACAAAAAGAGTTAATTTTAAATAATATTGAAAATAAACTGGTTACACTCTGAGTGTTTATAAATTTTTCGAAAGCATTCGATCGCCTTAATCACGTAACGTTAATTCAAAAGTTATACATGCTAGGTGTTCACGGTGTCGCTCTTGAGATGATTAAAAGTTACTTTGAAAACCACTATCAGTGTGTAGAAATCAATAAAATAGATCAGATCTCAAGAAATTAACAGCAGGCGTGCCTCAAGGCAGTATACTCGGGCCACTTCTTTTTGATTGATATATCAATGATATAGTACATATTGATGATACCGTTAAGTGCATCATATATGCGGATGACACCTCTTTTTCTCAGGGAACGACGCTGACCAAATTATACAAAGGGCAAATCAATATCTTAATAAGCTAAATGCTTGGACGATATTAAATTCCTTAAGGATAAATGTAAATAAAACTAAAGCCGTTCTATTCAGATCAAGTAATACAAAATGTACCTACATGACTATCCCTTCACTTGGTGGAAATGAAATAGATATAGTAGAAAATGTAAAAGTACTAGGAATAATATTTAATGAATACCTGTGTTGGGACGAAACTGTGCACCAGATAAGTAATAAGCTATCGAAAGTTGTTGGGGTTATATATAAATACCGAAAGATGATTCCCCTCTCTGTTATGCTACTTATATACAAGTCCCTTTTTTACACATACTACAACTATTGCTTTAGTATGGGGTAACACGACTGCCACAAATCTTAAAATAATACATAATCTTCAAAAAAAAAGCAATTCGAGGTTTATGTCATGCAGCATACGATAGTCATACCAAGCCATTATTTCATAAATTTAATATAGTGCAAATTCCAAATCACTATAGTTATAAACTTGTACTTTCCTACAAAAGGTCTTTTAGACAGAACGAAAATATGTATCTATCAATTTCCCAACTTGAACTTAGGCAAGCAAATTATCCAACTCGTAATGCCGAGATATGGATAGTGCCACATTCAAGAATAAACTATGGGAATCAGATGTTAGAATGTACCCTCCCCCATCTTCTGAATCGTTTTTATGAACTCGATATAGATATCTTCAGTATGTCCGCCAAACAAATATGTTCACTTTTTGTCTAATGGTTACTCCCATGTAAAAAAAAAAAAAAAAAAGAGTTTAGTATAACACGATTGTTTGCGTTTTGCGCGTGTTGTTATTTTTGACATACTTTTTCGTTTCTTTTTTCTCTCCCTTTTGTTTACGTTCTTTTTAGCAATATAGATGATGTTGTCTTTCCCATGCTAAAATGAATATGTCAAATGCTAGTGTCTTTACGTTTATGTTGGTTCTTCCCTGGGCTGCTATGGGGGGCAGAGGCTAGTCAAGCAGCGTGTCAGTTGCTTTTTTCTCTGCCTCCTTTCTCTGTTTCAGGGATCAAATAAAGAATTTGAAAGAAAGAAGCAGTCAGGAAAGACTCAACTGTGAGTTTTAGACTAAGCATCTTGAACCAAATGTTTCACCCAAACTTTCAAACATGGCAGCAAATAGGCGAAAAAAATGGATAGAAGTTGGACTGGACAAGCCCCCTAGTTAAGAACTTGGCTTTGCCTTCCGCATGTCATTTCAATTTCTTGCCTTTTTTTCTAACTTTAGGTCCAAATTTTCCAAAATGCAAGAACACCAGGAGAGTACTAGACATCTCTCAAAAGCATGCTACCAAATAAGTGTTCAGTTCAGTTCAATATTCCTCAAAGCCACTTCAATGAAATGCATGAAATATGATCTAGTACAAAAAATTATCAGTGAAGGTTTCCAAATAACAGTTGATAGCATATACATACACATCTAATGATCCAATAAGCATCTCCATTGCTCCAAGAGACCAATGCATCTAGTTCCGTCCAGCTAAAAATTATCATTAGATCCAATTGGAATTCTAACTGGTTTTAATTGGAATCAATTGGTTTTAGTGGGTTCCAATTGGAAGCACACTGGCCAATGGGTTCACTAATTAGAAAAAAATTTTCCAGTTGGAAACATAATGGGTCCCAAATGGTTCCCATTGTGGTGACCAATTGGTTGTCCGAAAACCTAACTGGTACCAATTGGAAATTCCAATTGGAATCTAATGAGAATTTTCAACTGGTTCAACATCTATTTTGGTCCATAGACATCTCTACTGCTAAAATAGACATGTCCAGTTGGTCCAATAGACATTACTAAACCAATAGAAGTTCCAATTAGACAAATACAAGTTTCTATTGGTCCGATAGGCATTCTTATTGAACCAATAGAACTTTCAGTATAACCGACATAATTTTCTATTGGCCTAATAGAAATCTTTATTGGACCAATAGAAATTCCTAGGGACTTATGGAAACCTCTACATGACCTATAGAGATTTCTATTGGTCCAATTGAATTTTTTATAGGACCGTGAAAAATCTCTCTTGGTCCGATAGAAGTCTCTAATAGTCCTATAGAGGTCTATGGGAATTTTCGCTAGAGATGTATAACACTGAAAAACATCTGCAGAGCTTGAACTAGAAAAATATGCAGAACTACTCAACAGTACAGTTGACCATATTTATCCTGCAATTTTGTTTTTGTAAATTTAGGCAGTCATTGTTATGCTCGCAATAATTAGTGATTAGTGTAATTAGCTTCCACTCTTTTTAGGTCGTAAATATCAGTCTAACCAAAAGTCCGGGAACAGTTCGGACTTGATCGATATGTCGAGAAGCAATCATTTCAAATTTCCCCGCGACGATCGACAAATACATCCCACTTTGCAGAAAACTGACCATATTGAGATTCAACGCACGCGGAAATCGGCTTCACTTCCGCGCCGCTCGCTTCCCCGCACGGCAGCCGTGCGCTGCCGGCGGCGCAACTCGCAGAGCGCCGCCGGCAGCGCACGAGTTGCGCGCGCTCCCCCCCCCCCCCCCCCACAATCTACGGGCCACGCTCGTGACGTCACTGGCTCTCGGCCAACTTCTCGCGATTTCCCACGAAATTGCGGCGCAATATCCGGCCGCCACCGGAGAAGGGCCGAAATTGGCGGAATGCCCTCTCGACACATTCGTATTCTGAGCATTAAAAGAACGTGCTACAATCGTCAAAGACATTCCGGTACTGTGGCAGCAGTGCTATCTCCTCCATAACTCCGTTCACCCCTAAGCTGACAGTGCCTGGAAGCTACGTGCTCACTGGACCAGTCGTACCGCTATCTTTCGCCACGTGATCAAGATCCACCCACGTGCAGAGAGCGGAGTCGGATGATGAAAGGGAGGCAGCTGACTGGTCCGGCAAGCGCATAGCTTGCACCGCACTGTCAGCTTAGGGGCGACCGATGTATATAACTGTCTAACTATATATATATATATATTGAAAGCAGGAGCCTGCTTGACGCTCCGCACTCCCTACTTTACCGTCTAATCGTACGATAAAAAAAAAAAAAAAAAAGGTTGAATTATATTTTACATATGCCATATTTATTTTCCGTGCTTGCGAAAAGTTGAATGCCCAAAATAAGCGTTGGGAAACACTGTAAGTACTCGTATATTGTACTTAAAAGTACTAGAATACTTCTAATTTACTTCAAGTACATTCTCCGAGTGTGTGTACTTTTACTTCATTTAGTTTTTTTTTTTTTTTTTCTGGTGCTTTCCGAGAGAAGTACGACTCCCGACTCCATAGTACATTCCCCAAATTTGGTCTTGTTAAATTTTCATCACAAAATGATGGTTTGTCAACTCTCAAGAAATACTTGGGGTAACACTCTACACTCACAAGAAACGCCAGCAGACGGCGCATCACGCATCTGGTCATTTCTCTGAGTGAAGTAACGGCGGCTACAAGATCGATGAAAGTGCCTTATAAGTAGGGTTCCGAGTTTTCGGTTTAAACCGATAAAAGTACGCCGATTTCATTTTAGGAAATTCGGTTCTAACCGGAAAAGGCCAGTTTTTAGGTTCGACATTTTCGATTTAAACCGATAAAAGTACGTCGAATCCATTTTCTAAAATTCAGTTTTCACCGGAAAAGGTCACTTTGATCTTCCAGTCATACCGCAGAGCCCTGTCGAAAAAGTGGAAGACAGTGTCTATCGAAACGTGTCCGAATGTATGGGATACTCGGGTGTCATCAAGACGTTTTGGTTGAACGTGCGCATCATCGATCGGAATGTGAAGTGCGAAATGCCCCATGACAGCCATGTTCGAGAGTGTTTCCAAACTCAGCTCTGCATGTTGTGTTGAGCTTCAAAACGTCGCACAGTGTCTCTTTTGGCGGTCACAATTGGTTGATTGGCCGATTTTAGCTTAGGCAGCGCTTCATCTCCTCAGCCTGCCAGTGTCCAGTGTTAGCGTTGAGAGGGCATTCTCGAAGCTGTGTCATATTAACAGGAAAGAAAGAGTGCGGATTAACGAGGAGAACCTGGGAAAGTACATGTGTGTGTACTATAATAAGATCACGTAATCTTGATGCACAGAAGGTGAAGTTCCATGTTTTTTGGGCATAGGCTTCATATCTGACTTGTTTGTACTTCCGCGTTTTTTTCTTGTTTCTTTTACAGTTGCACACATTTGCCAAATAAAGTGTCCATTTCTTTTTTCAATGTATCTGTGCCGTTATTCTTTGAGTGATCACAAATATCAGAGCTACAGGGATCATCTGATCCGGTGTCCGTTGATGTTTATTTTATATTCACCGAAAAAAGCCGATTAACTTTTGTGGGCATAAATATACGCCGAAAAAACCGAAAATTTAATTTTAAAATAAACGCCGAAAAAGTACGCCGAATTTGGAAAAAAATAGAAACCGGAAACGCGAAACCCTACTTATAAGTTGTTAAATAGTTCGTCTCTGGCCACTTGAATTTATCCAATATTCGCCACCATTTCCAAAAGTAAGTGATGCACCCCTCATTACCCTTAAAGCAATGCATACACGTTAAAAAAAAAGAAAAAAAAAAACGTAGTATAGGGGACGTATTTTAATATGTACTTTACCCAACACTGTCAAAAGATCAGCTGCTCCCTTTTAAAAGGGCAGAAAGGAGGTTTTTGTGTTCATCTTTATACACGGGAAAAGTGAAAATCCCCAAGTTGCGGCCACGTGAGACATTTTTCCCCATCAAAAATGTGATCCGAAAATAGCGACAGGCAAAAGGGGCGTGTCGCGATCTTTGATCGTGTTTTTGATAGGACAGTAAGAAAACAAAAAAGAGAAAAGCCAGAAACTTTTATTCACGTACAAACATTGTTACACACACACACACACACACACACACACCACACACACAGAACACACACACACAACTTCTGCGCAAATATGAGCAACGGCGCAGTTACGCGCAATTTTGTGTGGCTGAACTGTGCGACGCGCTAGTTCGAAATAAAACCGAAATTAGAACACGCATCTGACGCCACTGTTTCTAAAATGCAAAGGCCACTTCGACATCTGTATTTTGCGAAAATTAAGGCAATGGCGTAACCAGAAATTAATAAATAAAAAGGGGTGTGGGGGCGGGGTTCCATTTGAATAAGCGAATTGACCTGCCGCACTTTACGAGGTAAGTGACGGACAGCGCCTAACACATACAAGAAACAAAAATTGGGTTGTGTATATGTTTATACAGCCTAGAACTTGGTCTGCCTCCAGGGGGCGACGAGCCTTCCAGCTGTAGATGAGCAATTTAGCCAGTGCGGTACAACCGCTAGCCTGGGGTCTTTAACGTGCATCACGCAGTAGTGATACACGACCGCACACCGGTACGATGCTCATCCAGATCGAAACGGGCCACAAAAAAATGTGCCCTGTGTGCGACTGGGTTGCACGCATGTGGGGGAAATGAGCGGGACGTGAATTAAAGGGGCCCTGCAAGGACTTTTTTACTGGTTTTTATTTTGCACCAAACCTGAGCGCACTGAACGTAGTAACTTAGTAAAACTTTTCTTTTCTCGAAATTCGCTTTATTTTAAAAGTAATAGGCAAATTAAAATTACAAAAACAAGCAAAAAATAACCTCCCTCATGACGTCCTTGGTTGCTTGAGTGGCCGTGAACTAGAGGAGGGGTAGTGGGCTCATCGCGAGCGCTCACGGCCGCCGCACTCCGTGTCGACGGCGCGAGAGGGCGCCACTAAAGCATGCTTTGGATAGGCTGTATGCAGCGGGCAGTCGGGGCGGCTCTCATTGCATTTGCTGCGCGATTAAACACAAATTCGGCATGACACTTCATTGGCCACAAACGACAGCAAACACGGGGTAAAGATCAGTTCAGAATGGGAGCCACTTCGCGCTGCCATACCGCGAAACGGCCAAACCCCAAGACAAAGCTTCTCGCCGAAGGCCTTCGGAACGCTCGGAGCTGGTCGGATCATCCTGTCCATACGACCGCAGCACCGCCGGCCGGGACCTTTCCGTGTCGGCGCGTGATCCCACTACTGCTTTCTAGTGTGCGCCGCCTTTTCCACCGCTCGGTGGCGGGTATGTCGACAGGTCATTTCTCGTTTCCGTACTTTATAAACTGCATTCGTTTCTTTTCTGATCTAAAATACTGAACAAAAACTACTTTTATAAATAATTGAAACGGTTCGCGCCACTTATATTTTGTAGTTTGACTAAAAAGAAGCTTTTAGAGGCCCTGACCAGTAGTAAGCCCAGGACCAAAGACGTCACATTTTGCGCGCTTTCGGTACCGCGGGTCGCCCTCGTCGGTGGAGGAGGTTTCCGCGTCGTCCGGTTAAAATATGACGCACTGATATTTAGTTACTCTCTCCGTGCCCGCTGGCTTGCCCGAACTTCAAGAGACGTGGAAACCGCAAAAAAGGTAGACGCTTAAATATGATTGCAGGGCCCCGACCGCGTTACGGCGAGCGATGTTACCGGAATTGGCACGATGCGGACGAAGAACGGATGTGCCTGTAAACTCGCAGCTGTATCCCGACATCAAGCCAGATTCAAAAGGTGCGACTTCGCTTTCGATTACACGGCTACAGCGTTGAGCCCCGCAGCCCCACAACGCTTTTCTTGTCGGCCGCACGACGTCGCAACTACGAAAGCGCGAGCAAAATCGCATCCTGTGAATCGGGTTTAACGCAGTCGAACGGTCAATTGTTCAATGTCCCTGCGGATTCTCGGGGCTAAGCATTTTTTATAGAGTATGCTGCGTTCCCTCATCAGACTGGAGCCTACCTTAAAGTAATCTGTCGTATGGATAGACTGCTCTAGAGACGGTTGAAGTGTCAGTTGGTGACAGGGTAACTGTTCAGGGGAAGCTCCGCCCACCTCTTTCCACTTTAGCAGAGAAAACGCTGGAGAGGAGGCGACTTCCTCTCTAGCGTTCGCTCTACTAAAGTGGAAAGAGGTGGGAGGAACTTTTCCTGAACCCTGTCCAAGGAGCGTCTCATGTTTTCTAGATGAGAAATGTATTCAGTACAAAACTACGACCAGAAATGTATTCAGTACAAAACTACGACCAGAAATGTATTCAGTAAAAAACTACGACCAGAAATGTATTCAGTACAAAACTACGACCAGAAATGTATTCAGTACAAAACTACGACCGCTAGCCGCGGGTCTTGAAATGTACAGCAGCGAAAACTTCACAACTTGACATGCTTTTCTTTTTCTTGCTTTTTTTTTCCCGGCAGGAGCCCTCGAGTTTCGGGACAATGAATAAAGGCCATTAAATATATTAAAAGTACTCAACAACCACACACACACAAAAAAGGCTTCGTAAAACTACGTCAGCGCTAAAGGTCACAAAAATGTAAAAAAAAAAAAAAAAATGACGGCGCGCCCATGTTAAAAAAAAAAGAAGAAAAGTGCGGTTGTCCTCTTCCTTAACCAAAGCCAGTTTTTGCTTCTTTTTTTTCCCCTTCCTTTCTTTGTCGGCAGTTCTCACACTAGGCAAGACCGCCACCGTTTGCCAACCAGGAAAGAGCGAACGAGGCGGAAAAGGGACAAGGGCACGCAGCCATTCACCCAGCCAGTGCGCGAGGGCTCAACGCGAACGACTGCTGGAACAGTCAGACGAGAGCTTCCCGCGGTAATGCCCATTGTCACTAAAAGTTCCTCTTATACCACGAGGAAAACCAACTAACAAACGTTTAATAAAAAAAAAAAAAAAAGCTTTCGCTTATTATCGCCTGCTAGCGGGAACTCCGGTCGACCTTTCCGCCCAACTTCTCTTTCCAACTTGGGGTAGACCACACGGATCTGCGTGTGGAACAAGAACATGAACGCTGAACGCGGCTATGACAATAAAGTTTACCGCTTCGCAGTTGGGTGACATCGTTCTTACCGAAAAAGAAAAAAAAAAAAAAAAGACGGAAAAAATTGCAGGGCACACACAGTGACCTGTGAATAAGCACACGCTCTGCACCTTTCGCATTTTCCTCACTCCACTTGCTTACAATGATGACTTGCACTTTCTCACTGCACGCTTTCGCATTCCCGTGCTAGCGCCGAATACCAAGTTTTACCGCATAAAAGGTCGGGCCACAAAAATATAAATAAATAAATAAAATATAAAACTATAAACACGATTTACTACACTCGTACTTCTAACCACAGGAATCGCCACCATCCAGTCGCAAGAAAAATGAATAAATAAACAGTCATCGCTCGTTCGAACGAACTATGCCGCACTCTGCATACACGAGATCTGCGTGTTAGCAGAAGCCAATTAATGTTTAAAAAAAAAAAGAAAAAAAGGAAGAAATGCAGTTTTTCCTCCTGCACAAGCTTATCTTTGCCATCTGCGCAGTTTCGTGGATGTCGTCTATACGCAATCAGATACGCACACGATGCCATCAAGACACGAGCCCGAGGCCCTTTTCTCGCTTTCTCTCTTCCTACACATGTCGTTTAGCAACCGGTTGTTTAGAAACGCCGTGTATAAATATATTTGATTTTCCTTCGCGCATTTGTTTGGTTTCTCACATCTTCATCCATCGCGCCAAACGCATTATGTCAAACTCGTGGATCAGGTGACCGTCGGCGCTTCCAATTATTACGCCGAGACACCGAGCGCTCATCCAAACTGGCGCCCCGAACAACACGCGTTAACGAGGACAGAACAGGACAACGAACACTGCGCGAAGACACTCCGGTTGGTACGCCCATGTTCGCAACATTATTTTTAGTATTTATTTGTCAATGGACAATCACTGATTTGAGAGAGCATTTGCGATAAAGTCACGTTTAAAAATAATAATCGTAGAGCTTCGCTCATTGACCCGATTTATGAGGTACTGTTGACGTCCTTTCTCTACCATGCACCGCTATATCCTTTCAGAGAGGTAAGATGACATCATTTCGACGTTTTCCGAATTGTCGTTTTCGTTTACAAAGCGACAATATCGGTAAAAAGCTCAATTCTGTGTAGTGTCCAGCAACGCTGAGACGCCATTTATTCTACAAAGGTGCGCTCCGTTGTTTCGAGGTTTTAACGTTCGGATTCGTTGTGCTACAAAAGGCTGCTGCAGCAACTACCACGCACGAGCCTTCCTGGCTTTTCTGGGCTATTCGATGCTGAAATAAATATAGTATTGCATCTACGCGCGTAGGCGCCCAAAAGTCAAACCGGTCAGAGTGCAGTGCAATTGCTTCTCTGGTATACTGTCGGGGTTGTTGAAGTGTACTTTATTGAATTATTACTCTACGTGCCTGGCTTAACGGCCCCATTTGATGTACGTTTCGTCGGGGGACGTCGACAACATTGAAATCATGATCGACAATCTTGGATAGACCCCCGTCGACAATGCATCGACTACCGCAGCAACCCGACGCAGAGCGAGACAAATTCTGCCTCGCGCCTTCCGTTCGGAACCTCCGCGACGGGTCACGAACGATGTCTTTAAATGTCGCGAGGCAGGGCACCGACAGAGTATACCATACCGTAACGTCGAAATTCGGAAACAACAAACGAGTGTCAGCCAGTACTCGTTCAGAAAAGCGAGCTCCGACAGCTTGGCAGACGTTCCTCCCGGCAGTGTCGAGCCACGTGTGGCGTGATGCATGTCTGGGCGATACGTATCTGTCTAAAAAAAGAAAAGAGGCTATCGCTCGGCGATGTGTAAGAATAAAATAGTTGCTCGTTATCAATATCGGCTGCTCCCGACAGGACGCTCTACGAGGGCAGCTGCCTGCACTCGATTACCAAACCGCGGCATGCATGTCTGGAGCACGGCGGATATCTGCTCAGGGCCTTTTATCGGAACGCACTCGCTTTCTCCCTAAACGATCACTCATGTATGCTTCGAATATATCTGCAGACAATTTTTGTATCACCAATACGATAGGGTCGTCATACGAGGAAGTACACGCCCCATAAGGTGTCTGCAAAGGCTGCCTTGGTGTACTGAGCTTTATTGAGCTTTAAAAAAGACGAGGGGACGACACGAATTAATTCCCAATCTCGGAATATATCAAAGCACTTATTCGCTCGACCAAACACGAAAAGCATCGGAGCGTAAAGTCCGCCGTTGCTTCGTTTGCCCATTACCGTACCACGAGGGTAAGGAAACAGATGTAGTGACAGCGGTATACATTTACCAGTGGCATGCGTCGTATGTGTAGGAGTGCCTTCGATAGATATACGTTGTTTCTGTGTGCGCTGTCACGCCCAACAATTCGTGCACCATCCGCGAGAAGTTTAACGACGGAGACTACTTGTTTTCACATCAAGAACCGTCGTAAGAGAAAGTCCGGCTCCTCGCGAAGCACTACTAATTTCAACATATGCGTGGAGAAAGAAAATATATGCGGGCGCATGTTAGATTACATATGCGTTACCTTATCAGGACGTATACATTTCAAACGCCAAAAGCACCGCTATTTTCCTCCGACAACCAACCAAAAAGGAGATGCAGCACATAGCGCACGCGTGTAATGCCGAAAAGCGACCTTTCGGGCCTTCAAGCCACGCGGGTAATTCACTGACCTCGCGCGGTTTGGTGTGAATATCGCGTGATGGCGCATGTTACCCCCTCGATGCTATAAATCAGCACGCTACAAAGCCCACGACAATACGCGAGAAAAGGGTATCAAGTTTCCCAGGGCCGGCTTGCTAGAACAGCGTCTCCGTTGAGACTGGGTGAAAAAAAGCACTGCAAAGGTTGGGGCGCGCGAGCGTCTTGAGCCAGGCTGGCTTTGGCAGTGCTTTCCCCCCCTCCTTCTCCTGTCCTGTCCCTGCCCCTGCCCCTGCCCCCCCCCCCCCCCCCCCCCCCCCCCCCCGTCTCAGCTGAGATGCTGTTTCTAGCAAGCCGGCCCAGAACTCAAACGACGGCAGATATTGCGGCTGTGGAGATGCCAGAAGCAGCGACGTGGTTACACCACACACTCGGTGAAACTAACCCCAATACTAGATTAACCCAGTAGCGGTCCTAAGCGTTAACCGGCCACCCGAGGATCCGTAGGTCGACGCTTTGCCTCGGATCCACCGAGGCGGCTATTGTTAACATTGTGCACACACTACAGGTACGCCTCCACGTAATCACTTCGAATTACCGCCTCGTATGGCCGGTGCCATTTCCAGTGTTCGTGCGTATGGCGCGTGCTTTGCTCGTTTTCCAGAGCGACGCACACGCGCGTGCTGAGCTGTGGAGATCGCACGCTGGGCTGTGGATTTGTAAACATTGGAAAGGTCTATAGGAAGTATTCACTGGCGGCCATAGCTGTGTGCACGACTGCTGAGCGCGTGTTGATGGCGAGCTTCCAGTTCTTTTGTAACGTGCATTCCGCACCCTCAAGATTGCCGGTCTTAGCAGCCTATTAATGTGGGCTCGTTCTGAGCATGCGCTCTAGACACCACCCACAAATATGGCGCCCAGTGAATACTCCTTATTGTTGTGTGCGCGTGATTCCCAAGGGAGACAGACACCCATTCTTCTCCCAGCATGCAGCTCAAATTAGGAATCCAGCGCGCTCGCTGGACGAATCTCCCGTAAACCTAACGCATGTGTCGAAGTTGGCTGAAGACTGTCACCGTCCTGTACTACTACCCCGGCATAAATTCACCCCCGAAGCGAGTGCGGTCATCGGGTGACGCAAACGTGTGGACGGCAGGGCGACCGGGTTTGCACTTTTCCTCCAGTCCGTCGAGTATCGTCTCTACACTTCCTTGCAGCCTTTCAGCGTAACGCGGGGCGACTCGGGAAGTCAGAGGACGACGCGGCGAGAAAGCTGCCGTCAAGCAGGAAAAAAACGAGCGCCTCGGCGTGCTCCGGCAGAAGACACAAACAAAAAGAAACAAACATCGTCCGGTAGGAAAAATAAAATGGCTCGCCCCAAGTCTTCGTGCGTTCAAGGGTGACCCCGCTAAGTTGTGCACTGTGCATGCTGCTTCACGGAACGACCAAAAACAATCGGACAGAAAACGCATGGAGCATGATGGAAGCTTGCTCGAAGGAGAGGAGCACACAGAACAGATGGAATAATGTTTCTGCATAATTAGAGGCTGCAAATATTAATACATAAATAATGGAAACCCCGAGACCGGGTTCTTATGGTGCTGAAAGTTTGTCAGCTCACAGGTGCGCTCATGTCGCGCACCTGCGAGTTTTTTTTGTAAGATGTTCTTTCCCCGCTCCGCGCGTTCTCGTGTAGTGAGAACCTTCCCAAAGTTCTCACGCAAAGGGTATCATGAAGTAGCGTGCACGTGCCACCGAAAGAAAATTAAGCACAGGGCGCGCCAACACGAACTGGAAATGGAGAGGTCGCGGGTTCGATACCCGGACCAGGCGGATTTTTTCGGTCGCGCACGCACTTAGCTGTGTTTGGAGATTTGTGTTTGTCCCTCTTGTTCCCCTTCTCCAGGGATTATTTTCGTTATTCCTCCCTCGACTATAACTCCAGGAGCACTCCAAGGGTTGCTCTTGAAATGTTGGCTAAGGTTACTGACTACGGGTACAACAAATTGGTCAACGCGCAAGGTTCGACGGTGTTGCAACAGAAATGCACCGGGAGGTCAAAGCTCGAAAATCTTGCCTGTACTCCTGCCTCGCAGAAAATACCCTGCTCATATACATCATACAAAAGACACGATGTTTGTTGCAAGCATGTTTGCTTCATACACATGCGTGTGCTTGAACATGTCTGCTGACAGTTTGTGCACGACCAATGTGACAGGGACGACATACGAGGAAGAAACCCGCCCCAGACCGTCTTTTACCAGCCTACGCGGAGCGCAAGTTCGTCTGCTTTTTCTGACGTCAGAACGACGCCGAGCTCCGATTGGCTCTGATTGTCCATCAGTGGACCTCGAGGAAGCTTGCTTCGAGGCCTACCCACTATCCTTCAATAAGAGCCAATCGGAGCTCTGCGTCGTTCTGACGTCACCACAATTCCTGCAAATGAAACTGACGAACTTGCGCTCTGCATACGTTCTTCCCGAGGAGGTGAAGGCAAGTTCCACGCATGCTGCCAGATACAGGCATACGTATATACGTCATGAGAGGCCTGTGCCAGATGCGGGCACCTTATGGAATCGGTGGTGACACTCGACGCTATATTGTGTGCGGACTTTCTCAAGCTTTTTTGGACGGCTCTCGGGAGTCGGATACAGTACTGTATAGTCGAGATAAGTGGGTGTGCTGATATCAAGGGATGCACGGCTGATTCTCCCGGCGTCCTTTTGGCATCCACCGTTCGTGGGATACTCATCTGAACGTTCTCTCTCACTCCCTCGCATTGGCCCGGTATTTTTGTATCGTTTCCTGGCTAGAGTATGCGCCGGAGATACCGTAAAAAATAGTCCGATAAAAAAAAAAAAAAAAAAAAAATTCAAAGGACAAGATACGCAAGTGCGGTGGTAAAAATCACTGAAAATACCTCGAAGGTGTACTAGAATTTTGCTACTGCCATTAGACGTCCGCACTTTCCAATGTTCTGTACTAACACTTTTACCCGTGTTAACTGACGTCCGGAGTCGCATGGTACGCGGCTTGCAGCTGGCATCGTTTTTTTATTCTTACTTTTTGTCGCATTAAAAAAAAAAAAAAGAAAGAAAGCGCTACACGGAAAGTACTGCACGACGCAAGGTGTCAAAAAAAAAAAAAAAAAAAGCCGGGGGGGGAGGGGGGCATATTTCTAGACGGTCGTTGGGGAACGCTGCAACGACGTAAACAAACGTCAGCTAGTGACCCGCGACACCGGCTGCTCGAGACCGGTTCACGACCATCTTCCAAGCAGAATGTGGGGCGCCCCTGACGCTTGGCTAATTTGCCACCCCAGCGGCTTTTCCTCGTTGGATGCTCCTCGGCAGAGAAGTCGGCGGAAAACACACGACCGACGAGGGGAGCATTTGGACTCCGCCAAGGCCGGATCGAAAGGAATTCCCAGCCATATTATCCACGGTGTGCTCCGAGCAGCTCGACTTGCCGAAATCTCACCGATACGACGAACAACTCGCTTTGTCGCATTTTTTGGAAGAGGTCAAGGTGCGATACCTGAAAATCTCGTTTTTCCCCAAATCAAACTTGTGGGCGGTAGAACTTTAGTGGCCGTTATAAAGATTGCGCGATGTCTCGTGCATTGGTACAGCAAAAACTGAGAGCGTGCACCAGCGAAAACACGCGCGTGCTCGTCGCCGCGGATGCTACCTCGGATCGCGCCGGCGGAAACACCTGCCAAAACTGCGAGCTCGCGCGCTGTCTTCGCTCCACTTATGAATGGAAGGTAGGCAGGGTGAAGTTTTCGGCGGGGCCGCGGTCGACGCAGGAAACTTCCTGCTCTCTCGCAACGGGTCCGTAGTATGAAGCGGAATGTGGGCCAACGTTCGGCTCAGGCGGGCGAGTGACCCACAGCACCCGTAGTGGGCAAACAGGCCTTGGCCGTGAATAGGCTTACCCGTCGTCTGCTCGTCGGTACGCTCGCAAGTGGCCGCAACCTCTGTTTTCAAACGCGAGCCGCACGGACACTCACCTTGGGAGAGTGTAGCCGCGGGAATGAAGCCAAGGAAGTTGGGAGGCCGCACGACGGGCTTTTGCTCTGCACGCGTCAAATCCCAACACCGATCGCTGCACGAATGAGAGAAATAAGCCGGCTGAAAACCCCCCGACTCACACCACTCTGGTGAGATGCGTCCGCATCATCATCGCGAGCGGCCTGCTTGGCCAATCAGCGCGCCGACAGAAACACACGACCGCCACCTCATACACCGATCGACCAATCAGAGACGAGTTCCGCGATATTCGCGTCAAGACGCAGATTTTGGGCCTTTGCGTCGCCCCGGTGTAATAAAACGGAAGAATAATTAAAGCAATATATTTAATTTTAGTGCAAGATGCGACTCCTCTATAACATGTTCCAATCATTACTGCGTACAAATAGATGTTTGACAAATAGGATTCCTTGATAGGATGTTTTTGCTAGCGCCCTCTACAACACAAACTGAAACATAATAATTTTTATTTTAATATATACATATATATATTTAATATGTCTGAATAATTGCCTTGTATGTAATGATATAACTGCATAAGATTGTGTCGCAAAGTTTATACAACATTTCGCGGTTCCCCATTGTCGCCACCTGCCGGAACACCAAGGCGCTAATTGCGGAGCCGTTAAGTTCCGGGGGTTTCCGGTGCCAGCACCAGGGAGACGAGCGTGGATCGGATCCGTCGAAAAAAAAAGGAACATATCCCCCCACCGAAGATGTCCGATTCTAACCAGGTAGGTGAACACTAGACGCGTCAACAAGCTGTCGATGTTCGTTCGAAGCCAAGCACTAACCGTGCCCCTGTTCGCAACTTCCGCGGACGACGCCGACAGGATTCCAAAGCCGATGGGGGTGACAGTTGCGAATACATCAAGCTCAAGGTGGTCGGCCAGGTGCGTATTCAACTCTGCTTTGCCTCCTGTTTCGGTCGAGCAAAGTCGGCTCATGAGCATGGCCTCTAAAGTTGGGAAGGCCTCGGTCGTGAGCGGGCGCCGTCGGACGAACCCCGGCGAATGCACGGCTCACAAAACGCTATCCGTAGGCCTAATCGCCGTTGTTGCAACTCAACACATTGCGACGTTCCCGCGGTCGCCCAACTTGTAATCCCCCTCCGGACGAGAACTACACAGGAACCGATTCGTCGTGCCGATAAAAACGGACTTGCCTCGTCGTACGAGCCTAAACGTCTTGTTTTCCGAAATTTCACGCCTGGGAAGATTTCGTCGGTGACGTAACCGGCGGCTTTCAAAGGAATGAGTCTTGAGACTTCCGTGCTCCCCGCGTGTGTGAGCGCGTAAATGGCATGCTGTGCACCGCGCGTCTGATCGCCTCTGCTCGTGCAGGACGGGAACGAAATTCATTTCAAAGTCAAGATGACCACCCAGATGGGAAAGCTGAAGAAGTCTTACAGCGAGCGTGTGGTGAGTTCTCCGTACCTTTTGCACGGCCGCGACTTAATCCAAGGCGCGCAACTTTTGATTCAGTCCCAGGTTGTTTTCCTTTTTTGTTCTTTGCGATAAACTTGTATTGTATTTGCTCTACCAGCGTTGCACGTTTTCTCTCTAATGAATCGGGTGTGAACCCGATTCATTAAAAAGAAAACGGCACAGTAGGATGTGTGCTGGTAAGTCCCCTTTCAGACGGCAAGTTTTCCCAGCAACTTGACGACGCAACACCAACAACACGTGCCGCTTGCGTTCACACGCAGCAACCAAATTGCTACGATTTTCCATCGTCATCATGACATTTAAATTCTCTTGCACTGTTTAGGCACACAGTTACGAGCTATAAACATGTTTTATATCTTTAAATGGCTTTGAGAATACAAACTCATTTTTCTGAAGCAATTTATTCCAAAAACGATTCATTTCAAACCAGAACCAAGTTGAACCCAGTCTTTAGTTGTCATCATCGCCACCACAGGGCTGTCACGTGAAAATACAGCGTCCCTGATTGGCGTGCTACCGCTTCAAACATCAGCAAATTGTCCGAGCTGCTTGCCCGTTTTGAGCCAAACTCAATCCCAGCAATTCGTGTTGCAGCGCGAGGATCTGGGGAAAGCTAGGGAACAACTCGCCAGCAGCCCCGAAATTGCTGGGAAAATTGCCCCGTCTAAAGCGGGCATAAAGGGCGATTCACACATTTGTGTTGAGTGACCGAGTAGTGCAAGGGTGGCTATGGCAACAGCTGTGTCGGCTTCAACATAACCGGTTTTTACCCCGTTTTGTTTGAGCTGAGGCAGCTGTTGTCATACCAGCCATCGCACTCTGTCAAACTCAACGCAAGTGTGTGAATAGCCCTTAAAGGGGCCCTGCAATGACTATTTTACTGGTTTTTAATTTACACCGAACGTAAGCGCACTGAACGTAGTAACTTAATGAAACTTTTCTTTTCGCAAAATTCGCTTTATTTTAAAAGTTATAGGCAAATTAGAATTACAAAAACAAGCAAAAAATAACCTCCTTCATGACGTCGTAGGTCCTGGCTTGAGTGGCCGTGAACTAGAGGAGGGATAGTGAGCTAATCGAGCGCTCACGGCTGCCGCACTCCGTGTCGACGGCTCGAGAGGGCGCCACTAAAGCGTGTGTTGGATAGGCTGTACGAAGCGGGCGGCCAAGGCGGCTCGCATTGCATTTGCTGCGCGATTAAAGACTATTTCGGCATAACACTTCATTGGCCACACACGACAGCAAACACGGGGTAAAGATCACTACAGAACGGGAGCCACTTCGCGCTGCCATACCGCCAAATGGCCTTTCTACGCTCCGGGACCTTTCTACGCTAGCCGTTCGTCGGCGCCTCATCCCACTAGCCCTTTCTAATATGCGGCGCTTTTTCCGCCGCTTGGTGGCGGGTATGTCGACGGGTCATTTCTTGTTTCCGTACTTTATAAACTGCATTTGTTTCTTTTCTGATCTAAAATACTGAACAAAAACTACTTTCATACATAATTGAAACGGTTCGCGACACTTATATTTTGTATCTCGACTAAAAAAAAAGCTTTTAGCGGCTCTGACCAGTAGTAAGCCCAGGACCAAAAACGTCACATTTTGCGCGCTTTCAGTACCGCGGGTCGCCCTCGTCGGTGGAGGAGGTTTCCGCGTCGTCCAGTTAAAATATGACGCACTGATATTTAGTTACTCTCTCCGTGCCCGCTGGCTTGCCCGAATCCAAAGAGACGTGGAAACCGCAAAAATGATAGACGCTTAAATATGATTGCAGGGCCCCTTTAAAGGGGCAGTGCAACGATTTTGAGACTTTGGCCAATTAACTGCGGAAATTCATCTGCGTCACCTATGGAACGAAAAACAGAAAACCGCATTTTGTTGCGAGCTCTAGTTCTTATCTAAAAACAAATGAAACAAATCGAAGGTCGAAGTGCCTCTCAACTCTCCACGCCGACTTTCGAGTGACGTACTCTGGGGGTTCACGTGGTTTCCCCTTGGGCCCTCTCTTCAGAGACTCCGGCCGCTTCCTCCGCGATTGTCGGCTTTTAAAGGATTAGCCTCGTCGAAGGTCGCGGCGAGCGATGGATACAAAGGACGGTTTGCCACGGGGCTGACGGCGAGTGTAGCAGCGGAGGGGGACAGGTTTCGTTGACTTCCGCGTACCCCCAGAGACGCCCTCATTTTAGTTCCCGTAGGCGCCACAGGCGGCTGCAGATCGGCAAATAATTCATTCTTTGCCTTGCGATTACGTAGCAGAATAGCAGTTTTTCGGGGAAAGGTGACGCGTTTTTCGTCACTTGGGCTTGTATAAGCAATACAAAAAATAGAAACTGGCAATTCTTTCAACATTAAAACCGTTGCACTGCCCCTTTAAGGCCCGCTTCAGACGGTGCAATTTCTCCCAGCAACTTGACGTCGCAACACCAGCAACGCGGGCCATCCGCGTTCGCATGCAGCAACCAATTGCTGCGATTTGCCATCATCATCATTCAGTTTTATTTTTCTTGCACTATTTAGACACGCAGTTACGTGCTATAAAAAATTTTTATACCTTTAAATGGTGTTGAGAATGCTAGCTCATCTTTCTGAAATGTTTTTTTTTTTTCGAAAAACAATCAATTTCAAACCAGAACCAAGTCTTTAGTTGTCGTCATCACCGGCACGGGGTGTCATGTGAAAATGTTGCGCACCTGATTGGCTGCTGCCGCTTCAAACGTCTCAGAGTTGTCCGAGTTGCTCGTCCGTTTCGAGTTGGACGCGATCCTAGCAATTCATCTTGCACTAGGGAAAACTAGGGAACAACTCGCCAGCAACACCGAAATTGCCGGGAGCCCCGTCTGAAGTGGGCCTACGAGAAAATTGCAGAACCAAAAGTGTTGCATACGAATGAACACCCTTGAGCCCATCTGCTAGTTCACACTGTCAGTGTTTTTCCCAGAACATTTTGTTTAGCCCTGGAACTGGCAAAACAAGACGTTGGACTTTGTTCCGAGTGGGTTTTTAGATAGCAGTTCTTTGGTAGACGCACCCTGAGGTTCAGGTGGTTTCTCCAAGTGACTTCGCAGCTAGTGATCACCTGAAAAAACCAACAGTCTTGCAGATTGGTGGCTCATAGAGGTGGAAACCTGTCCTTGAAGTCTTTTTGTTCAGATGGTCTCCAACTACTTCTTTCCATACATGGCTAAATTTCTTCCAAAATGTAATTTAATTACAATTACTTCTATGTGAAAAGTAATTCATTACAATTACAAATTACTTTTAAGAAGTAATGCAATTACTTTACAATTACTCATTTCTAGAAACAACCTGACTTGGGCCATATAACGTTAAACAAGTTGTATAGACTCCAACAGATTTGTTCATTCCTTGCCCCAATGTTTGAGGAGGGTTAAGCATCGCTGTATAAATGCCACATATTCTCCTTTTATGAATTTCGCTAAATTCATGATATAACTTGGCAGTTTGGGGCAATGAGGTACTACGTTCTTATATTTTCAATAAATAATAATAAGTTAGTTCATATACTTGAAGACGCCAGATCGCTCTTGAAAAAATTGGGTTGACAGACTTTTGTTAGCCAGGCAAATAAAAATGTGACAATATTTAATATTTAATAGTGTTAATACAAAACTACAATCCACACGCTAATACGACCACATTCACATACAAACATCTTGTCATTGTAAATTATTTACATTGAGTTGAAATTATAATGGCTCAGAAATATACAAGAACCAAATCGGGGCTCCCGAATCAATGGTGACAATATTCACAGGTGCGAGGTCAGTCTCCAAAATGCATATGCAAATAATATCCGAAGTAAACCCAACAGGAAATAAACTTGAAAACAATACGAAGAAACAAATATGCGACTGTACTGAACGAGGGACATAAAAAAAAATGGCAAAAAAAAAGACTGATACCTTTATGGAGAATTAAAATCCCCAACCTCGGCTGAAAGCTGAAGCTAATTTTTTTTTTTCTTCCAATATTTTGGCATTACCACGCTATTGTTTTCTGCTTGCACCACAGACAGCGCTACACGGCACCGTTGATGTAGGCTCCAAAGAGGATTGTTTCTTAGCCCGCAGTGTAAGCAACAAAACAACAAACACTGCGACACTATTTTTGTTGTGTGTGCGTGTGTGTGTGTCACCGAGCGCTAGGCCGCTTGTGCGAGCACTGAGGCTTTCAGAGAGGTTCCGTCAGCACCGCAAAGTCTTGCAAAAGTAATTGTAATTGTTTCAAATTCTGCAATTACTGATGCTAGAAAGTACTTAAATTACAATTCCTTTTATCCAAAAGTAATTATTTACAAGTACAAATTACCAAGGAATTAAATTACAATAATTCAATTAGTATAATTGAATTACTACCCAAGTATGCTTCTTTCTACAATGTTGCCGTGGAAGTAATAATCTGCCTGGCTTGTCTGTTCTTGCAAACAGGCAATGTCCGTCGCGTCGCTGAGGTTCCTCTTCGATGGCAAAAGGATAAATGACGACGAAACTCCTAAGCAGGTGGGTGTTTTGTTTTCCTTGCTTTGCTATTCACATTACGGGCTATGCGACAAATAGTTGTGTCTGTTGTTGTGGACGCTGAGGTAATGGAAAAAAGCTCTATGCAGGCAAGGAACCAGTGCCCCCGGGGTTTAAAGGGATACTGAACTGAAATTTCGAGCTCACAAAACAGGGCTGGATAGATAGGCAGGACGCTGCGAAACCCCAAAACATCACTCCTACAGCGATATCTCCAACGGATCGTCGTATTTTTGGAAAAGAAGTTTGCGATTGAAGACGGCCGACGAGGCCGACGAGACGAGGCCGACGAGACGAGGCACGTCACGATTCCCATTCCCTCTCCTCCTCGCTTCATCCCGTCGAGCTGGTGAACCGAAGCGAGGAGGAGAGAGGCGAGGCCGCTTCCCCTCATTCTCAAATTCTCCCGGAGGACAGCGACGTCAGAGACCTCGCTTCATTGCGCCCTTCTTTTCCAAAAGTACGGCCATCCGTTTGAGATATCGATGTATGACTGATGTTTTGGAGTTCGTAGTGTCCCGTTCAACGCTTCTACGGCCTTATTTTGCGAAATCCAAATTTCGGTTCAGTATCCCTTTAAGTGGAAAGCAGGGGCACCAAACTATCAAAATCATTAAAGGGACAGTGACAGGGTATTTATGCTTACCAAGGTTTTTAGTTGTACATGGCATATGAGAGGCTAGCTACTCAGAACAGAATTTGCGGCTCAAAATTCGGTTTCTTTCCGCTCGAAAACCGCTGATTGAGAACTGGCCGGTTCGAGTCGCGCTTACTCTCTTCTTTGTGGTCACGGGCCGTTTTCTAAGGTTTAGACACAGTCACCAAATTTAATAAAAGTCGTGGGTCATTGAAGGCACACACTCAATATTAAAAATAAAAGAAAATATGAAACCTCTTTTTTTTTTTTTTGCCTTCTAAAAAGCTACAAATACGTTGATTGAAAAAAACAGTTACACAGAGAGGCGGAACCATTTTGCGCATTTCTTAACATAACATTGTATCGCATATAGTGGGACTCGCGGGCTGGACGGCGATGGTGGCGAATGACGGGAATGGGATCTCTACTTCAGAACTGTCGTTCGCGGTACCGGCGAATTTGTCTTCCTTCGAAAGAGAACTCGCCCGACCACCAAGCCGATTCGCACGAAGACGTCGCTGAGTCGTTGCCCCTTCTCGTGGCTGAAGACATCGCTCGGGCAGTTGTCCCCTATTGGGTCTCGTATAAAATGATTTATCAAAACGACAATTTAAAAATGTAGAGTAGCTCAATGGAAAGGTGTCCGCTTCACACGCAGCGGACCCAGGTTCAATCCAAAGCGTGGGCAGATTATTATTATTTTTTTTTAAACATTTTGCAATATTTACATTTTTTTTTTTTTACAATTATTACTGAGAAAAAAAACAAATGTTGTGGACGAAACGTCGCTGAACTAAATGGTATGGGACTCCCTTTTTGACACCTGCGAACTCAATGTAGTCACTTTCCACAAAATGCAAGGAGCATACAAATCGGATAGCGTCCGCTTTCCGAGGTGCCCGTAACTGTTCTGCCGGAATTGCAGCCAGCCATTGGTCCCAATCCCGTTGATCTTTTGGAAACTTGTGCAGACTCTGCAGCACAATGCCACTTTTGAATGCTGAACCTGCTGAGGCAGCCCTTCACGCAGCACCTTGGGGTCATTCTTTTCGGAGCCGATCACGGGCATTCACCACGGGTGCTCACTACTCATTTCCAACTCTTCAATGTACAAAACAGCTCATTTTGAAGTGCAAAACAGCGAGCAGAACAAACATAACTGTAAAGCAATCGCATGGCAAACGGTACCAGCAACACTGCAATGTCGTCTGCTTCGCGCAAAGGAAGAAAACGCGGAAGGGACATCTTCGGGAGCTGCCCATAGGGAAAGATTTCTTTCTAGTCTGAGTGCAATCTAGGTGTAGCTGGGCTTACCTTTCTGTCTTCTGTCCAGTTTGTGGGTTGCTGCTAACGAAGTTTGTAGGCCTCTGAACCACTTTTACTGCAAGAACATTGTGAGGGTTAAGACCTCCAGCCGTATCAGTTCGACAAGGGAGGACCGATGCTTTGCTAAATCATACTGCCTTATACATTTTGGCCGCTTCGGACATTAATGATCTCAGTGGTTGGTCCCGAAGGGCCCATATCGCTGGTGACGCTTTAATTACACAAAAAAGCAGCCAAACATCAACTGGAAGGCCTGTGCTTAGTTATTTTCTAGCTTACTTTCCAAAAAAAAAAAAAAAACACTGGCATCATGCATTATATAAAAAAAATTTAGTTGACAAGTGCCATTGCAATTTCAACTCGTCATGGCAAAACAAGCACCCCTACCCTATCATCTGCTCTTTCTCCGTGTTTTTGTCGCTTTCTGTCTCAGTTCTTCCTCTTGGGACTACCAATGTCAACACCTATGATTTGCCGCGTTCTGATCCCACGTCTTTACCCTCATGGCTTGTACCGAATCCCCCGTTGCAGCTGGAGATGGTGAACGACGACGTCATAGAGGTGTACCAAGAGCAGACGGGAGGCAGCCTCTAGCCCGACCACAGGTGTGAGCCGCCACGGCAGCCCGGGGGGGCGGCGAGAGCGTGGCATCCACCGCCACCGCCGTGACCGCCATTTAACCAAAATCACTTGTACACTCCCATCTCGCATTGGTCCACCGGGCCACGGCGCCGCGCCCCGCCCGGGCGGGGACGACAGACGGCACGCCGTGGGTGGCGCCTCGCGGCCGGCGCCGTCTGCCGCCCCACCGCTGTACAAATCGCTTTCCCTCGTCGACACCGCAGCGCTTCAGAAATGGATTGTGGCGTGCACCTCTAGAAAGTATTACCCCAGTGTGCATTCAGTCTGCCTTGCTGTGGTCGAAGATTTAACATTTTCTCTGTGCTTTGTTGTTGGTTTTTTTTTTTTCTTTTTTGCCCCTTAAATTTGTAGCATTGAGCTCGAAGTCGAGCTAACGGACCTTCGTCTCTCCTGCGACGTCTCGGGGCAGGCACATTCCTCGAGAGTCGCGAATAAAGAGATTTTGTCGCCCGTGCGTTGCAGCTGTCCTCACTGATTGCGGCGGTTGTTTGGATGGCCTACGAACACGGGATGGCCTGGAAAGCCAGAGGTTGCGAGGTTTTACACACCACGGGAAGGTGCGGCAATTTGCAAACTTAGTTACCATGCGTGCATAATCCTGTTTGCAGTCTTTAACCGTTGCAAAGACATATAGCATAGCTATGGTCGCTAACAGGATGAGAAAAACAGGGAGGTTCATTTGTCTTTCCTTCAGTGCAAGCTTCCCAACTTAATATCGTTTCGGCATATCGCGAGCCTCGAGTTTGCGCACACAGTCGAGGCTTGGCAGAGGACATTGAGCTGCTAGGGACCGGGCATTTGGTGATCAAGTGAAAACAACCAAAAAACAAGGTTTAAAGCACAAATATTACGGGGCTGCACCCTGCGAATGCTTTTTTTGATGGTGTCATCTCCCTCTGCGGGAAGGTGTTCAAGAGGAAAAGAGCTAGTTAATCCAGAGAAGTCTCCCAAGACGTGAACAAGCACTCAGTAGCTGCTGTCCAGAATTGGTGCTCGGCATTGTCCCTCACGGATGCCATGCACCGAGACGCTGAGGGAGAAAAGGAGACGAGCGCGTGGGGTCCTAAGAATGTCGAGCTCTGGTTGGAGCGATTTGTGAGTAGACCCAAAGCTAGCTCTTATTACAACGCCGTCGTTTGCATTTGAGTCTCCCCACTAATTCCAACCAGAGCTCGGCGTTTTGACGTCCCAGCATGCTCGTCTCCCCCTCAGTCTCGCGGCACCAATTTTTTCATGCTACACTGTCAAGGCTAGCATAGTTTCCACAGCACTGTCAAAACTGTATATGCGGGCGCAAGAAAATGCCATGCAAGCCGCATGTGCAGCATCGGCAACAATGCTAGACTTGACAATGAAGCGAAAAGAAATGAATGCCGAGAGCTAGTGCAGTTAAATCTGTCGGACTAGTTGTAGGGAGCAGTGCTCTGGGTATGCTGTTGGTGAGCACCGCAGCATCGTATACACGCACAGGCAAAGCATTGTGCATTGCTTGCAGCCTCCACGGGGCATGCATCCCAAAATGGTGAGATTTATTGTGAACAAGTATAATTACAGGTGACTTCAATGAATGGGATGACTATATAGCACTGCCAAGGTTGGCAGTTGGGAGAACAACCCTCTATGTACATGAGTTGCATAGCATCTCTTCTCGAGCGTCTGCAAAATGGGCAACTGGGTGCCTTTTTCCAAACAGGCGCCGGGTTGGTTTACTAGCGCGAGGTACGCCTTCGGCTTTTCTCCAACAGGCTACGTCCATCCTTGCTGCAGATCTCCGTTCATGTCTGGATTGGACACTGCACCTGGTTTCCTTCAAGTCTTTCATTCAACCAAAACGTGACAAATAAAATTGCAACAAAATGTATCTGTCTAGGTTATGCGAGAAGCACCGCATCTACTCTCATACTGGTGGAGCATGTATTTACTGATTGAGTGAAGCCCATGTGTGTCCTTTCCACTAAGCACACAGAGAGCCATATTGTCTACCAGGGTGTTTTCTAAATGCCGAGGTACATTAAACATGTTTTGCAAAACTACCCAAGCGCGAGATATTCTTACGTGATCAGATGGCAGTTGCCCGGATAGTCTCGAAGCAGTTAACAGTCTTCGGTCAAAACCTTTTCTAAACTTCATCATTTCGTTGGCACTATTTTGCGCAGTAATTTTCTGCATGAAAGTGGATGCAAGAGCCAATGAAAACAGCAACACCTTGTGTGCTGTTTTCATTTTCATTCTGCTGTAAATGGATGCTGATCACTTGCACTGCAGATGCAAATGTGCAGCAATAGCTGTCTCGCTAGGTTCATTGGTTTTCCTAAGCCGCCAATATGCGAGTAAATACGGTAGTTCTCCCTGACAGAGCAAACAAAGTTGTAGCAGCTTTTCAGGGCACACGCCTCAAAACATTTATCCTTTTGTAGGAATGTATGACAACTGTTTCAATTCTGGCAACTTTAAGCTATAAATGTTATAAATAACCCTCTTATTCTACCTTAATGTTTTATGAGCAATTTCATAACTGGATAGCACGGCTTAGTAACAACTCTGAATTTAATTTGTCATCAACAACTTAGGATTAAAAGGAAAAAAAAAAAAAAAAACGGGACTAAACCTATTAGCAACAACTGGCAATATTTTTTTAAAATAAAGATAAATGACAGGCCTCTCCACCTAAAACAGGGGGAAACTCAATTTGCTAGTAGTATTTACAAAAAAATGGCTGTGAACCGAAGCGAGCCCTGCCTTACGCTCAATATATAGACAAATGACGAAACTGACGAGGCGTAGCGGGCAAAAAAAAGCTTTCACGAGGAGAGGAAAGGCATTCCAGGCTCTTGAAATTCCTTTCCTTCGATCTTCCAAACACCGAAGCACCGTAAAACTGTCCAGGTCTCCACTTGTCTTGGCTGGCAATGTTGTACAAAGCAGTTCATTGCGCGTCGAACGAGCTCAGGAGATCTGTGTTTGCGTGCAGATTCCCTTCCTGGCTCCTGTACAATTAAAAAAGGGTTTCTTCTTTTTTTTTTTTTGTTCTGTATCGGAAAAACAACCCTGTTAGAAGACTTGCGGTCTACTTGAAACGCTTCTCAGTTCGTGCTTAGTTGAGGCACTGTATTGCACCTCGCATTTTCTATGCTTCTCTGCGGGCCTTGATTGAAGCGGGCAAACAACACTGTGGCCACTGCAGACTAGGGAGCGCCTGGGCACAAGTCAGAGCAGACCACATTGAATACTTTGCGGATCATGGAGTGGGCGGACCTTAGCTGGTTTGATCCCCCGCCTGACCAAGCTTGTTGTTCCAAATGAGGAATATAATTTCTTGCTCGCGAGTTAAAAACCCAAATGGCTACGGCCTCCCTGAAGGCTCTTGTGTGGCTTAGTAAAACTCTCCGCTGTGAGGTTAGCACTGTCTTCTGCAAGTTTGGCGCAGCTCTTTGAAAGGGGGCACGGGCGCGTGGCTTCGAAATGTGATTTGATTGTTGTACGAGCGCTCTTTTAAACGGAGCACCCTTCAAAGCCACGCGAGTGCACCCGCCAAGATCGTTTTTTCGCATGCTGCCAAGTGCTTCTGGTTCGTCAGCTCTGTCGCTGCTAGCTCCAAACGTCGCCCAAGTGGGAGGCTCTCGTCGTCTGCTCCGACGCATGCTCGGAGATGTTGACGCTCCGGCGATGACACGTGCGCGGACTGCAGTCGTTGACCGATGTCCCAGGCTGCACCCTGCCGTGCGGAAGTCGCGCGCTGGTCTGCACGTGTCCCCGCATGCCGCTGAACGGGCGTATTGTACGGCGGTTCTTGGGTGCCAGGATGTGTGTTGTCTGCCTCTGCACGGCTACCACTTGTTGCTGGAACTGTGGGAGGAGCGCCGCCGGCACTTGGCCCTCCGCTGCTGTCGTTCTGCCAGGTCAAACCACGGCACTGCAAACTCCCTGCACACAGCGGGCAAGCATCTCAGTCTGGCTGTCTGCTAATGCCCTTGATTTCATCTGGTCTGTACACGGGTGGTGTTGAGCCACACTAAACGGGAACTGTGCATCATCAAAGCACCACTGCACCAGAAATGTGAGCACAAATAGAAGAGCTTTTTTGTTTTCAGGATAAAACCTTTGTTGTATCAGTACATCAAATGTTCCGGCACCAATATTAGACACGCATACTTTAAATTTATTTGCCTATTCTTATAGAAAAGGTGCACTGCAAGTCCTTCAATAAATACAGATTACAACAGTGTGTCGCAGACACCTGTAAGCCTTCGAAAAGTGAAGTGGAGAGGAAGAACTTACGACGGCTCTAAGCTGGGGATGGGCTGGCCAAAGGCCACCACGGGTAGAGCCTCCACCACCTCCACAAAGTGCACTGCAAGGAAGAAGAAAGGGCATGCCTGGGATCAACAAACAGAGGAGCCACCCTAGAGCAGTCACATTATCGCTTCTGCATGAATTTGTGGACCTTCCTTTCCCCCTTGATGTAGTGGACAACCGAGTAAGTGGGCTTATAAGTGAGCTTTCTCTCTTGTGTTGGATCAGTTTAGTCGTGTGACTGCGGAAGACCAACCAAGCAACACCTTTTTGCTGCCAGCCGAGGAAATTTTATGCATTCTTGTGAGCGGGTTGAGTGACTCTACTTAGAACAGCCCCTACTTCTTTCTACAAGTACCAGATAGCCGCATCCCATAGCACCTCCTGAAGTCGAAGATGAAGCTCGCCAATTGGGCTGACTGACTGCAGCTGTGTTAGAGCCAGCCAATTCAATGATGGCACACTATAGGCAGCTAATCAAACTTAAATTTTAATTTAGCAGATTCATTCCAGCGCGTCTGTTCCCAACTATAAATCTAGTGCTGTCCTCTGCCAACTTTGCAAACTTTGCTTGAACATTTTGTTCCTTTTTATGGGTGGCATTGATACCAAAGCAGAATGTAAGAGGGGCTGGAAAAATTGGCACCTGTGCATGCGCAAATTGTAGTCGTGAATTTTGTTTAGCGAAATTTAAAAGCATACCACCACTCTCACGAAAGACACGAGGACACCCTTGCAAATTGGAACACAGATGCCGATGAAGTCGGTACTCCTTTCGAAAGGTGACACAACATGTTGCAATTGGATAATCCCATGAGAGCGGTGGTCCGTCCTATTGAAAAGTATATCCGAGTCCTGCCTTGTCCACCGATCAGGCGGCTGGCAATATTGTTAAAAAAATTAATGAATCTGACTCCCCTTAAAATTAATCGTTCCCAATGAGGTTCACATCGGTACAAAAAAAAAAAAAGGCAAATGCGACTGTGCAAAACTGTTGCAGACACGTTGCTCGCCTGTATCGGCTGTTTTCAATGATCTGTGCACCACCTCTCGGTGGAAGCACCAGACCTGCCTCCGTCACCAGCGTTGTCATTCCAATTTTCAAAGATCTTGTTCTAATTTCTCGCAGGAGCAGAGATCTACCCTGAAATTTCACACAGTAAATTTCACCACTAGGATACATCTTTGATGCATATTTGAGCTCACTTTGTGCAGGTGTCAGTTTTTCGTGAACCTTTTACAGCCAGTCTTGGAAAGCTTTGATGGGTGGCCACGATGCAGTACTTTCCCACCTTACTAGTCCAGGGACCCTATGCTTATACGGCGGAACCAAGCAACTGGGACAATGCTGTCTGTTGTGATTGGGCAGCAGCGCAGCGCTGACTAATCGCAGCAGACGACATTGTCCCAGTCCCTTGGTTCCGCTCGGTCCTGCGGTGTAGCATAGAGCCCCGGGGTTACATGTTTCCGATTACATCCGACAATACTTTTGTAGACGCTCTGCAGCAGCTGTGCATGGGTGCCACCATAACTGACCCTCAGTTTTTGCTTCTTCTTATTCCGTTTACTTCGCTCCATCATTACTGTAACAGGCCAGGTTATTGCCATTTTAGATTCTACTGTGTCCTTCTCCCCAGCATTCGCCTTTGTGGAGGCTTGTCAACCACCATTTCAGTGGCTCGTTATCTCGGTAAGACAAGAGAAGGTCAGCAACGGCGGATGTAATCTGGCGCGTGTGCAAAGCGTCTATACAGGCTGTTTCTGAGTGCTGTGCTGGTGTAAAAAATTCATATTGATAAAAACAATAAACTGAGCACAATTAAACTTTTTACAAAGGCGTCTTTAGGTGATGCATTTATCATATTCAAATTTGTTTCAGGAAAAAAACTTAGGACTAAAAAAACCCGTTTTTTTTTTTCGTATGCACAGGGAGGAAAACGGCAAAAACTGCCCAGTTGAAGCCGCTGCTCACAGATGACACTAGATAGAGCAAAAACATAAAAGCTTCTTTAAGACAAATGTTCAAAAGCAGATCCAGCAGATCTGAGCTTGTGCGATACCGTCTGCAAGTAGCAGCATCAACTAGACAGTTTTTGCCGTTTTCCTCCCGAGGCACAAGGAAAGACAGTTTTCTTTTTACTTAATTTTTTTTCTTCTAAGGCACAAGGAAAGACAGTTTTTTTTTTTACTTAAATTGTTTTCTTCTAACTTGCACTCATAAAATTTGAGTACGGTAAATGCACAACCTAAAGAAACCTTCATGAAAAGTTTCAATGCACTCTATTCGTTCATTCATTTATACAAATAATTTTTACGCCAAAATAGCGCTTGGACGCACCCTGTATGCGGAGCGCAAGTTCATCCGCTTCTTTTTCAGGGGTTGTGGTGATGTCAGAACGCCAAACTCTGACTGGCTCTGATTGAAGAATAGTGGGTAACCTCGAGGCAGCTTGCTTTGAGGTCTACCCACTATCCTTCAATCAGAGCCAATCAGAGCTCGGCGTTCTGTCGTCGCCACAACCCCCGCAAAACAAGCGGGAGAGCTAGCGCTCCGCATAAAGTCGGAGATTCGGCGAGGTCGTCTGCTCACCGTTCCTCGGGTGGCTGCAGAAGGACTGGAGGCAGGAACTGGACCTCCCCCGCCCCGCGTCGGGAAGCAGCCGTCGCCTCAGGCGCTCCGTGCGCCGCTGCTCCCGCAGCTGCTGCATGTCCCACCTGCGCAGCGACTTGGTCTGCAACATGCACCTCACGTTCCCCCTTAGGCTTAAGCTAGGTGACACAAGCTACCGCCCGTTACAAAGAGTATAGCCATTAACATCCATCCAGCCATCCATCTAGCCATCCATCCATCCTTGCTTGCTTGCAACGCCCGGGACGACGTCGCGGGAACTTTGAGGCCACTATGCTCTTTGATGCCTCTGAAACGCAGGGCACGGTGAGTCCCAAGCGCCTCACTATCCCTCCGCAGCCAATGAGATTGCTTCGTTGGCCAACAAGGACGCCAAAGAATGATGCAAAAACTGTGAACATAATGAGCCATGCCCCGCATTTCTTAAACTGTCATTGGCTACGGCATCTCTTGTCGGTTGAGCAAGATGCAAGGGGGAAAAAAGGCATCCAGCCTGCGGTCTGTGTGAATTCCTCGTTTAAGCATCTTGACCCTAGATTGCTGCTTTCTGCTCTTCTTAAAGGGGCGGTGCAACGGTTTCAATGTTCAAAGAATTGCTAGTTTGCATTTTTTATATTGTTTATCCAAGCCCAAGTGACCAAAAACGCATCACCTTTCCCCGAAAAACTTCCATTCTGCTGCGTAATCGCAAGGCAAAAAACGAATTATTTGCCGATCTGCAGCCGCCTGTGGTGGCTACGGGAACTAAAATGACAGCGTCTCTGGGGGTACGCGGAAGTCAACAAACCCTGTCCCCCTCCGCTGCTACACTCGCCGTCAGCCCCGTGGCAATCCTTCCTTTGTGTCCATCGCGCGCCGCGACCTTCGACGAGGCTAATCCTTTGAAAGTCGACAATCGCGGAGGAAGCGGCTGGGGTCTCTGAAGAGAGGGCCCAAGGGGAAATCACGTGAACCCCCAGAATACGTCACTCGAAAGTCGGCGTGGAGAGTTGAGGCACTTCGACCTTCGATTTGTTTCATTTTTTTTAAATAAGAACTAGCGCTCGCTAGAAAATGCGGTTTTCGGTTTTTCGTTCCATAGGTGACGCAGATTAATTTCCGCAGTTAATTGGCCAAAGTCTGAAAATCGTTGCACTGCCCCTTTAAGGGATGCCACCATAGGGGAACTGAAGGTCATTTGAAGGTCGTCTCTGGAGGGATGACCTTCGGATAACCTTCGGTTCTCGATTTGGTCACTGCGCTGGAAAGGAGACACCGCAGATGCGCTTTGCAATAAAAAGATGCAAATAGTGGATTTTTAGTGCGAAATGAATAGTGGTTTTGGCTTAAGTTAATATTTTCTGATTGAATAGTTTCTCCATTAAACAGAAACTTGGCTGAACTTGTGAAGGTTGCTCCCAAGCTTCCACTCGTCAATTTCTAAGTTAGTTTTAATCTACCTACCATGGCCTCAGGAACTGCAATGCCTACATTGAGGTGCCAAATAAATGATGCAAAATGAAACCTATAGGAGATTTTTTACCTATAGGGGCCAGTCATAGGGGATTTATAAATCTTCTTGCTATGCGCAATTATCTTTTCTTTAATCTCAAATTTGAAAAAAAAAAAGTCAATTACGAATGATTGACACAAGGATATGTTAGGCATCTGTGCCTAACATATCCTCTTGCACAATAGCCAGTTCCTTTTAAAGATTTTACTGCAAGATAGTTACCAACACTCACAAAGGTTTTGTTTCTTTTCAAATACACCAGGTCAGCACCATCCCCCTTCGAACGTGTGCCTTTCTTCTGAGCATGCGATTGTGGTATTGTACTTTTCGAAGCATAGATTGTGGCGGGTTAGCTCTGTTAAAGACCGACCTACGAAAACTTTTTCCAACATCCTTCTCGCCACCCTTCCGATTTCCCCCTCTCCCACTCTGCTCTCTCGACGACGGGGGACTCCTTTTGTTGGGGTGGGACAAGCCGGGATAAGCTCATTATCCGGGGTTCACAAGGGGAGCAGCGGTGGCGGGGTGGGGGGAGGAGGGGGGGGGGGGGGGGCGATTTTGTATCTTCAAGGCCTCAAATAACGCGGGCGAATCTTTCCTTTTGTCGCATTTCCACTTCTCCGTTTCCGCAAATTATGAATGTGGTAGGTTGGTCTAGTGGCTTAGAGCTCACTTTTTGAAAGGAATCGAAAATCAGAACGGACCAGTACAAGCTGAACTATGCAAGATGCTTGAAGAGAGCCTGTCGTAATGAAAATGAACTGCTCTAATGTGGTAAGTCGGGTCAGTCGGTTCATAATTTTTCATCACCTTTTGAAACCCTCCGAAAAAACAAGAATCCCGGACAAGCTGAGTGACGCAAGACGTATTGTTCAGGTTGTCCCGGTTTTTTATGTCCTTTCAGCGCTCCTCAAAACGCACAATGTTTGGTTTCTATAAACGCTGTTTGTATTTTCGCACAGAAATAAGACAAAAATACGCAATAATATTTCACACCAGTGCAATGCAATAGAGACTTCTATTTCCAACAAGCTGCTTTCCGCCATGCTTCCATGTCATCCTGCAGGCCGTGAATGTTTGGGCACAGTGATTAAAATATTTACATCTAAATTGACATGCACTATAAATCTCGTACTTTCTCTTAGAAGCAGCATATTAATGCACATGAATTCCTCCAGCGTCTTGCCTTCTAATCGCGTGGAAGGAAAATGGAAATACCCCGGGCAGGATTTGTGCAGAAGGCTAGATTCAATGTCGCCTATAATTTCTACAAACTCCCTGACAGAACTCACGTTTACAAACAAACCAGAGCGCCCCTAGCGGACGCCACCGGCGCGGCGCATGCGCGATGGAGTCTGGGCAAGAAGCTTGCCGTCGCCCATAAACAAACCATTGAAATGCGATGTTGTCGGCGTCGGTATGAGTCCCTCTGCCCATTTTCGCGTTCGAATCGTTGATTCTACGTCGTCCTGGCAATGTCTGATTACTTGAGCGGCCTCAGCGAAATTACCGAGGCTCGTTACACCGCAAAACGCCGCGTGAAAAATGTGACATGCGGAGATTCATTCCGTGTGGACGCCGCAGAATGTACGCTAAAACCTGATTCGCATATGATGAGATTTCGCTCGCAATGTTTAGTCGCGACGGCGCTCGGGCTGCAAAAGAGTGAACCGTAGTTGAGATGGTCGACGTCGATACTGAAAATCGCAAGCAGAATCGGACTAAGTGAATCAGCAGGCATAACAAGTCGGTGATGGCCACTGGTAAGAGTGATCAACATCTCCTTGTATCTTCAGTTTACATCGAGCCTGCTTACCAGCCTTCAAAGTTAAGTCTTTTGACGCCTGCACTTACTTCTTATCGCGAGTACCGGGCCAACATTTGGTCTACGGGCCGATGTCATCTAAAAGAGCAGATGACAGCAGAAGCATTTGAAAGAGCAGACGGCAGTTCGAATGATCAAGCGGCCGTTCGAGCTTGAAGACACACTGAACGTAGTCCGCAGGTTGTCCGTACAACTTGACGGTATTCCGGCGTTCATGTTGGAACAAAACAAATAAATCTGATGACCACAAGTGTCCGTGAATTCAACCCAAAGTGCTTCCCGCTCAAGCAATCGTGGCCCGACGGCGTCTGGTTTTCCCTTTTCACGGCACATATCCTCGTTTTCGGACGAACCGTGCACATGAAAACTGATCTTCAATCCTTTCTCGACTCTTTTGGTACAGCCCCAGTCGCGGCGTTTTAACGAGAAGGCAGGTTTTTGTCAGGTTCCTTTCAAAACAACGCAGGAATACACGTCTCACATGGGGACTTCCGTCCACAGCCCCAGACCGGAAGTGCGCCCGACGCGCCACCACCGCGCCATGACGTAACAGAGATGAGTTTGTGTATACCCTGGAGTCCTTTCTCCGAGAAGCAAGGTTTTGGTGGATATTCGTGGCTCGGCCGCTATTTTTTAGTGGCGCGGGGGAAAAAAGAGAGAGAGAGAGGGAAAACGCAACAATTTCCGCAGGCTGATTTTTTTTTTTTTTTTGCAATTGCGACATTTTGTTGTGTTTAGGTATGCTTTTGTTTATGGTGCTACAATATGGTGTAAACAATTTTACACACTTCCCACAAATATTTTATCGTCAACGACAGTTGTAAAGTATTACGCACTGCCTCGGGTGCTTTGACCTTACGCACTGGAGCGTCACAGGAGCGAGTATTTCCGCAAAATAAATACGAAGACCTATTTCTCCCTTTGAATCGATCACTTCTGTGGCATCACGACGAACACACTTTCATCATGAAATCATAACAAATATTGATTGATGATGAAATTGATTGGGTCCCAACAGTAGAGCTACCCAATTTAGGTTGCAAATAAACTGAATGTCGTTCATGCGATGTGTTTACTTCCACATTCAAATATGTTGAGAATGAGTAGCCAAAAAGCGCAGTCTGCAGGCTGATTCATGGAGTGGCCTGATATCTCCCCAACTCGGAAAGGGGGGGGGGGGGGGGGGGGGGGAGAGAAATGGGTGGTTGTTGTGGGAAGGTGATAATATTTATTCTCACTCAGGAGAGTCGCCGGTCATTAAAAAGTAGACTCGCTCATAACGGGAAAGCCTGTGGGGCCACATCTATAGCAACTATGAGTAAAGTGTGGTACTCAGCTAGGTTACTGAGAAGTTGTGATAGTGCAAACGATGAACGCTGTGTAGGCGAATGAAGCAAAGACCTATCTTACGACTGCGCCGTCTTCATTAGAAGCCAGAATTTCGGTTTGCTTCTTCCACCCTCCTGACGCCAATCTTTCCAATATTGGATAAATCCGTTACAGCGTTGATCTCGCGAGCCCGCGCCAATATTTTAATGCCTTTATCAAGTTATAAAACAGTCATCAAGCAGAGGTAAGGAAGAATAAATATGCAAAATATTGCAAAATGGTAATGAACAACCTATTAGAGGGGATATATGTTTCGAACAGTAATGAAGAGATTTGGGAAAGCCACTTGATTTATATGTTTCGGAAAGAAATGCATTATCGACGACCTGAACCCTTTATTGCGCAAGCCAATCCTTGTGCAGACACGGGAATGGTTTCAGCAAAGGCGCAATGCCAGAGGGCAGCTGCTGGAACGATCCCAGCATACCGCAGCCCCTCGATCTCCACCGACCGAGCGGCCTCGGGCCTGCAGCTCATGGAAAAAAGCGTTCGGTCGCGCTGAGTCTCGCAGATTGAGCGTGCCCGCGTCAACGAGGGAAGACACCAGGAAGTCTCAAGGTCGTCGTGGCGCTCGCAGCTAGCCGCTCATTTTGAGCTTTTTGAGGATTATCCCTACAGGAAAAGCCAACACAAAAGAAGCCCCTGCCGTCACGTGACTTTTAGGAGAGGGTGAAAAGAGGAGGGACGCGAGGAGCATTTTCCTACCTTACGGAAAATGGTTTCGTAGGTCGGTCTTTAAGTGTGTTTCTTGCCGAGCACCAGTGCACTGCAGAAAAGCAACATCCGCGAAAGCAAGCTTTGAGGGTGTTGCTTCTCTGCAGAGCACCAGTGCTCGGTAATAAGCACATTCGGGGTTAACCCTCCACGATATGAATATCGCAGTTCATCTCGAAGCGAACACTAAATAGCGTATTCTTCGAAACCACTATTAGAAAATTTTAATATTCCCACAATCCTAGTTAACAGAATACAGACATACCATAATGTTCACTCAAGTAGCTCTGCTAAAAATCCAAACAATTGCCTAGCTTCAAATGAAGGTGGTAATGACTGTTTGGTGATCGATGATCTGGCCACATACTTGCTCTTGCTCACAGATTTGAAGAAGAGTATTTTTTTTCCCTGCTCTAAATATAGCTGCCTTTCTCGACCAAAGCCCGCAAAAAAAGCCTGGTCTTCGTGCTATAAAGCATGAGACATTCAGTTGCTTGCAATATCAACTAAATACCAAAAACTAACAAACACTTTTTTTGCGTGAGAAAGACAAATGATTGAAAAGCACCAGATGCTAGCATCTTAAACGCCCAAAACGTTCACCAAGAGGCTGGTTCACACACTTGCGACTGCTTACGACCGCGTGCCTTAAAACCTCCTAAACTCTTTAAAGACGAAAGAGGACACTGGTGCCATCTATTGGCTAGCAGCAGAACACTTGGTGCTTCCGTATATATTTCTTATTAACGCGAAAGCATTAACTGTCCCATGGAGCGAGCCGACATCATCAGTTTGAAGTGCGCCGAACGGCACCTTAAATCCTTTCTCCAAGTGAAGCCAGCTCCCAGCTATGAAACCACGCGAAAAGCCTAGACAACAGCACCCAGTTTCCCCAATCCCAAAGGAGCGGAGTAATAAAGCTGATGGATTTCGGCTTCGGTCCCATTGGCTGGCGCGCATCGACGAGGCTCCCACTGGCCGCTGTGCGTTATTTTGAACGACCAACACACCATGACGCTGCGTGTCCGCGAGGCAGCGGCTCCACGCCCAAGGTCAGCACGCACGCTAGACCGTCGACGCAAGTGCGCAGCAGACGACAGAAGGGAGCGGAAGAGTGGCGTGCATGCTTTCGCATTCACAACTCATAAGAAGTGCTTAGGTGTACCTCGAGCTTTCTATTTCGCGTGTCATTCTCTCTTTCTTGGCTCGGAAAACTTCTGACGATGTTATAAAGAACTGTTTCTCACAGATGGTACATACACTTGATCTCACAAATAATGTAACACCTTCGTTCTAGTTGGATGCAGTGCCAAGGGCACCTCATAGACGGCGCCAGCGTGCCAGCGTGCTCCCTCTAATCATAAGAGACTGCGGAAACTCGGTCCTAAGCAAGCGCATGTGTGTGAACGGGCCTGAACTCTCAAGAGGTGGGTGCCAAACGTGCCGAGCCCGAGCCACTAGTGACACCGCGGGTGTGTGTGCGGCGGGGCATCCAATCAAGGCCTGCTACACCTTGATCCCAGTACTTACATATGCAAGAGCAGCACCTAAGCGGGACAGAAGAAGGGCAAAAGGTGAGCCCTAAAGCAGACGACATGCCAGACAGTACGGCAAGACCGTGCGCCCACCTTTTCCGACGTCGCTCGTCGATTTCCGACTTGAGATGCCGTTTGAGGAAGATCTCGTCATCCAGGTTCTGCGTGTCAGATGTGAGAGACAGGGCGGGAGGGTGACAATCCATTATATTCCGCTCTACAATAGTTTACATTTAGAATGCCATAAAGATGATAGAACACTGCCGTTAGCGGCAGCGGCAATTGCGGGGTACCGAATTGTTAGAACAGGATGCACTCAACTTCTTAGATTCAAGATTGCACGCAAGTACCTCTGCTAGAATCTATAATCTCCACTACATGACCCCTGCTGCCATAGCCTCTCAACGTCGGTGCCGCAAAGCCAACTTAGACATTGCCGCCAGAGCGGTTAGTGGACAGATGAATTAATCGCGTGACTGCACCCTTTATGTAGTAAACAGTAGCTTGCGCTACCTGGCCCACAGAGCAACACCTTTGCATATGTACTAATTGAATTGCAGACACGGTGACTAGACATGCTCTTGAGAATGGTCTATACACTTCTCGCGAGACTGCGCAGCAGCGAAGAGCGAGCCGAGATCTTTCTACAATTATAAAAGTTCAAGCTCCGTGCAGCGGAGGCACTTCTGCTAGCAAACATCGGTGCCCGTTATTGCATCACTCACCTCTGTTCCTTCCATGGAGTAGCCGCTCTGGATAGGGATCACACGCCAGGTAGGCACTGCACAAGAACAAATACTGGCCCTTCAGGGGGACTGTTGCTGGCACTCCTCCGAGCATTTCTTTGGGGAAAAGAAATCTAAAATTAGTCAACCCCTAACTCTGAGCAAATATTCGGCAGTTGCTTAAACACAAAGCAACGGGAAATCCAGGAAATTCTTTCCCAAGAAATCTTGACTGCATTCCTTTTCTTTTTTCAACGAGAGGAAGTTGTTAGGAATCGCGTTGTTTTTATTCAGAACTTAATGCGACTTGGCGCAGCAGGGGTTCTCAAACTTCTTGACTTTGGGGAACCCACACCTGCCTTGAACGGCAGCCAAGGAATCCCTCCCCAAATACACAGGCACATGCTCAGAGGCGTCGGGAGGCAGGGGATGACTGCAGTAGTGGTGGGAGGGGTTTTCCCCCTACCTCGTATTGTTTACTTGAAAAATTGTTTTTATGTCTGGAGGCAGTTAGCTCTTTTATCTACCTTCCTTGTACTGTCCATCAGCAAATGTTGTGCACAAAGGTGATGCATCCGGAATCAATAATTAAGGTTGTTGTATCCAGCATAAACGTCGCTTGGAATCGCAGCTTGTACCGTCGTCGATTTGGACGGTTCTTGTCACTCCCAAGGGTGTACTATGGGAATGTCCATTACCGCACGGACGTTTGATGGATAAGAAAAGCACGAGTTTTACAGTTTTTTTTTTATTTTCACAAAAGAATCAGTTTTCTTTTTTTTCTTCTTTTCTTTGTGTGGAGCAAGTTTTTGTGAGGATCTTTCTGATTCTGATTGGGTGTGCGACTTGGCATTACAGGCTGATATTTTACATCACCTTAATAACCTAAACATAAGATTACAAAAAGAATAAAAGAAGAGAACTTGTGGCAGGGATGCTCCGAGACCTGTAAGTTTTCGAGCTGAAGCCTGAACTTTTCCAACACTGGGAACCTCTATCAACGAGGAATCTATAATTTTCCTTTTTGGGCAATTTTTATATGAGAATTGAGCACAGTTCCACAAAGAAAGCATTTGCAAGAAAGTATGCCACGTGAACAAGGAGTATGAAGTCTGGTTTGTTGATTTTCAGGAATACTCGAATTTCAAACACATTTTCTAATATTTATTAGAGGCTGACCTCGGCCAAGTTCGAGAGATTTGCCCGATGAGTTCGTTGATCAGCCAATCCCAGAACAGACAATAAGCTTAAGAATGTATTTGCAGTGAACAAACTTGTTACATTTTATGCTAGCCTCCCTTAATTGAAGTTTTCAAATCAATGAAATCTCACAGCGGCCTTTGACCGAAGTGTTTGTGATAGCATGTATAACAGCAAACATACTTTTTTATGATGAGGACCTTAAGACTTGGGTATTGCGGACGACAGATGAGCACCTTTATATGTCGAAACACCCAAAGTCTTACTCCAGCTTTTATATTTTTATTTGTATGTCCCCCCCCCCCCCCCCCCCCCCCCCCCATTTTCATTTTTCTGTCTGGCCCACTCCGTCTCCCCTTTGTGGCACCCTCTGCAAGAAAAGGTTGCTGACCCTTGGTCTTAGATATTTTGGTGCTTGGAGAACCCAGGAGGATACGCAGGGGGGGAACCCCTGCCACGGAGAACGCATCAGATGCTACGTCAGGCGAAACAGCGCGGACCCTTACCCTCTATCCTGGAGCACGGCCGGTCTGGCGAGGTCCGGCGGGAAGACGGGCAGCTCGGGTATGGCTCCGGGGTCCACAGGAGGGCTGGGTCCAAGCCCCGGTCGGATGCGGGAGATGGGCAGGACCGCGGCGTCATTCCTCCTTCGGACGGCACGGGAGTGCCCACCCTTTTGGCGAGGCTTTCCTCCTCCTCCTCCTCGTCCGTGGAACTCAGGCATTCCACCGACGTCACTCGTTCCGTCGGCCTCAACCGGTCTCTCGACCTCAACCTGTCTTTCGACCCGACGCGGTCTCTCGACCTCACCCGGTTCCTCGACCTCACCCGTTCCGTCGACTTGCTACGTTCCGTTGACTGACTGCGTTCCTTCGACTTGCTTCTCTCCTTCGACTTGCTCCGTTCCTTCGATTTGCCCCGTTCCTTAGATTTGCCTCGTTCCGTAGACTTGCTCCGCTCCGTGGACTTGCTCCGCTCCGTGGACTTGCTCCGCTCCGTGGACTTGCTCCGCTCCGTCGACTTTCCACGTTCTGTCGACTTTCCGCGTTCTTTAGACTTGCCTCGTTCTTTCGACCTTGCTCGTTCTGTCGACCTCGCCTTCTTGGTGGGCCTCACTGGTTCGGGAGTGTATCTGTCAACGGGTCTCGCACGCTCCGTCAGCTTCACAATGTCTGCCGTGCACAGCCGTTCCACTGAACTCACTCGTTCCACAGAACTCACTCGCTCCGCAGAACTCACGCGTTCTTCCGAGCTGACTCGCTCCGGTGATCTCCGCCTGTTCCAAAGGAAGACGTAACTGTTTAGTAGCACATATCATTGTAACATGGGCTAAGCTGAAGCACTGCATAAAATCAAAATGAAGTAATTAGCAACACAAAAACACACGCGATGACAAGAGCAGAAGGGCTTGTAGGCATGAAAAGGGAGTTAAGGAGACCCACGTTGCACTTCGCAACATGTCTCCTTAACCCCTGGATCGTATGGACGAGCCTAGCTCATCAACATGGAGCCATCTTCAAAATGTTCATGATGAGTATAGCTCGTCTGATTTTCCCGTTTCACGCACTCAAGCATTTAGGACGAACCAGGCTCACTCATGGCTTAGTTTGAGGCTCTGCCAACAGATGGCAGCACTGAATTTTTTACAATTTTGCTCCCATTAGTTGGTGGCTAGAAACTTACTATTGAAGGCAACAAATACAATTTTGAATTTTTCAAATAAAGCAGTTGAGGGTCAGAAATTTCCAAAAACAAAAAACGGTTAAGGGGTTAAGCAGATATCGCAACGAATTCCAAGTTATCTAAAGTTTTGTTTTCATGTGACCACTACAGAGACGGGCACCTTGGTTATTTTATCGAAATAAGGATGGGCACATAATGCACATGTTTTGGTCTTCTTATCAACTTTAAAGGGCAACTCCACTTCATTTTTGTTTTTGAAAAAACAATTCCGTCCACTTCGGTATCACCTAGGAAGACCACACGTCAAATATTACAACCTAGTTCTGTCTAAATGTTTCTCAAATGGTCCGGCCAACTTCGCAATGTGCCAAGTTGCCGAAATCAGCTCACTCTAGAGGGCAGATTGAGGCGCAACCAACAGCGCAGTGAGGGGCTACGGCGTTGGCTTAGCCAACATTGAGCTAAACGTCATCACCATTGCCCCGTTCTGTTTGTTTTTACATCTCCGGGCAAGCGTAATGGATGACGTCAGCAACGTTTCTCCTCGGCGCTCAGCGGTGTCCACGTGATTGGCGTGCGCCTGCGCAACGCACTTCTTTGGAGCCATCCGGCCGTTACCGCCGTCTCCCGCGTCACAACTGCCGTCATCGCCCCACCATTTGTGATTATTGTCTCTCGGAGTTTCGTTCACACTACGTGCACAGACTGATGCCGCAGTTGTGCAGACGTTGTCGAATGTCATAGACACCAAAACGTGGTGAAGAGTGCAGTGCAGACGACACTTGCGCTTGGCACACGCCCGTCCCAATGGCAACGGTGGCCTGCCGACCCGCCCCAATCCCGCCCGTCATTGCGTAGAGGATCACGTGAGATCTCATATCACATGATAGCCATGCTTTTGTCGGCCTGAGGCCAATGTTGCCAGACGGAGCCGAAGTTTCAGTTTCTGCTCACATTTAAAGTAAGGTATAACAATATACTTACTTTAAATATAGCTGGAAATTTGAAATTATTCGCGGGTTCTAGTTTTCGCGATTCGAGTGTAGCTTCCGTAGCGTTCACATATTGCACGAATTGTTCGCGGGACGTATTTTTTGCGAATTGTAGGCGATTCGCGAATTTCGCGAAAATTAGGTCCTCGCGAAAATTTAGTCGTTTACAGTATATCCCATTTTTCGTGAAGCAAATGATGTAGCGCCTTTTATTAGTGCTTTTTAATGTGAAATAACTCGTCCCGCTATGTTTTCAATGTTTTTATAAGCCGCTTAATTCAAACAGCGTTTTTGTGTAATTAATACTTCTTGTTCTCGTGGCCCCATTGAGTGCGCTTTTTCCCGAGCACTGGTGCACTGCAGAGATGCAAAACCTGTGGAGCTCACTTACGCGGGTGTTACCTCTCCGCAGAACACTGGTTCTTGACAAAAAGCCCGCTCAATGGGGCTAACAGCCTCCACCTTTTTAATGGATGAACAGACTTAATTTCATTTTGAGCTGTCATGTGTTGTCTGAACAGTTAACGATAGACAACATTCTTAAGAGATGAATAAACTTATCACATACATTTCAGCAATCTGTCATGTGCAGCATAACTGCTTATGATTAGTAGGCCTGTGTAGAGGAAATCATAAAATATCTGCTTTTTATGTATAGCCATTCATATAGCAAATCATAATTTTATCCTGCATCATATTTAGATGAATTTATGATAACTCAAACTTCTGATAATTCAAACAAAATTCGTGGCTTCCTGGAGCTTGAATTAGAGTTCTCTTTCTTTTCCATGCACTACTAGTTTGCTACAGCTGCCACTGTCATAAGTAGGATTCACTGTTCCAAAGAAAAAGCACTTCAGGTACCCAAAAGAAACTTGGTGGCCTCTCAAGAAATACAGCAGATTTTGGTACAGTCTCTGCTAATCTAGCAAAAGTTTTAAGCTCAAGCAAGCTTAATGTAAATATCTACATTTCAGATGCCGCTCTTTATTTGGACCGAACAACGTTGCCCACACCCAGATCTTGTTGTGGTGCACAAAGACTAATCAGAAATCCGAGCTGAAACAACTCAGAATAGGTAGTCTGGCAACCGAGCAGTGTACACAAAAACTGAAGGGGGCCAATATTGAAGACTGAATGCTTTCATACCAATTTGACTGCGATCAAGGCCTTCAAGTATGTCAATCTTTTTCATAGTTCCTCGTTGCAAAATTGCGAACGATTCTAGCTGCTTCATAGCGTCAGCCTCCAGACACTCGATTAATTTCCTGAAAAACCGGACACACATGCATTGACAGTTTGGTCTGGAATTCAAGCTCAGTGGCTTTAAGCCAGACATCTAGTCCTCAGTGTCAGACCTGGGGACCTACAAAGTGCAGCTTCAGTTCACATAAACAGCTGAGGTAGCCTCACCTCTTACGTTGACGCTGTATACTACTGCTCTTGTGGCGCGAAGGGAAGGTGGCAGGCGCAGGCACTGGTGCCGGCACTGGCTCCGGCTCCGGCTCCGGCTCTGCATCTGGTTCCGGTACGAGCTCCTGTACAGTCTCTGGCAGATGCTCAAGCTGCAGGTCTGGATGAGGCACAGGATGTGACACGGAGTGTGGCTCGAGGTGCGGCTTAGGATGCGTCTTGGGATGTGGCTCAAGGTGTGGCTTGGGATGGGTCTCGAAATCTGGCTCAAGATGTGTCTCAGGATGTGGCTCTGGTTGGACATCGGGCCGTGGTTCAGGCTCTACCTCGGCCTCTACCTCAGTCTCTGGCTCGGCCTCTGGCTCTGTCTCTGGCTCCGACTCTAGATCTGTCTCTGGCTCGGACTCTAGTTCCAGCCGTAACCGAGGTTGCGACTCGGGCCATAGCTCGGGCCACAGCTGGGGCTGAGACTTGGGATGTCGAGCGTGTTGTGGCTCTGGCTGGGGTTTAGATTGTGGCTCAGGCTGGGGCTCATGCCATAGCTCAGTGTGTAGCTCTGGTTGCAGTTCGGGCTGAGGTTCGGGTGGTTGTAGCCGGTAGATGCTTGGCTCAGTTCGTGACTGCTCCGTCTGAGTGAATGCGCTCGAGCGTTCTGGGCTGCTCTCCCTGGCCACAAGCCGCTTCTCTAGCCGTTCCAAGCGCTGCTTCAGCTGCAAGAGAACAGTCGCTTGTCAGCTCTTTGACCTGATTTAGCGGGATATATATTAAAACTCTTCCAGAGCTACAAGGGACTCTAGATAATACAGTATAGAGACCAAGGGGTAACTATGTTCCTCAAAACTGGCACATTACTGTTTATTGTGCAACAATTGGGAAGCTTTCCTAAAGGCCCACTCAACCTGTTGCATTATAAGTAATTGAAATATACTATTGGAAAGCACATCATCATGGTCTAGGAGCTATAAGGAAGCTACTTGCAAAGAGGATTGCAAGGACTGAATTATTGAAGAACAGACGAATAAACATTTTTAGTTCAGCTCGCCAACAACAGATTCAAAGAACAGTCAGGAAACACTTCACAAACAACCATGTTGGAAAGTGTTATGAGGAAGAGCCTATAGCAATCGGCTGTAAAATGGGAGACCCCCATGCAAATGACAAACAACAAACTCATGTAAAAAAAAATAATTACACTTTAATGTAGGTCTTGCTTAGACAAGTCGAAAGTAGAATTGACTTGCCATTGGCCCCCTCGCTCCCTCCAAGGCCCATTTGTCTAAATTGTCTTTTGCAACGTAAATAATATGTCAACTTTTTTTCAGTGTGCATTTTACGACATACATGTCCTACACAGGCAGTTACAAAACAATTATTATTTTTTAGTGCAATGTTCTTTTAAGGTACTTTCAAATCATGATAACCTAACTTTTGAATATCAAAGCACTGAATCATTAAACGTAGCAAGCTTGTGCTGGATGCAGAGCATCTTAATGAGGCACATTTTTATTTCAGACTTTTATTGGAATCATCTCCTTCTTGTCGTGATTTGCCATTCCACTTGATTTCTTTCTTTTACGTGTTTTTTTTTTTTTGCAGCACCACTCCATCTCAAAAGTTATGTGCAGCACTGTAGCGCCACGCTGTTTTGCAGAAATGCAGCATACACTTGGAGACAACTTTCTAGGGCAACACAGTCAGTTATGGCTGCTCGCGCACTTGAAGCACCGATCAGATTTATGCACGCACACTCTTTGTTTCTTTAGAAATGCCACAGAAAGATGTCCTCCAGCATGGACAATTCCACTCTTTACAAAAATAACAGCCTACACATACTGGATCACAACTCCGAACGAACATGTTCCCACAGCGGACAGCGAGCAAGGCACGCACCATTTGAACAAACGCTGAAAATGGCGCCAGTCAGAAGCCCTTTCCTTGACTGGTCTACACACTATACTTCGTTTCAGCTTAGGTCCGAGCGCAGCCGATGTTCGGAGCCGAAGGGCCAATCAAAGAGCGCAGAAAGCGCAACGTCATGGCGCTGGCAGCTAGCTGGCAGAGGAGCACGCACAGAGAGACGGCGAATACCGGCTCGTCCTTTCAACTGCAGAGAGCACGCCATGACGTGGTGCCTCTCGCTGTTTGATTGGCCCTTCGGCTCATAACATCGGCCGCGCTCGGACCTAAGCTGAAACGAAGTATAGATTGTCTTGCTATGCTCTCACGCCCAGTATCGTAGCCAGGAATATTTTCCTGCCTCTGCTGCATTGCGCGAGGACAGCAAAGCAGATGTTGGTTGCACTATTTTTCGGGGCGTGGTACCGTCGATGCCGAGAAGCGCTCCGATTGCAAACTGAAACTTAAAAACCCGACGAAGTTGTGCCGTTTTCCAGAAAGCCGTAAAATGTAGCGCATGCCTTCTATCGCACTCCAATTTTTTTTTTAATTTAATGTCTTTCAGTGATGCTCAGCAAGTTTCCAAATGAAACCATGCCCTTAAACTCAATATTTAAAAAATTAATTACGCGAAAATAATTAACAACTCAATTATGCCGAACTTTACAAATTTTCCTAAATAGGCACCTGGCCTAGGACTAAAACGACATAAGCCTTTTCTTGGTGCGATGCATATTTTTCGCAATATCGCATTTGTGAACCTTTCGTGAAAAACTCTGTATATTACAATTTTATTGGATTGGTGGGGGGGGGAGGAAGCGATGACCCGCCCCCCCCCCCCCCCCCCCTTTTCCCCCCTTGGCTGTGCCTGCTCGCGCCTGTATTTTCCGAAACAACTTTTTACGGGAGGGAGAGTAAGTAACTTCAAGTAAAGATTCAATGCATCTCGTCTACAGTGCGGGACACGGTAGAGGAAAGGCGTCTTCGCGGACACGCTTTGAACATCCTACGCAGGCGCTGGAGCGTGACCCTCCCGGGAGGAGCGCTTCTCCGCCAACGTCAGAGCGCTGTGGGAAAGCCGCAGAGCGCGAATGGGCATCGTCGATTTGTGCGATACGAAAACGTTATATGCGGTGATTTCCCTACAACCCCCCCCCCCCCCCTTGTTTTCCTGAAGGACCCCCTCAATTCGCAACGACTCCTCTATTCTAAATGCCCCCTCCCCACCTAAAAATTTAGACCCCCCCCCCCCCCCCCCCCTAATTTCAACTCCTGGGGAAACCCCTGGACCAACATCTTTGTTTCAACACTTCATAGCTTTTGGGACTATAGGGCCACGCAAGTATGCCGTGGGAGCAGTCATCGTTGAACTGTGCCCTGCCCACAATTTCCGCTGTCTCGGCTTTCTTTTTTTTTTCCTTCTTCTTTTAACAATGTGGAAACTAAAAAAAAAAAAAATGGTCATAAGCAAGCGCGTTTGCCCAAAGGTCATGTGGCCACCGAGCATGCGCAAGAACCGTCACACAACCAGTTCCATCCCGTCCCGTGACGTCAGAAACATGAATTGGCGCTATTAAGATAATACTCGTTCGAACGCACATTTAAATACAGGACGCAAACAACTTTAGATGGCACAGACGGCGTTCAACACACGGCAGGGCAAACCATTACCTCGACAAGGATTCAGTCAAACGATGAGGGCGCCTCACGTTAAGTTAATAATAATAATGATAATCAGTGCAAGCATATCTCTGCCTATAAGTAACCTGAATGAATAGCGATTTTCGTAAATCGTTGATGTGTATGTGTGCGTGTGAAAAAGAGAGAAAAGAGAGGAGGAGGAGGAGGAGGAGGAGGAGGAGGAGGAGGGGGGGGGGGGGGGCGTCCGATCCCGAGCTCGTTGATCGTGACGAAAGAAAGAGGGCGCAATTGAATGCTCCGCAGTCCTCCATCATCTCACTTTTCTCCCCCCAAATTTAGATCGGTGTCATATCACAGCGGTATCTAAGTTTACCACGAAATTTAACAAACACTATACAGTCTGTTTGGTTTTAATTCGCGAACAGCTTTAAAAACAAAAAGGGGTATTAGTTTAATGGGTCATGTTGCAATCGTAATATTGACGGGAATTACTAAGTAACTAGTAGAGGCCAGAACAATTTAAAGCATTTGCGAAATGGTAATAGCTTCTTAGATATTCATCAATCAGTTTTCGCGTCTTTTTTTTTTTTCTCACACGATGCCGAGATAGTGACGACGTGATTCTCTTTTTGTGCGCAATATTAAAATTGGACAAAAAAATATTAAAAACTAATTGATGATTATTAAAAAAAAAGAAACTGTTACCTTTTCGAAAATTCTTTAAATTGGTCGGCCTCTAATAGTAATTGCCGTCAATATTGCAATGACAATAATGACCCATAAAACAAACAATTAAAAAGTTCGTTAATTTTAGTTAATTAACCAACTTACAGTTACAGTTATACCGTCATCGAATAATGTCCGCCAAGCCTGCTAAATAGATGGCGAAGACGGCACCTGTGTAACGTCTCTCACCTATTTATTACCTTTTTAAAGCATGTTTGAATTACGATTAAACCCACTGATATTGAAATGCCAACTTTAAAGTAGAACAGCAGAAGGACATTGCTAAATCTAATCGGAAGGCCTGCCGAAACGGAGTGACCGGAAGTTGCTTGGGAAGCAAAAGGGCGCTTGCGTTTGTAAACGCGGAAAGGGTCCATGGTAGGGATCGGTGGTAGACAGGGGTTTCCCCACAAATTAAAATTAGGGGGGGGGGGGGGTTGAGAATAGAGGAGTCGTTGCGAATTAAGGGGGTGCTTTCAGAAAAACAAGGGGGAATATACACCCCCCCCCCCCTCCCTCCCTAGGGGGTGTGTAGGGAAATCACTGGTGGTAGAAGCCATGAAGTGCCGCGCACGGCCCCGCGCGTCACATGGCGCCTACCTCGAAAGCCGGCAAGCGCGACGTCCAGTTGCCCATGGCCACAGAGATGTCGTCTCTCGACTGAGTCAACTCGTATCTAAGGAAACTTGGACCGCTAACTCTCGAGCGCAAAGACGCCTTCGTTTGCTCGGGCTTCTGAGGGAGGCCCACAACTTGCCGACTCATGCCTTTCCGCTCGCACGCGGAGCCGCGACGTGGGTCATGCAGAAACGCACGCGAGCGAGAGAACCAAATAAAAATAAAATTGTACTCTATGCGCCAGCAACAGGGAATGACAGAGCACTAATCCTAATCAGTTCGTCGTTCGTGCGTTTATTTTTCTTTTTTATTTTTCTTGGAAGAAAAAGTTGGTGGGCTCGATGACGGAGTAGATAAAACTTTCAAGCCGTACGTAAAGAGGGGCGGCGCTCCGGCTGCTGGCGCTCGTGGAAGCTTGGCGCAGACGTGCTGTGCAGTGTGCAGCGCTTTTGTAGCGTGAGCTACACTGGCCGAGGTTGAGCAGTTTCGCGTGGCTCCTGGAGAGCCGTGCTGCGCATGCGCGAGGAGCAGTGACGTCACAAGGCACACAAAAAAATTGGGTTGTGTGTAAGCCTAGAACTTGGTCTGCCTTCAAGGGCGACGAGTCTCCCAGCTGTAGATGAGCAATTTAGCCAGTGCAGTACAACCGCAAACCTGGGCTTTTTAACGTGCATCACGCAGTAGTGATAACACGAACGCGTGCCGGTACGAAACTCATCCAGATCGAAACGGGCGGGGGCGGTGGGGAATCAAACCCAGGAGGTTCCCAGCGCAAGCTTTCGCTCCACGCTCCGAGCTGAGACGCGTTAGCCCACTCGGCCACTTCCTCCCCTCACACGGCGCACAGCTGGCACGCCGGAGCCGCCGCCGCCACCGCGCGCGCCTCGCCGGTCAGCGCATTCCAGAGGAGTGACGTCATAGCCGCGGCAGACGCACTGGCGCCGGCGCGTGCCCAGCTGTGCGCCTCCGTTGCGCAGTAGCCAAGTCTGACGCTGCACCGGAGCCGCTTGATAGCGCCTCTCATTTTGTGCGCATGCGCAGAGGTATCAGTGGGGGTATACATATAGCGGGGCCATGGAGAAGGAGAGCGAAATTGCTGCTCAGCGGCACAGAAGAGCAGAGAAGCTTAACTCATCGGATCCCGAAGTAGTTGCCTGTGACCACCAAGTCGTTTTTGTGGCAATAGAGAAGCAACCAGACGTTGAGCAAAAAAAAAAAAAAAAGATATATATATATATATATATACATGTGTCACATAATGCGTATACCGTGGTGTGTCATTGAAGCAGCAGTAAGCATGATAATCAAGCTAATCGTAGACAACCAGGAAAGCTACGAATAACCAGCTGAACCTAAGCTCACGCTACGTATATCCTGGCATAGCCGAGCTAAGCCACTGCAATTTTTTTTCGCTGCCGGCGCCGTAGCGTCCATAGCAGACGACGCGTGCGCACCACCTCTGGTGCTCACTGCGTCTGCTGCGCCGAGCTTCCACGGGCGGCCACGCGTTCCGGTGTTCCCTTTAAAAGTGAACAGCTCTGTCCAGTACCAAAGTGAAAGAAAACAGAGATGACAGAGACCTCTGAACAAAGCCAGAGAGGAGGCCAACATTTCACTTGGGCTTCGCGCATCTCCCATAAGCGGGATTTTCTCACGGAGTAAAGCTGGTAAAGCCACGGGGAATAGACCCCTTTCGAAATACTGCCCTCTGTTGGCAGCTGTGGAATCCCTGCACAATGGCGGACTAAAGCCGCAACGTCACGGCACACTTTATGCGTTTGGTTGAAGCAGAAAAAAAAACAGACCCACAAAAAAAAGGCGATGGGCGCAGTGACGTTGCACTTTCGACGCTGTTTGATTGGCTCGTCGACTCCTAGCATTGACTGCGCTCTGACGTTCGCTATCTTATGGAATGACTTGCACGTGTCACGATGTGTGTTGTTCCGCCATTGTGCAGGGGTTCCGACCTTCTAATAATCGGCACGGGAATTTCTAAAGGGGTCTATATCCAGAGACCGGGTTTTAAGCCTATTGCGATCTCTTAGGACCAGCAAAAGGCTTAAAAACCGGTCTGGTCTCTCTCGGTCTTAGTCGGTCGCAAGAGTGTGAACGGCGCCACATGTACGACGAAACCGTCCGATCCGACGTGCGAACTGAAGGAATGACCCTTCGGGGGCGAAAGTTTTCGTAGCACCGGAGAGCGTCGAAAACCCTCGCCTCCGACCGTCGTATTGCCTGATCGGACGTCGGATCGGACGGTTTCGTCGTACATGTGTTTCGCGCTTTAAGATGGTTCTTTCCGTGATGTTGTTTCGTGCCCCGTTTGGGACACTGGGACCGCGAATTCTGCGGTCGACGGGGCTGAAGAGGATGATCTGGAGGCCGGGGCTCACTTGCGGTAATAGTAGTGCTGAAGCGGGACTTCCAGACGTTGATTATAAATTATAATTGAACGTTTTATTAAATCCGAATTTTAAGAATTTACAAACTATGGACATGAGATATTGGTATCAAGTAGGGAATAATTGATGCCATTGACGCGCAATGGATCACTGAAGTCCAGGCCAATCTTCCACCGTCTCTGGCTTTTCTAGAGGCCCGCATCCCTCTCCCTCTGTCCGACAGTGGCCAATCGCTCTCAACCACGTCAGCGTCACGTGGTGAGCCTGTGCCCGATGAACACCTGGGCGCTCACCCAAACATCCACCGAGCACTTGACGCTCACGTCGGAATTCCTCGTATAGTCCCCTGTGCTAGGCTGGCCGCCACCTCGGCGCCGAGCCGCGACCTTTGGAGCAGAGGGCAGGTATTAGCGGGCCCTGGCAACCCCGCTTTTGACCATCCTTACAGTAACCATTCACACTCATTGTTTTTGAGATAAGACGGCTCGCGATAGTAAACCAAAGACTTTCTGCGTCCTGAGCACGGTGGAAGAAATATGTTTAGGTGACGACTCCGGCCGCTCTTCCCGCAGGGAGCCAGCGACCAGATCATGTTCGGAGCTAGCCTCGAATATAGCACTATATAGCTCCTACGGAGCAGAGTAGCGCAATCCTTTGATCCGCGTGTTTCGCCGACAACATGGCCGACAGAGCAGCTCGGCGCGAGTAACGTGGTACTCAGGGTTCCAGGTTCCATAAACGCCAAGTTCACACATTTCGAAACTAGTCTGTCGTGAAGTTGGTAAAGCACTAAACACTTTATCAAAGTTTCCATAATATTGGATGCGTGTGAAAATTTTGAGAATGCAATTTCCAAGGCAATGACGTTTGAAGCAGACGATTTTTGTGCGCAGCGGAGATGGACTTTCTGGGTTGGCCGGAGCGGGTCACGTGAACGTTGTGATGTCGCTGTGACGTTGACGCGTCGTCTGCTGCATGATGCCGCTCATGCAATTTTTTTTACAAAAATTACGTCCTCACTTGGCACACAACTCAGCGCAGATTATTCTAAAATGTTCCTTTATTATGTCAAAAACTATTGTCGTTCCGTACATCTCCACAACATTGAAGAAACAACAATTTTCACACGTTCCCCATGCATTTCTGACCGGAGCTGGAACCTCCGGGCGTTCGCCGCTAGTCGCCGAGAGACGGCGTTTTAGATTGCGCTACTCTAGAGTTCCTGTACAGGAACTCTACGCTACTCTGCTCCGAAGGAGCTATATTTAAATAGTGCTCTAGCCTCGGAGTAGCCTTGGAGTAGCCGGCGCCATTTCAAGGCTGCCAAATTCTTCATAGCACCATTTATTTTCTTCTTCTTCTTCTTGTAGCCTCGAACCAGGAGTAGTTAGTTCCGCGCCGCCGCGGAGGGCGCTGAGCTATGAGCACCGTTAGAGTTCCTGTATAGGCTCCCTACGGGAGCCAGAGTTGCGCGTTTGAGTCCACGTGCCGCGTGCCGCCCTCGCCGCTATTCGCCGAGATCCGATCACGTGAGGAGCCGTATCAAGTGTCGTGCAGCAAAGTAGACGTTGCACGCGCCCCGCGGCGCTGCTATTCGCCGAATTCAGTCACGTGAGGAGCTGAATCCACATGCCATGCATGAACGCGCAACTCTGGCTCCCGTAGGGAGCCTATACAGGAACTCTAAGCACCGTGGGTACGAGGTCCCTCCTCGGCGGCCGCGGTGTCGGCGGCGTAGCGTGCTCGCCTTTTTTCGCGGTGTGGTGGTGCTGCGGCCAGTGGCTGGCGTCGTGTTTTGCTTTGGTGCTCTGTCGATCACAGGTGCCACCATCGTGCACGAAGGTGAGCCTTAACCCGAAGAAGAAGTTATGCTATAAGGATGGGAAAGACGTGCTTCATTCCCAACTGCAATTCGGGGCACCGGAACTGTGCCGAGCGAGTGTCCTTGTTTAAAGCTCCATCGAATGACGCTCGCCTGGAGCTGTGGCGTCGTGCAATCCCGAGGGCCGATCGCAAGTTACTTCCTAGTGATCATGTTTGTGCCAAGCATTTCCCCGACGAACTGATATCGAAAGGGTATTATACGGAGTTCGGTGGGAGAGTTCTCCTCCATGCTGCAAAGAAGCCCGTGCTATCTGTAGACGCTGTTCCGAGCATTTTCTTGGCTGCCCGAAATATCTTACACGTTACCAAAAAAAAAAGAAATTCGTTTTGAAAGAGAGAGCATGTTGAGACAATCGTACGTAAACGACGTCCTATAACATACTGGTTGACTTTCAGTCAATGTGTCATCATACTGTGCCATCATTTCAGTCACTATGTCATCATAAGTAAAAATGTTTTCTGCTCACATGGTTTGTATGTACCACAGTTCCAGTTGACATCGTATGTATAAACCATTTGTAATGCTAATACCTTTCTGCGCATGTAAAGAATTATTTAGGCCCCACTATGTAACATTATTAGAATTTATTTATTTTTTTTTTTCAATAAGAAGGCAGGAGAAGGGTGGAAAAAATCCCCCGATTTCCTATAGAGCCACGCAATGTGTGCAAACAATTTACGGAACTGTTACCAAACATGCCGTCGGACAAAACATGCGAGCACGACCCAGCTGTTTAACGGAATTATTTTAAATTACTCTAAATTATTGAAAGCCCAGTAGATTGTGGCGGGAAGTTTTATATTTATAGGAGTATTTTTGTCACGTTGAGTCATCATCGGAATGTTCTCGTTTAAAAAACAGCAACCGCACGGTGAAAAAGGCAATCGGTGCCAATGCGCCAACATAAATCCATAATTTCACCACACAGTACACAGGGACCGAGTAAAGAATGCATAATTTTCCTTCACAAGCCATTCGAAAGTCGGCCACTTTAATATAAGTGCACACGAATGAAGAGGACACAGATTTACGGACACTGGCGACTTGGTGGCGGCGTGGCGGCGGTGAGGTACAACAAGAAGCGGTGAGCGAGGAAATGCGGACCACCGCTGGGAGAAACAACCGGAGCGGTCGGTTTCGGAGGGACCCGATACATGGGCGCCATCTATCCCCGCGCTAGTGAAGCGCGCTCGGTGCGCTGAACATAGCGAGTTTTAGTAGATCATGTTTCCCCCTCCGCTAAGCCCCTCCGCTACCCGGAACTCTACAGCCAAGGCCATCGGCACGCAGGCGCAGTGGCGGTTTCTTCGTAGCGGAGGGTTAGCGGAGGGGGAAACGCGGTCTACTAAAAGGCCAGACTTGTGCCTATCTCAAATACTCTACTCAAGATACTGTATCTTAAATACTTTTTTGAGTATCTTGGTATCTTGCAAATACCTTTGATGGAGAGTATTTAATACTCTATTTTAATTACAATTCCGAGTATCTTGTACTCATTATCTTAAATACACTTTTGACATTCCGCCATTTTGCGAGTTTTTCGGTATGAAGTGGGGTGGGCGTGGCACGAGCAAACGAACATTCTTTCGAGCAACCGAATCCTGTTGCTAGCTCCGATTAGCTACGGTGACTTTAACTGAGCTCGTGAAAATATCGCTTTTTTGCCGGCTGTGACTCATATTTCAGCCCAAAGTTCGTACAATGAAGGCTCTCCCCTCGCCTTCCGAAAGACGCCTTTTCCCAAAAAAAAATCCTCAAACCAAAGGTGTGGTTTTACGGAAGTAAAGATGCCACCCGGAGGCGCAAGCAGACCGGGAAACGACCTACGAGAACAATGCAGACTTAAAGAAATAACAAATAGAAGAAAAGGAGAAGTGAACACACACACAAAAAAAGTATACATTTTTGTTTTGCTTTTTGTATATTTGACCCCGCTAAAGCAAAACGTCGAGGTTTTTTTTTTATGTGTTGTCAGTTTGGCACCTATTGCTCTCGTGACCACTGTCTGCAAGGGAACATTGATAAGCAGAGAACAGTACAGGAAACGAACTGCGAGCTGGACGACTTCTCAAAATCCCAACAAAGCTCCCCCCAACGCTGAGTGCCTTTCTGAACGCAACCTACTTGAAGAAGGTGCGACCACTGCCGTGGCTATTATGTGGGTTCTCTTTGTTATCCATTCACTCATATCCGTGTCCCAAGTTCGTTTATAGTGAACTCCCCGTATAGGGAATATGGATTGTAGTAAAACGATGCGTCTAAGGTGCGCCGCAGGATGTGATATTCAGCGATGTCACTATTGGCGAAGCGCTCTGACCCGTTTGTCACCCCCACACCTCGGTGTTTACCTAACGCAAGGCCTATGCACATGCCCACAGGCCTTGTGGGAATGTTCGTGTCATCTTTTTTTTTTTAATAGAGCGCGGGGCATAGTGTAATGAAAAAAATACCAACAATTAGTGAAGTGGCGTTAAGTGCCGGATCTCCCCCGAAAGCAGTCGTCAGAGGATGCGAACTTGACCCACTTGGGCTTTTGTGCTGAGCTGGGCAGGGTGCATGCTGCATTGTTCATGCAGGCCGGAGGGGTAACAAAAGAGCCCCTCCTCCCCCTCACCGGAGAACACGAACTCCAGCCAAACGCTGACGCCGCGTTCGGTTTAGTTCGGTTAAGTCAGCCGAGCGCTGAGCCATTCTATTTGTTGTCCCCATCCACATAGTTCTAAAGTTAACCGCTTGGGGCGCCACGGTCTGATCTCTTCCCGAATAGCTAAAGCGACCTCTTTCTTGTTGTCCCAGAAATGTTTTGTAACATCTATCAGTGATATTCCCACGTGCGTTACCCAGCGTGGCCGGATGGTTACCGCGCTTAGCTCTCGCGCGGAGGCTCCGGGTTCGATACCAGAAAGCGGACTTCTATTTTATTAATTCCTTCAACTTGACATTCTGGTAAGTTCAAGAATTTTGTCGTCTGATTGAGTTACGAATGTTCTACGCGCCGAACTTTCTACGCCGAATGTTCCAGAAACCCACGCGGATACAAAAGGTGCTCCGAGTGGCGGTCCGGAGTCAGTCTCGCCTCAGCGGTCGATCATGCTGTTTCGCCGACATCGACGCCTGCCACGCTAGCCTTTCTCTCTTTTGTTTTGGGAACAAGTTCGCCCCATTAAACGTTTAGTTTCTTCAGTTATTCGCCGCCTCATCATTTATCATTCGCGACAATATTTTGCTCTTTATGGTCGGACTGCATAAAATAGCACTACAATACTTTTTTCCCCGTTTTGCGTTGTTGCGTGCTAATAAAACATTCTGGTAACCCAGATTCGCGTAGCTGCATAATTGTCGTAGTCAATGACGTCGATACAAATTAAGCAATGCGGAAGTATCTTCAAAAGTAACTGAAATACATTTATAAGTATTTGTACTCTACTCAAGATATTTTACAGTGAAAGTAACTTGAGTAGTATTTTAAATACTTTATGACGCAGGTATTTAGTAACTTAACTTAAATACTTTTATCGAGTATTTTGTCACACACTGACTAAAACACCCTAATGTGGTCGCCGCGTCGGACAGAGAGTCTTCACCTAAATGATAGGGAGTTTTCGTAGATCGCTTTCGCCGTCCCGCAACGCTCTCCGCAACCCGCTACGATACCCGGAACTCTACAGTCAAGGTCATCGGTGCGCAGGCGCAGTAGCGACTTCTTCATTGCGGAGGGCTTAGCGGAGGGGCAAACGCCGTCTGAGCGTTGCGGGACGGCGAAAACGATCTGCGAAAACTCCCCAATAATCGCGCGCAGGAGCAGTTTGTAGTTCTCTCTGTTTTTTGGGAACCTTTGGAATGAAATATGCAAACACAAAATTTAGTGTTAATAAAATGCAAGTACCACTCTGGCTGAGCTGGGCGATTTGAGCGGGATTACGCGACTTTTACGTTTTGATGACTTCCATAATTTTAAGAGCCAGAAATCGGCCCCCGCTCCCCCCGGCCCTTCCAAATTACTACACTGCACTTCTTTGTGTTCAAGTACGTAGACCCACACGAGCCTTCATGTACGACAAAGATCGTGTACAATAAATAATACAAAAACAAGTATTAAAGGGGCTCTGCAATCATATTTAAGCGTCTACCTTTTTTCGACGGTTTCCACATCTCTTGGGGTTCGGGCCAGCCAGCAGGCACGGAGAGAGTAACTAAATATCAGTGCATCATATTTTAACCGGACGACGCGGAAACCTCCTCCACCTACGGGGGCGACCCGCGGTGCCAAAAGCGCGCGATATGTGACGACATCGTGACGTTTTTGGTCCTGGCCTTATTACTGGTCAGAGCCGCTAAAAGCTTTTTTTAGTCGAAATACAAAATATAAGTGGCGCGAACCGTTTCAATTATTTATGAAAGTAGCTTTTGTTCAATATTTTAGATCAGAAAAGAAACAAACGCAGTTAATAAAGTACGGAAACAAGAAATGACCCGTTGACATACCCGCCACCAAGCGATGAAAAAGGCAGGCGCATACAAGAAAGGGGTAGTGGGATCAGGGATCAGGCGCCGACACGGAAAGGTCCCGGATGAAGGCGGCGGCGCTGCGGTCATATAGGCTCGAGGATCCGGCCGGTTCCGAGCATTCCCAAGGCCTTCGGCGAGCAGGTTTGGCTTGCGGTTTGACTGTTTGGCATAGTGGCCCCCGTTCTCAACTGATCTTTACTTCGTGTTGGCTGTTGTTTGTGGGCAATGAAGTGTCATGCCGAATTAGTGTTTAGTCGAGCAGCAAATGCAATGCGAGCCGCCCTGGCCGCCCGCTTCATCCAGCCTATCATGCACATGCTTTAGTGGCGCCCTCTCGAGCCGTCGACACGAAGTGCGGCAGCCGCGAGCGCTCGCTGAGCTTACTAGCCCTACTCTAGTTGACGGCTACCCAAGTCAGGACCAAGGACGTCACGAAGAAGGTTATTGTTTGCTTGTTTCACTAACTTTTCACTAACTTACTACGTTCAGTGCGCTCAGGTTCGGTGCGAATTAAAAACCACTCAAAACGTCGTTCCAGTGCAACTTCAAGTTGCTGTACAGGGTGTTTCAAAATAAAGTTTCGATTCTAAAATCGCATGCAAAAGACAAGGGCTCGACGTATCAAATAGAAACTTACATCGAGTACGTATTTTACTTGTCGGATTTACGCATTAAAATTTACGTCACAATTTCAAATACGAATAAAAAACCTATGCTTCTAAATGGGTCAGTTTTTATTTTTTTTTATTTTTATCGTACTTGAACTAGAGACTTGAAATTTCAATGTGTCAATGGGACCAAGTAAAATACGTATTCGAGGTAAGTTTCAACTTGATACGTTGAGCCGCTTATTTTTCAGTGTCTCAAAATAAAGTTACAAGTTACAATTAATGGCCCGTCAAAAATCAGCGACAGAGCGTATCAAGTTTGCCTCGAATACGTATTTTACTTATTCCATTCAAACAATAAAAATACAAATCTCTACTTCAAGTGCGAAAAACAAAACAAAAAAAACTGAACTTTTTGGGCATATTTGTACTTTTTTTTATTTTTGTACTTGGAATTAAGACTTAAAATATTAATGCGCAAATTCGACCAGTAAATGACGCATTCGAGGTAACTTTCTACTTGATCCGTCGAGTTCCTGCTTTTCGCGGGCAATTTTAGAGTCGAAACTTTATTTTTGAAACACCCTGTAGTCGCAGAGCAGCAGGTTTCTATTGAAGCAGAATCTGCAAGCGCGTGCATGTTGCTTTGCATGAAGCATGCGCTGCACAGGTGTGTATGAGCTACAGAGCTACCTAACACATAATTTACACGTGCAAGTTGGAAGCACCGCGAGCTCACCCATACGTGAAGCTAAACGCGCTCGCGAAGCTGTCATGTCCACGAGCAACATTGTATTCGTATTTGACGCTTTGATTTCTTCAAATAAACTTAAAAAACTCAACTTTCAAACGCTACAAAGTGAGATTAAAAACACTGGACTCAAACGCCCAAGGAGCTTTGGGTGGGAACGGCTCGTGTTCCGTTCTTGCACTTAGCCGGAAAACGTCTGCACGGCTACGCCGCTGAATATGCCCACCCAACCGACGCCTGTCAACCGATAACGACTACATTTACGAGTACGTACCCACCCTGCTTACAGAGGGGTACGCAGCAGCAGTACGTTTTTCATCGTGGGCCGCGGAACTGACGCAGTCAGACTATAGCGTCTACGGCCTATGCAGCGCATGCAACGACGCACCAATACCCTGCAGCATGGCGGCTGGCGCTGGTTGCCGTTGCGTACGACAGATGGTGCTTTTTTTCTCTCCTCTATGAGGCTACCAGTCACCAGCGAATTTAGATCGGCTCACCACGAAGAAACTGCTCATTCCATGAAGCAAAATGGAGACCATACGGGGAGCTTGGCGCTACTTTCTCAGAAACAGAACCCGGTTACTTTACGTGCAACTAATCCGAAAAACTATAGCTGATTTTTTTTTTCCAATGGTTTACAATGCCGTACGTGCAAACTCAAAGTTTGCACGTACGGCATCTATAGCATATGCTTCAGCTGAGTAAACATGCAAACGCCAAATCTTCCAGGCATTAAAAAAACAAAAACAAAAAACAAGAGCGTGCCGACACGAGATTTATTCCCTCCATCAAATTTACCAACAATACTACACAGAACATGACATAAACCCCGGGACTGCAGGTAAACACACACAAGAACAAGACACATGCACTGAGAGACCTTTCAGTGTATCTCTCGCTTTTCCCCTGCTTCTTTAGATGTTTTATTTATATTTCCCCCTTTTCTCCACTTTCTTTTTGTCGGTAGTAGCCTGCCTCCAAGAACTAAAAAGAACATCTATTACTGATAGTTTCAATATGTCGCACCATGCGTGCCTCACTGGCAAATCCAAAAACCAACTCAAGCCTACCCCCCCCCCCCCTTTTTTTTTTCTATTTGTCACCGATAATTAAAATGTACCCTCATCGCGTGGTAAAACATGTTCACTTGAGGGCCTTTAAGCTTAACTTGCCAAAGAGCGAAGGCTACGGCCCGTTCGAACCAATCCGAGCGACGGAGCCGATCACGTAACAGCTTTCTGCAGGAGGGGGGCAATGTCGTCTCCCTAGCTCCGACGAGCTGATTGGCTCATTGAGTGCGTTTGCCAAGTTACGGTGAAACGGAGTATACCGATTGTCGACAACATGAGCTATTGGCAGAGCTTCGAAGAAGCCAAACCGAACTTTGGATACCATACCCTTACTTGCGCACGTTCTTGTCTAAAATGAACCTCGCAAAAAAAAAAAAAAAAAAAAAAATGTATACGGGGAGTTTTATTTTAGCTTCACAGAATTTAAAAAAAAATGAAAGCTAGATTAATGCGGTTTGCGCAGGTGAGTTATACGGCCAAGGGGACATAGTATAGGGGGCTAATCGTAACGATCAGTCGGCTAATTAGTTAAAATTCGTTAATTAACGTTTTTAATTAATACAATATACATATAGTTCCAGTTAGAAACTTGCTCAGCGTCATCGAAAACCACTAAATCAGTAATTTTCAAAAAGACTTTCAGCGCGTGAGAAGCGTAGTAGTGCATATAAAGTTACCACTCGTGGAGCTGGTACCCGGCCGAAGCGCCGACAGACACATAAACAACACAGCGCAGGATGCTCTCCCGACTATTCTCAGAAATAATAAAGAAAAACGACCACCTCTACACTATATATATATGGGTGATTTCATCTCAACTCAGGCACGGATTTAGGGTCGAATTTTTAATTTTGACGAAAAAAATATATGTTTTGGGGCAATTCCTATAATAAAAGAAGACGCAAACGGCAATGTCGTCGGATTTTTCGTTCTCAAGTTATGGACCGTTGAAGCGGTCAAGGTGGAAACTGACGTTTTTCCAGCTTATCGAAGGTGCCATATTTCACTCCATCCCTTTTCCATACTTTTTACGCTACATCAATATAACTTTTTGGGAACACTCTAGACATAGGCTTTTTCATGCTAATTAAGTGTCTGGGTCATAACGTGTTTAATTATTTTTCTTTTATTTGTCAAACCGCTTCTCTGCGTCGATATTTGACGAAGTTCAGCAAGCTGTGCTGGGTGACCTAATTAACCTATTTTTACGATTTGTATATCACCGTAAAGCTCCAATTAAGTTCTTTCTTTTGAGTATACTTTCAGTATTTTGCGATAAGTATATAACGCGCTACATGTGCCTGAAAAACAAAAATTTCGAAAAACTAGCAAGTTTGGAGTCGATTTTCTAAAAAACCCCACTTTTTATTTCTTTTATTTTTTATTCACAGTTAGTTGATATAGTAGTCTATCAGAAACTACCAACAGAAATTGTAATATATTGTTTGTATGGCCGCTATTAAGACTCGAATCTCGTGCTATGAGTGTTTTGAACGGGACTTCGCACAGGCGCTCTGCTGAGCAGAAATTTGGCCTATGTAAGGTTTTCTATTTATCGTTAGCAGTTACCTCAATATCCAACCATAAACATTAAAAAAGTTTTGAGTAGTGTTCTTAAAAAAAAAAAAAAAAGATTAACTTCAAAGTATATCCACAAGTGCGGGCACATCGCTTACTTCCTCCCAATACGGTGGAATGCAGATCGTTAGAGAATTCCTCTGGGGCCTTTTGCTTTCGGCTTTGAGTTTGAAATACCGAACTTGAGATGTAATTGTCATATTTTCTAATGTCAAACAGATATTCAGTGCATATACATATTTACGATTTAGTAACTGACGCTTAGGAAGTACGGTTTATTTTGTGCGCGTACGGACTGTTTCTTAAAATAACAAGCATTTCGTAGCGTGTAAGGCTGCTTCAAACCTGTTAGTCATGTGTTTAGGTTTCATTTTTATTTTCAGTGATTCATGCCGGGTTACTTACTTTTTACTCTTGACTTAAGTTTGTCCGGGAGTCTAGATGTTACGTATCTTCTCCGTCAATACATAGGGCGAAGCTCACACACCTTGCAAATCGCGCCAGTGCCAAGTGAATAAATATTGTTAGGATAAATATTGTTGCTTTACTGGCTTTTACACTGAGATATTGAGGTAAGTACTAACATTAAATAGAAAACCTTACATAGGTCAAAATTCTGTTCAGCTGAGCGTCTATGCGAAATCCCATTCAAGACTCTCACACCATGAGATTCGAGTCCTAGTAGCGGCCATACAAACAGTACATTAAAATTTCTGTTGGTAGGTCCTGGCAGACTACTATATTACCTAAATGTCAATAAAAAATAAAAGAAATAAAAAATAAAATAAATAAAAGGTGTTTTTTTTTTAGAAAATCGACTTCAAACTTCCAAGTTTTTCTAAAGAAAGACATGCAAGTTTGAAATCAATTAAAAAAAAAAAACTTTTATTTCTTTTATTTTTAATTTACAGTTAGGTAATATAGTAATCTGTCAGGACCTACCAACAGGAATTGTAATGTATTGTTTGTATGGCCGCTATTAGGACTCGAATCTCGTGCTGTGAGAGTTTTGAACGGGACTTCGCATAGGCGCTCAGCTGAGCAGAATTTTGACCTAGGTAAGGTTTTCTATTTAATGCTAGTACTTACCTCAATATCTGAGTGTAAAAGTCAGTGAAGTCACAATATTCATCCTAACAATATTTATTTACTTGGCACTGGCGTGATTTGCGAGGTGTGTGAGCTTCGCCCTATGCATTGACGGAGAAGATACGTAACATCTAGACTCCCGAACAAACTTAAGTCAAGAGGAAAAAGTCTAAGTAACCCGGCATGAATCACTGAAAATAAAAATGAAACCTAAACACATGACTAACACGTTTGAAGCAGCCTTACGCTACGAAATGCTTGTTATTTTAAGAAAGAGTCCGTACGCGCAGAAAATTAACCGTACTTCCCAAGCGTCAGTTACTAAATGGTACATATGTATATGCACTGAATATTTGTTTGACACTAGAAAATATTACAATTACATGTCAAGTTCGGTATTTCAAACTCAAAGCCGAAAGCAAAAGGCCCCAGAGGAATTCTCTAACGATCTGCAATCCCCCGTATTGGGAGGAAGTAAGCGATGTGCCCGCACTTGTGGATACGGACTTTGAAGTTATTTTTTTTTTAAGTACACTACTCCAAATTGAATTACTGTTTATGATTGGATATTGAGGTAACTGCTAACGATAAATAGAAAACTTTACATAAGCCAAGTTTCTGCTCAGCAGAGCGCCTGTGCGAAGTCCGGTTCAAAACGCTCATAGAAGGAGATTCGAGTCTTAATAGCCGCCATACAAACAATATATTACAATTTCTGTTGGTAGTTTCTGATAGACTACTATATCAACTAACTGTGAATAAAAAATAAAAGAAATAAAAAGTGGGGTTTTTTTAGAAAATCGACTCCAAACTTGCTAGTTTTTCGAAATTTTCGTTTTTCAGGCACAATTAGCGCATTATATACTTATCGCAAAATATTGAAAGTATACTTAAAAGAAAGAGCTTAATTGGAGCTTTATGGTGATATAAAGATCATAAAAATAGGTTAATTAGGTCACACAGCACAGCTTGCTGAACTTCGTCAAATATCGTCGCAGAGAGGCGGTTTGACAAATAAAAACAAAGTAGTGAAACATATTATGACCCAGACACTTAATTAGCATGAAAAAGCCTATGTCTAGAGTGTTCCCAAAAAGTTATATTGATGTAGCGTAAAAGGTATGGAAAAGGGATGGAGTGAAATATGGCACCTTCGATAAGCTGGAAAAACGTCAGTTTCCACCTTGACCGCTTCAACGGTCCATAACTTGAGAACAAAAAATCCGACGACATTGCCGTTTGCGTCTTCTTTTATTATAGGAATTGCCCCAAAACATATATTTTTTTCGTCAAAATTAAAAATTCGACCCTAAATCCGTGCCTGAGTTGAGATGAAATCACCCATATATATATATATATCTGTCTATCTGTCTATCTGTCTATCTGTCTATCTATCTATCTATCTATCTATCTATCTATCTATCTATCTATCTATCTGTCTGTCTGTCTGTCTGTCTGTCTGTCTGTCTGTCTGTCTGTCTGTCTGTCTGTCTGTCTGTCTGTCTCTCTCTCTCTGTGCGTGTGTGCGTGTGTGTGCGTGTGTGCGCGTGTGCGTGTGCGTGTGCGTGTGCGTGTGCGTGTGTGTGTGTGTGTGTGTGTGTGTGTGTGTGTGTACTAGCATGGACTAACCGCGAAGGCTGTGCTAGCGCGAGCGGCCAGCCTTGACTGCCTTGACTATAGCACTTGCTGCATGAGCGCTCGTGCAGCCGCCGCGGCTTCATTCAAAGCGACTAGCTCGCGGTTTTAGCACGCGCGGCTAACAATAGTCCATACTAAGGTGAGACGAAGTATAGTGCTGCATTCGGACACCAAACTCAAGTTCAGGTATTCTACTAATTAAAACAATACCTGCGTTTATTTCCCATTTTTATTATATTTAACCAAGAATCCTGTTTTGCCCTTTACAAGTACCAGGAGCTTTAGCTGAACATTTTCCACAAAACTGGAACAAAAATAATTGTAATTGCGATATTTTTTCCAGAAAGTAGTAAAAAGTAAGTACAGCGGTGCAAATTATATGCGAAGCGGGAAAGTTTGAGCCCAAGCTTCATGACGGTTGTACGTCCGGCTGACCCAACTTAAAACCTGCGACTTCACTGGCAAACTTTCAGTAAGACGTCCGTGAAGATTAAAAATATTTGTAATTATTGATTCTAATAAAATTAAAAAAAAAAATAACCAGTAAAGATTTCGAGTGCACTAGTTGCCCCCGTTGTCAGAAGAGCGTCTTCATACCAGACTGACGAATTCCGCGAAGCACTCACCTGTGCTGCAACAATTCTAACGAGCGCTAGAAAATCGGTGGACACCGAATGTGGCTACAAATAGGGAAGGCACGAACTGGAGGATGTTGCCCGATCCTCTTCGGAGGATTGACATCCAGATCTTACACACTGCGAAAATTCCTCCGCTTTGCTATCTTCTTTTTGTGTTTACCAATATAGTCACCACAGAATACACTACTCACACTCTAAGTCGTGGCTGAAGACGTTCTGCCAAGACGCAACTACACGGGACTGGCAACCACTTAGGTTTGTTTATGACCGCAGCGAGCGTGTTTTCCTGTCTCATGATCACAAGACTCCGTGACCTCCCGAAAGCATGACAGAAGAGAGAAAGAAGAAAAAAATAATGCGTTATTAGCTTTTCTATGAAGCAACGTACAAAGTAATTTTAAGAATATGGCAATCAGTTCCCCCGAAGGAAAACAAAAGTGCACCAGAAGAAAACCGGCGATAATTGCGTGTGCCATGCGGTCCATGCCGTCTATGGGCATAGACCGCAGCAAAGCGCTGGATATCCTCTGAGCAGCGCTTTCGACCGCAGAGCCGCCGCCTTTCTGATTTAGCGCTGATTAGGTCGGTGCCGCCAGTATTGTGTGCGTCGCTTTTAGGACTCGCGGCATTTCGCTTTTGATGCCGGCGTTGGCTCGTTTTGCTTGGCATCGGCATAGCCTCCTCTATACTCACAAATCCTGGCAGTTCGACAACGGAGCCATAGAATGCCTGGTCGCAGATTTGGAGCGCGAGTATCTAATAGCACAAGCATTTCTCGGGGAACCTGGTCGTCAGCGCACAGCTTTTGCAGCGGCGAGGACCCGAAACATGGTTTTCAAACCCGACGAGAAAAGAAGCGGTAGCGCGAGGAAACGTGAGGAGCACGAGCGGATATTCCATCGCTCGGGAGAAGCTCGGCGTCTCGCCGCAGCGGGGCACCCGTCACCTGGCTCTCCTCTCATCCGTTGTCTGCCGCTCCACCTTTTCAATTTCGGCGGCCGCGTCTCGTGGCGATCTGCCAGGCTTTGTCAGTATAAAGGAGGCTATAACACCGGTGCCGTCAGCGAGTCAAAGCGACAGCACGTCCCTCTGCAAGCTGCGTGCACGTGGAAACAGACTAACAACGCATGCCTTTCAAACCTCGTGACCATACCTCGGAAAACCTCACTCATGAGGGCCCTCACTCACTTCCCCTCATCTTCACAGGTAAGGTGAGGGTGAGTAAGTTTCTGAACCCCGATAATTCATGACGTGAGGGTGAAAGGGGACCGTGAGGTCGTGAATGAGTGAGGGCCGTGAGGGCAGTGAGTGCGTGAGGAGCGTGAAAGGGGCGTGAGGGCCATGAGTGCGCGAGGGGCGTGAGGGCCGTGAGGTTCAGTGAGGGTGAGTGAAGGGCTGAAGGTGAGTGAGCGGCTGAGGTGAGTGTGGCTGTGAGGGTGAGGGCGACCTAATGTCCACCTCTGCTCGGGACCAATTGGTTTCATGGATGATCGCATGGATCTTTAGGCTTAGCGGCTTTGCTTTGCTTTCCGATCTGTCACGTCAAAAAATGCAAGGCGAGAAAACAGCTTCCGCATCGGTAGAACGCCATCCTTTAAACTCACCGACAACGTGATTATCGACTGTTTTGCCCGGATAAATTCAGGACTAGTTTTGTCTGCTGTTTCAAGAGCTCGCTGCCACGTAATTAAACCAAGCTAATCGGAGATGCGGAATTGGACTTACCCCACAAGGCTTTGAAACTCTCCACCCGAAACGCTGCGCCCGTGAGACAGCGTCAACCAGTTCGTACATTCCCTATTTGCCACATTCGGTGTTGACGAATTTTCTCGTACTAGTTGGAATTATTGCAATACATGTGAGTGCTTATAGGAATTCGTCCGTCTGCTTTAAAGAGGGGGGAAAAAACGGACTTCTCAAGGCACCCTTTTGCCACGCAGGCAGCTAGTGCGCTCGATTTCTTTACTAATAATTTTCTCTTACTTTTCCAATTTCATTTTCTTTTTGTTTCACTCGAGTAAATATTCACCGTTATTTTTTTAATCCTAACGGAAGTTTTGGTGGAAGTCTTCAAGTGAAGTCACAGGTTTACCTTGGCCAGCCGGACCTACAACCGCCATGAATAGCAGTTTAGCAAGCTTGGTGGTTCAAACATTTCCACTTCTTCGCGAATTTAGATATAAATATTCGCATATAATTCGCAACAATGTTCTTACTTTTCTACAGCTTTCATGCAAAAAAAAAAAAAAAAAAAAGAAAGCAGTAGTAGCGATTACAAGTGGGAAAGAAAGCGGCTAAAGCTCCTAGAACTTGTAACTTTAAAGGGCAAAACAGCTTATTGATTAAATAAATGCAAAGGACGAGCATCGCGGGTATTGTTTTAATCAGTAGAATAATCCAACTTGAGCCCAATACCCTAATACAGCACAAAAATATATCTAGGTCATAAAATACACGGAATCAAAAGATAATCCCGTCTTTGACATTGGGCAAAAATATCGGCGTGGAATGGTTCCGCAAACGCCGCGAGGCCGCTATCGCCTAAAGTTCCACTGCGTCGAGCGCTTCAGATTTCCTTGCGAAAGAAGTGCAGATTGCTCGCCTGGAAAGCCACCGCCGAGAACAGAAGCCTTTATAAGTGGAAAATATTTGAGATTTCTGATATTTGTAGTTTGCGTAGTAGGTATCACCAAACATGACAAACGAAAACTTCAAAAATCGAATATGCCGTTTTTTCTCTTCAAATATTATGTTTCTTTGTTGTTGTTTTTTGCAAATCTTTTTTCTTACGTTTCCTACAAACGTTATAACAAATAAAAGATCAAACATACGTCCGGACTCGCGTGCATGACTTTATCTGAACAGAGCCTATAGCTTCTAATACAAGCTGCAGACTTTCAAGCTCTACACAGAGGCACACACAAAAAAAAAAACTTTAGGTGAAAAAGTAAAAGTGTAAAACAGTAAAAGAGTAATCACTTAAAATTGTAATTGTAAGGGATAAAAGAATGTTACCTTCTTAAATCACAGGAATGCCGAAATGAAAAATAAACAAATTTTAGAAAAACTTATATAAAAAAATAATAATCAAGGATTCACTAGGGGCTTCGGTTACACTCTTTTATTTCAAGGGCAAAGAAACCACAAAAAGGTTAAACAAACGTTACTTTAAAAAAAAAAAAACTAATTAAGTAAAGTTTCGTAGATTAATTACCTCAAAATGTAACAAAATGACCCGCTTGATTGTAAACTCAAAGAAGATATGAACAATGACATAAAAAGCCTTCGCCCCATCTCTTCCTTCAGGTCGCACACTTCATTCCCGGGTGTTACTTGCGGACAAAACATGCGGACGTTTCACGAGTACATTTACTTTGGGGAAGTTCGGCGTATTTCGGTGCGTTCACCCCATAAAGATTCGTGCGCATCTTTCCTTATTAATTTGGCGCAATTTTCCATATGGTTTGACAGTGAGGACTATTGTTGCAAAGTCTGCATTCTTTCTTTTTTTTGTGGAAGACGACGTTCTATGGCAGAAAGTTGCCAGTGGAGGTGTGCTTTTTCAGGTCCCAGAGATCAAGACGCATGACATCCTTTCATTCATTGCTCACCCCTCGTTTTTTTTTTATACACCTTTTTTGAATAGGGAATGTCAGCACTACCTTTGTTTCCATTGCATTGTTCCACCGCGAATCGCCGATTACGATCACTTTTAAGCAATTCGCTGGTTTGCCTGTGTCTACAGACTGGGATACTAGAAGGGAAACTGAAGCGGTTCTGTATTTGAGGAGAAACACTCAAATCGTCTTCATTTGGCCTCCAGGATCACGAATGTCGAGATTATTCTCCAGTTTGGTGCATGGAGGCTGCAGAAAATCAATTTAAAAGAACCGCTGAAGCTCCTTTTGGGAGCGTGACGTCATATCCAAAGTTTTCGGAATCTTCGCTCTCGCGCATCTTCAGCGCCTATACAGCTATGCACGCGCACTCTTGCTATTTTCAAAAAACAAAAAGTCAGTAAAAGACGTTTCGACTGGTGTTGGCGCGGGGAAATATACCTGGCCATAGCCTCCTCCTCTATACTGACAAAGTTTGGCAGATCGTCACGTGACGCGGTCGCCGAAAGTGAAAAGATAGAGCGGCAGACAAGAGTCATGCAACGGGCGCCCCGCTGCGGCGAGACGCCGAAACACGCTTGTCCCGAGCGATGGAATGTCCGCTCGTGCTTCTCGCGTTCCTCGGGTTACCGCTTCTTTTCTCGTCGGGTTTGAAAACCATGTTTCGGGTCCTCGCCGCTGCAAAAGCTACGCGTTGAATACCAGACTCCCCGAGAAATGCTCTGTGCCACCAGATCCTCGCGCTCTAAATCTGCGACCGCGGGCACTCTATGGCTCCATCATCGAACTGCCAGGCTTTGTGAGTATAGAGGAGGCTATGACCTGGCAAGCTTGCAACTGCACGCGCTGCCCACACAAGCGACACGCGCTTGTCGGCAGAAAGATCCTAATATATGAGCTAACGACTGGTCGGAGGTTTTTCGTGTTTTCTCGCGTTTCGTTACATCTTCGGGGAAAACGAACGTGATATTCAGATTCACGGAATAAATATACTCTAGAATTCACCTCTAACTCGTTTTTTTTTTTTTTTGAAGAACCTCTCCAGCTTCTTTTTAATAAAAAAAATAACGCAAAAAAAAAAACACTTCTTGTGTTTTTGGTTGCTCGAAACTGAGAATTGTAGGAAAAAATGTCCCCCCCCCCCCAAAAAAAAAAAAAGAAAAAAAAAGGGCTTTGGAAAAAAAAAAATGTTTTTGGAAAGAATGGTTTCAATGGCAAATATGAAAAAAGGGTCTTTATAGGGGTTAGCAAAATATATTCCCCGTGGAACCCATTTTGCAATGGGAGATACGAACCTCATAAATTTCCCCATCACAGTAATCGCATTCTGGTTCTGAGTGTTGTCTATTTCTTGTGTGTTTTCTTTTCGTAATGAAAAGGAACAGGGAACGTTAGACTCGAACGGTATGGCCGATAGCACGCAGAAAGTGCTCAATTGTTGTCGTCCCAACGGCATACTCCCCGCAGAGATTGTCGAGGCGGCGTTGCGCTTCGACGAGCGTCGACTTGCTCCTCTTCTTGGGAGGAGCGTCGACTCGGTCCTGGATCATCTTCACGGTTACGGTCGATTCCTCCGCGCATAAGGCGTCGATGTCCTTCGACAATGTTGGATGGCTCATGGCTGTGACCGGCAATGCTTTCATCCTTTCTATGCTTCCCGCCAGTGCTTCAAAAGACACCTCCCTGTTGTTGTTTTTTATAAAAAAAAAGAAAAAAAAAAGAATATTACACTTTACACCAGAATGGGATTACTGTGTTGGGGGAAATCTGCAAGGTTTATATCTTACATTTCAGAACGGCTCCGCGGGAAATATTCTTGCATTACTCCCAAGATCATTTTTTCCTAGTTGCCATATGCAACCATTTTTTCCGGGCCATTTTTCCCGAAACCTTTTCTTCTTTTTTCCAAAAGCTTTTCTTTCTTTTTTATTGGGGGGGGGGGGGGGACTTTTTTTTTTTTTTTTTTTTGGGGGGGGGGGGGACATTTTTACGGAACCCATTCAAAAGGACGCCACTACACGTCGCACGAGGCATATTAGATCCATTGCGTCGTATCGACATGTCGCAAAATTCAACTGAGGTGCGCCTCCACTGCGTTCTTATTAGGTTGCGGCGTAGGTTTTCCACTGATTATTTATGTCAAATGTCGGCGGATGTCTTTTCCGTACCTATTTCTTTCGAAACACCGGTGTATTCCGGTGTTTCGAAAGTACTCGGAGAGACTGGCATTCGTCACGTTTGCAGGCTACCTTCTGTTCACAACGCGCCGTTTTAAAAACGCTCGCGCAAAGTTCGCCTCAGAATGGGAAATCCCAAAATGTCCAGCGAGGCTTGCAACAGCGGTAGCTTCCAAAATAGCACGAGGTCAACTACGGCGTTCATCGGGAACCGATTGTTTTTTTCTTCCAGTATACACAATTAAACACAAAGGAGCTGCCATTCTAAGAATGCGAAGGCGTGTGTCGTCGTTAGGTCGTTGATCACAAATGCTTCGAACAGGTTTCGTGTCAATTGCCTAGCGCAGGCAGTCAGAGACTGGAGAGGCGCGGGATACGAAGAAGGTTTTACAAGGGGTCCCGCGACCCTATAATGAGCGACGCAAAGGAGAGGGGAGTAGAGTAATCCTAAAACAGGTACGCAGTAATGTCTTATCATCACTCTGTTTCGCACAATGTTAAAAGTTGCGCAAAAAATGTCTGGTGTTTATATAGGACGAATTTTGAGTTGGGTGTATCTCACCCCTTAGCAGAGAGGGGAAGGTGTGTTTAAAAAAGCACACAGGGAAAAGTCGGTGCCGTTTGAAAACGGATATGAAATAACTTTAGCGTGCGATTTTAAATGTGTTGGACAAACCTCTAGATGGATGCTTGAACGATAGACTTACAGAGCGAAAAAGGAATGTGAAAGTCAAAGCGCCTAATTTACATATATCGAAACATGTCCAGGAGCGCAAATGTACGACAGAGTGGTCAGAGACAGTTGCTTCGTTCAATTTACAAGCACCTTCTGCACCGGTACAGAAAAGAGTAGGGCAGCGTACTTCCGGTATGTGTATGGAGACACGACCGGAAGTACACCGCCCTACACTTCTCTGCACCGGTGCAGGTGGTTCGAGTAAATCGAATGAAGCTACAGTATATATTGTACAAAGAGGGGAACGATGTCAAGAGTGGTTAGAATTGAGTCTGTGGGAAATTGTACAATCTCCGACCCTTCGTCCCACTACCAAGTCTTTCTCGCGTTTGTAATGAACCTTTTTTTCCAGTAAGCTTCTGCGGATGCATACATTCGCCTATCTTCCCGCTGTCGCCATTTTCGCAGGGCGCCGTCCCGCAGGACCAACATTATCAGCATCCACCTTCGCGCGTATTTAGTCTATTTTGACGCTTAGTTTTTTTTTAGTATCGATAGTATGAGGTATAAAAAGCACAAAAACCGATACAATGGCACGATGCCAATGTGTTCTGACGGGCGGAAGCATGTTGGGCTGCCCTTCATTTGTAGTTCGCAGACAACTCCCCAGAGGGCGCTCGTTACTCGAAAAAGGCTTAAAGGGTAAGACAAAATGGCTAGGTGGCGTAAGCTACCGCCCGATCCAAAGGGCTCAGCCGTATTCATCCATCCATCCATCCAGGCTTATTGTTCTCCAGTGAAAAGTGTGAGCTTGTTTTTGTGGCTATGTTTTAAAGTATAAATGTTTCTTCTGAAAATTTACAAATTCCTTTAAAAAAAAAAGAGCTTTGAAAGTTACACTAATGCGATCTGTGCATGTGAGTTATACGGCCAGGGGGACATTATTAATGAAATGCGCCCGCGTGGCTTTTTCGTGTGAGGTAACTTTAGCGCACCACCGCGCGTCTCCCACGAGCCACTAATATTTTAAAAATGTACCTATTTAGTGATTTTCAATGACGCTCAGCAAGTTTCTAGTTGAAACCTATATGCTTATTTTCGCTAATTAAAACTTAGTCGACAGTTAATTATTCGACGTACTGTGACGATTAGCCCCCTATTTTAGGTCCCCCTGGCCGTACAACTTACCTGCGGAAACCGCATTAGAGAATTTTGGTAGACCGTTCCGATACCTCCGATAGCGATGCCCAATAACGGTATACGATGCATACATGCGCCAAGGCCACATCTTACACCGCGATACTCCACCACCGGGTATCGTTATCGGAGTCATCGGAACGATCTACTAAAACTCTCGACTAATGTAGCTTTCGCGGCTTTTATAATACAAATTTGTAAAGCCTATTTTTTTTTTTTTTTTTTTTTAGTGGAGTAAAAGGGGAATGGTAAAGGCGAGCGGGTTGAACATGAATACATAAAATTGAAAGAATAAAACACGGAGGACGTGGTTGTCCTGTGCTTGTCCTCCGTGTTTTATTCTTTCAATTTTATGTAAAAGGGGAATGATGTCGTTTTGTTATATTGATAGTGGTTTATTTTTAGGTAGTCTGTACAGCAAAGACGGCCAGGATATCCAAACAGCGGGGGGTTCTTTTGAGTCTTTAAAAGCTTTTTTTTTTATGATCGCTCTTTTTCTCGTCTTTTTCTTTCGATAATTAGAATTAAAAAAAAAAAAAAAAAAACTAGTGTTTTTTTATAATTATAGTCTAGGTAAAAGCGAGCGAGTTGAACATAAATACTTAAAATCGAAAGAATAAAACACGGAGTACAAACACAGAGCAACCACATTCTTCAAAAGCACGTGGCTGTCCTGTGCTTGTCCTCCGTGTTTTATTCTTTTGATTTTAGGTACTAGTGGGTATCAAATCAAGTATGACAGGTCTTTTGTGCGTGAAAAAATAGCAAGCGTGCAGACGAGCTGGTGAAGGTTAGTGAAGGGGACGCAGACCAACTAATTGCTCACGGACATGCTCGCCAAGGTTTTATTTGTACATGACCAATTCACTATAGGTGGCGCTACTCCTTTTCCAAAATGGCGAGTTTAGTGAGGGTCCGCGTACGTGCCGCTGCTGAGATTGTCTAGTGTCTAATCCTCACACCGTAATTATTTAGTTGTTCGCGCAAACTTTTGTCCCTTTAAAGACAGGGTCTTTCATACAATATTATTATTTGTTGAAAAGATGAGTGCTGGTATTTGTGCGTTCTTGGTGCCTTTTCTCGCTCAGATAATTGTCATATGAAGTAATGAAATGCGGACCTTTCAATGGCTTTTTGCGTACCCTGCCGAAATATCCGGTATAACCTTTCACTATCCGGACTATGGAACCGGAAATTTGTTTCTGGAAACCCGAAATCCAGATTGCAGACAAAGGAATAATTTCTGAAAACCTAAATTCCAGATAGAGTCCAGATAGCATCCAGATAGATTTTCCGGTTTCATAATCCGGATAGCGAAAAGTTGTACCGGATTTTTCGGTAGGGTATTTAGATGATTAATTGCTTTAACATTTTTCCCAGCACAAGAATAACAGAATAAATCAAATTTATACAATATGCTCACAAAACGTATGAATTAAGAAACGCTGTTCTCACTAGAAAATTCAAAGACGGAATCCGAGTCAGGCAGCCTAAGTGTCCGTGTTTTTCAAGCAACGCGTGACGCATAGGAATTTTTATTGAATCCAGTGTTTGACTGTTTGTCTTTCTTGATAACGATGTCAGAGGTTTTCATGCGCTAAAAAGAAAACAAAATGATACCTGCAGGAAAGACTATTATGGCTAATGGCGTATTTTTGTGATCGTGGCGTTAATTGGGGGCGTACATTGCCGCGATTTGTATGAATAATAATATAAATATTAAAATTAAGATATTTTAATGCGCAATTTTTCAAGCTCTAAAATAATTAGTTGCTTGTGATATAATTTCAAACGCTCGAACAAGTATGACAACCTAAAGTGTGCTAATTATCATCACTGGTGCCAATTGCAGCAGTTTCAAATACCAAGTTATAAAATAAATGAAGTCTAAAATCAATGACAACATTCTAGCTAATGTGAGAAATTCGTGTAAAATTAGATTAATTGAGGGTGCTATCAAAGTAGCGACTTTTGACTATCGGCAAAACTTCCAAAATCGCCGCCAATATCCTTCCAGGCCGAATCCCCCCCCCCCCCCCCCACCGAAAAAAAAAACGGATTATTTTTTTAAGTACTACTCTTTTTTTAACATTTATTTACTTTCGTATTTGCTCGCCGTCGTTTTGCCAATCTCAGCCTTTGCAGTTCGGATGAACGCCTACCTGCTTGTGCGTCTGCTCACTGCAGCACGTTTCGTTGGCGTTGGAAGCCGGTGAAACAGTAGTGAGTTTTAGTATTGCATATACGAGCGAACGCAAGCGCTGTGTGTTTGCGTTAGCTTCGCGTATTCCACGCTGCGCGTGCGTGGAGCCTAAAATTGCGGTCTTGGATCGGAGCATGGCAAAGATGCGCACGCGCAACGTGGAGCACGCCACCCTAACGCAAACGCACAGCGCTTGCGTTTGCTTCTATACGAAATACTAAAACTCCCTAATAATGTAAAATCCCATACCGGCTGCAGCACCACGTTGGGACAGTGAAAGGTGTTGTTTGCATTCGGAAATGACATTTCGTGATCTAGGATCACGAGCAGTTCCGCCGTGCCCGTTGAGCAGGAGGATCGGGGGACCCTCAGTAGAGCGCTTCCCGTTTTCGCCGCGGGAGGGCGAGCAACCCTACGAATAGTCCGTTGCAACTCAGGAAGGTAGGGCGAGAGAATGAAAGGTCGGGGAGGAGGAAGCAGACGGAACGCTGGAGAGGAGAGGGAGAAACCTTCTCCTCTCGCTAGCGTTCCGTCTGCTGCCTTACAAAAAAAAAAATGATACGTGTTTCAATTGAAAGTCATTTAACTGAATAGAAACTCAATTGAAACTGATTGATCATTTCTGTAAGGGCTAGCTTGCTCCTCCATGGCCTTTCTTAAGTCGCGCTCACTCTCTTCTTCGTGGTCACGTGCCGTTTTCTATGTTTTAAACACAGCCACCAAATATGATCAAAGTCGTGGGTCATCGAAGGCGCACTGTCAATATTGAAAATAGGAAAGGAAGAGGTCTGAGCGTTGATTAAAATTTTTAACCCGATTAATCGGTCTCGTTCATTTACACACACACACAAACACACACACACACACACACACACACACACACACACACACACACACACACACACACACACACACACACACACACACACACACACGCACGCACGCACGCACGCACGCACGCACGCACGCACGCACGCACGCACGCACACGCACACGCACACACATATATTAAACATCATTACATTACGTTTTTTTTTTAATTCGTGGTAAACGGCGCAATATAGAATTTCGATTATGAATCAACCTCGACGTGCAGTTGATTACAGTTCAAAGACACACACACTCGCATATTATTACTTCAGCTGCATGAGGCAAAGAGGTTCGTTGATATTCTCCGGCAAGACCAACCTCCTTTGATTGTGCACCATTGTATCTGCTGAACTAAACGGACACTCGTACGTACGGCGTAATGCCGTGCGAGTGTCCATTTAGTTCCGTTTAGACCAGGCGGATTTTTTCGGTCGCGCACGTTTGGAGATTTGTGTTTGTCCTTTGTCGCCCCTTCTCCAGGGATTATTCCTGTCAAGTATTCTAAACCTTGATGAAGTAGTACTTTAAATACAATGTGCTTAAAATACTTCCTTGCCAATACTTCCATTTGATAGTTGCCATTCGAAGCACATAAGAGAAGGTTTAGTTCGACATATGATAAATAACGCGGTTCAAAAGTCTTGCTGCCACTCGATCATTGCGTATATTCAGGTTATGTTTTCCCGGTTTAATGCTGCAAGATATCCTCACTATTTCCTGTCCAAACAGCTTTCCTACATTGTTTCATCAGGCAAGAAAGTTCAGAAAAATCACGAACAGAAAAAAGTCCGCAGTCATGCCGTTTTTTTTCATAAGATATATCCCACAACTTGAAATCCATCGGTGATCAGTTTGGTTTACGCATGGCGTTTAGCACAGCTATTAGCTTAAAACGTTTGACTCCTTTCGCTTCCGCTCAAAGAGGTTGCACGAAGAAACGCAGGGAGTCTACAAGAACCCTTTTGAAACGTGGGTTACGCTACATATGTGTCAAAAATGTGTCAAAAACAAAAGACCAGTATTCGGAAGTTTCAAAGCACATTCAGGAGTGCAATAACCGCGCGCCGTTATGGAACTCAACAATGGACCTTTTCCGAGAAGCGTTCTGCGCACGCGCGAGCACTCGATGCCAAGCGGCGGAAGTCGGTACTAGAAATCGAGGAAATTCGGAAGGAGGCTGTGGATCAGCGAGTAGAACACGTAATTGCAACATATATATAATGGACCTTTTCCGAGAAGCGTTCTGCGCACGTGCGAACGCCCGATGCCAAGCGGCGGAAGTCGGTACCAGAAATCGAGGAAATTCGGAAGGACGCTGTGAATCAACGGGTCGAACGCGTAATTTCAGCATACATATAATTGCGTTACACAAAAAAAGAAAGTGGACGGAAAGCAAAACACGACGTCTGGATGGACGCCACGGATGCCCCTCTTTAAAGTCGCGTTGGGCACTCGCCGCTGCTCAGAGAGCGAAGAAACTGGTAGCGTAGCTCCCATTATCGATTGGTAGCGCAGGTAGGTCACTTCCTCGATTTTTAGTTCGTGCAGCCACCGCCTGGTGCCGTCGGTATGTGGAAAAGGTCCATTGTGTTACACAAAAAAAGAAAGTGGGCGGAAAGAAAAACATGGCGTTTGGGTGGACGCCACAGATCCCCGCGTTGGGCACGCGCCGCTGCTCGGAGAGCGAAGAAACTGGTAGCGTAGCTCCCATTATCGTATGGTAGCGCAGGTAGGTCACTTCCTCGATTTTTAGTTCGTGCAGCCACCGCCTGGTGCCGTCGGTATGTGAAAAAGGTCCATTACGATATTAACAGAAAGAAACTACAAGCACCTGTTGAAGGAATCAAACGCGATTACCAAACGTAGAAATGCTGTAAATAAGCCGTCATTGTATTTGGAAGCAGCAGAATGGAAGCGTTTTCTGGGTAGCTGCGTAGTTATTTTAGGTGTTTGTGAGGTCACCGCATGATATCTTTTCATTCAAGGTCATAGGTTTGAAACCCGTTGGCCTTGTTCACCCAGCGTTATCATCTCTGTTACACTACTCAAAGGTGACCCCATTGTGGAGGGCCCGATGTTTTATTCCTGTGTGTCAAACGAGAGTGGTGTGCGTGGGGAAAGGACTTTCCCTTCCTTTCAGTTTGTTCAACCCTTATACAAAATTATATAAAGTTCGCAATAAAAGTTTAGCTGTCTTTGAGATGTTCTCCTTCTCGTTTATTGGTGTCAACTTTCGTATTCCTCAGTCTTGCTCTTATGTGCTGAATGATATAATGCTATCTAAAAAAAAAAGAAAAAAAATATTTAGAAATATTTACATGTAGACAAAATGCGCGGTCGACAATATATTCACGCTGGCTGGTTTAGTGATCAAATTCAGTCACATCGCGCCACAGAACCTCCGGAATACGCCGCAATCAGTATTATCAACTCATTAAAAAATTGCAACCAAGTTCCGGCAAACTAACCACCCCAGGAAAAAATCCTTGAAACCTTACGACGCAAAAGCCGCCAAGATTTCCCTGGCCGTCCCAAGTTTCCCCTGTTTTTTCCCTATCTCGACGAGACAAAGGGCCTACCTAGGATTTTCACTGCGAGCCCTAACCAATTTCGACCAGTCAATATTTCGGCGTAACTGCTGCTGCTCATGGCCTTACGTCAGGCGGAAAGACAAGGAAACATGTATCACCACAGCTATTACCATTACGGTTACAGTTGACAAATTCGTGTAATGCGCCGCGTGTGGTTGACCGTTCGGTGCGTGTTTCGTGTCATGCCCTTCTTTTTGCGCGCCTGGGAGTCAATAAATTAATATTCGACTCTATTCATTATTAAATACACATAAACATAGCGGGAAGTCATTAATGCTAGGATTAATTAAGCATCCTATCGGATGGTCGGTTAGTCCCACTTAAAATGGCGCTTTAAAACGGGATGTTTTCGAGAGCCTCGAGAAAAGACAAGGAACGCAGATATTTGTCGAAGTTTTGAATAGGGCACTCAAGAATAAAGGACACCGCGCTACGAAGCCATCCATTGCCATTCACATTCATTCATAGGCTACGATGGGACCAGCCGCTTTATCTGATGGAGGAATGCGGAAAAAATAGGATGTGCAAGCCGTGTGCACGCGTACTGGTGCCATAGATACGCTGAACTAGGCATTACAACTTTTATTTAAACGCCGTAAGCTCTTCGCAACACCGCAACACAGTCACGGAGACGAATGAAGCGAAGAACGAAGCTTGGCGAACGCCAATTGCAGACGAAAGGCAAGCTGACGCTGCAACCCTCAGTAACCCTCGGTGGGCAGAAAATTACTCCCGCGTTATCACGTGGTCCCGATACTACGGGCCGCGAGTAGCCGTCCCAACAAACAACCGCGGTCTGCGTTTTCCGTACTTTGAAATGACAGTCCGTCCTCGGCGCACGTTCGTGGCCACGTTCGCCTCGTACTACCCGACCCGAACCAACATCGAAACTAACCAAACGAACCCAAAGCAGACAACGCGGGAGGCGACGTTTGCTTTTGAGCGACTTGTACAACACCCCGCCTCTTGGAAAGTTGCGCTTCCTGTATCGCCGCGCTTCAAACCCTGCAACTCTTTTGGTAATGAGGGAGAATGCCGACAGACCTGAGAGTTACTTGCAATAAAAATACACACGCAGGTAGTGTGTCTCGAACAGCATTCAAAGAATCGACGCGCGAGAAGAGAGTACCAGCCGAGGAAGGACCCCCCTGGATGAATGTCGATTCCTTACCGTATCTCGCTCTGCTCTCAGCTGTCGCATCTGACGGTCCTTCTTGAAGATCTGTTCCTGCTGGTGCTGTATAAGATCCGTGTGAAGGAGCACAATCGCTCGTAGCCTCTCCACATCCATGTCATCGGCACTCTTGGTCGACTCTCCGCAGTTGGCGTACAAGTGGTCCGTCTCGCAGGGCAGCGTCATCTTCTCCTGCCCGGAGTCGCCGATGTAGTCGGCCGACTTGGTGCACGATATGTGATCATGGAAGGCGGCCACCAGATTCACCTGCCGCACCATGCTATCACCGTCGACCACAGCATGATCCGCGACACCGTTCACCAGCGAGATGCCCTTTGACATATTTCGGCGCACCGGCAGCTTACGACTCTCAATCTTCAGGCGCTCGCTGCCAAGCAGTTCAGATTTCATGCTACCGCGAGTCACGGAGACATTGAGGATCATCGGAAAACCGCACGGCACAGCAATAGCCCCCCGAGCTGCAACGATGTCAATCCTCTCGGCCTCGGCGTCCTAGCGCCATGAATCTGACGTCACGGCCCCATGTCAGCTTGGCCCTTTTCGTAGCCAATCAGCGTCGGTTTTATTAGACTGCTTTATTAATGCCCGAGGCTTAATATTACGTCAAACATTATTCAAAGTTTGTTTCGAGATAATAAAATAAACCATTTATTTATTTTTTAAATTGAAGAGGAGAGAAGGCAGATTTTTGGTCAGATATTCAACTAGCTGACTTCGTATCCAGTCCAGCAATCCAGGCGGATCCAGCCAGCGCAGTTAGGACAGGAAATATTCAAGTTTTGTGAAACAACCGAGAGTGGCGCTAGTATCTACACATCAACAGCGCTACAGTGTCTTAACTTGAATAATTTCAAATGTAATTATTATTATTGACATGTTAACCCAGTAGCCGGGGGGGGGGGGGGGGGACAGGACCCGTCCTGCTTTTCCCCTGCTCCTGGGGAGCCTGCACACATGCTTTAGTTCTTATTATTATTCTTTATTACAATTTAAAAAAAAATACGTTGTCAAAACATAAGTAGTCTTTATTTTTTAAAACAAAACATGTTTTTTGCTCATTTTCTTTTAAGTTCTTAAATATTGTTTTAGTAATAGCGCTTCCGAACACACACCGATATTTGGCGCAGCAAGCGAAACCTTGTTTCAATTCCTTTGTACGAGAATTCTAGGGTCTGAAATACGTTACATCCCCGTCAGTCGTGTTTTTAGTCGTGCGCAGGGCGTAGGATTGCAGGTAGAGAGCAAGGCATTTCCAGCTGTTGAGGTAAGCACTGCGCGTGTTTTACCGTTGATTTTTAGCGAGGCAATGATGATCGCTTTTCATAAAGCTTTTGTTGGTGCCTAGAATCAGTTGTCATGTCCTGGAACTGATTAAACCTCGAGATTGGGGAACCAATCTCGAGGTTTAAACACTAAGTCTCATTTTTGAGACTGTGTTATGTTGTCCTTCGTTTTTCCCCAGTCTCGGGGTTTTGTCTTAAAATATGTTCGACCATCACCAGCCAGTTTGCGCCTTAACTTTTTGTTGATTACAGTTGTTCCGCCCATTCCGCCGTTGACACACCGATCGAAGAGCGCGCTCTCCAGCCATGAATTTAGGCGATGTCGAAATGTCTTTTCCCTGTGTCTTAGTAGTAGTAGTAATAGTAGTAATCTTTGTTGGCTCAGGAGAGCCGTGTGGTTGTGTGATATTGTCGGAAATAGTTTGCACCGGTGTTACGTAATCTGTGGCGTTCTTGATCTGCAGCGTTGCTGTGTTCCTTGCTGCAGCCCGATTGCGGAGCGCTGATCGCGTACGTTTCTGGTACTCTACGAGTATGTTGATATTACTATTCGAAATACGATAACATGGCTGGCAGGCAACGCAGACGAAACAATGAGTCGTCTTCTATGGGTTCGTCTTTCGAATTGTAACACATGCCTTCCGATGACTTACGTTTTGCTTACTCGCGTTTCACCTGCGAACGTTTAAAAGTCGTTTTGATTATTCGCCGATTGCGCCAATAAAACGCCTTGTTGCCTTGTCAAGTGTTGGAACAACTAAAAAAGGGTGCGTACTTAATTGCATCACTATTGCTCATGGAAGCATTGTTGCAAGCTTCAGTGGTCGAACTTGACGCAAGATCGATTGTTCGCGCAGCCAGGGGTGGGCGATCGCCCAGGGCGCCATCAAAAGGGGGCGCCGCCGCGCATAAAAAGGCAGGGGAGGGGGGGAGGGAAGAGGCGAGGCGCCACGGCAAATGGTGTAGGGTCATTTTCTCAGTGGCGCCAGCCTTGTGGGTCAAGTTCGCATAAACTGCTGCTGCAGTTGGGGATTTCAAAGTGTGAGCAGGGGGTTGATGTTGCATCCTATGCACTGGCCAGTTGGCCCCTGAAAATGTCGGACGAAGTTATGCCGATTTGCCTTTCGCTCTGGGACGCCGTGAGTGGAAATGGACTTTCTTCGCAGCACCATGTTTTCTGCCCTGGGCAGCATCTTCGGGAAGAATAAGCCACAGGGGGACCAGGTGGCCGTGCGGGAGTCCCAAGTGGGCGACTTCGTGGTGTACGGCAACGTGGCCGAAGAAAGCAGGGCCCCGGACTACAGCCGCCTTCCCTACCCCGTGAGCTCCTCCAAGCCCCCCACGCCTGCTGCCTTGCCCAACACCTTCTGTAGACGTTTGCAAGCGGCCACGCTTTAATTGTTTTCTACTATGGGTCAAAATTGCTTTGTTGGGGTGCCAGTCTGGTAATGGTGGGCATGCCTAAGCAAGACTCGTCTTGCCTGTGTTTAGCAAAGCAAGGGGGCTTAAATGTTCCTAGGCCAGGTGGTCCAAGCTGCCACCCGATACAAAGGGTATAGCCAGTACCATCCATCCAGTGATGTAGGATTGGCTAGGGGATTGGCTAGGTGGCACAAGCTGCCACGTGATACAAATGGTGTACACCATCCATCCATTCTGACTCGACTATCGCAAGATGGTGGCACCCAGGGGCCATACTTGCAAATGTGTATGGGGGCCATGAAGTGTTTTCTTGGACAGGTAGCGCGATCTAGTCATCAATTACCGCAGGTCTGCAACATACGACAATCACATTTATCGGACCTGATCTCTAATTTGTGCATCTGAGTGCCCTGCTGTACTGTGGCACAGCACTTGTGTTGCTCAGAGCAGAGGCTCAGAGTTGCCTTTTTTGGCCATCATCCACGTTAACAAGTAACCATGATGTCTTCTCTTCAATACCCTGTGACTGTGCTATCAGATAGTTGTACGGCATTGGCCCAGTGAATTTGACCCAACATCACTAGATCATAGTCAGTTGACAAGCTTCCTAGAACGCCTGGCACATTATTTTAAGATAGTGCGCTCTCTACACTATTAGCCCGCCCTATGGACTGAAGCGGTGGAACTCGTGGAACGTTGGATGCCCATTGCCTGCACTGGAAAGGGATTGTATCGTGGTTTTAATGATAAACATAAAGTTTACGCAAAAGTCGGCGCAAAAAGAGCGTAGTTTGAAAACAATCCTTCGTTGCCCATGAAGGTCTTGATGCCCATGGCACTAGAAATGCTATCCACCTGCACCTGCTCGCGTGCAGGCAACAAAAAGAAAATGTTTTCGAATGTAGATTTTTTGTGGAGCTTGCCGACTGATAGATCTAAGAACACTAGATTTAACCCACTTTAAATAAAGTACAGAAATCAGCTTTGCATTTGCTTTGTGAAAATATTAAAGGAAACGCCTGTTTCAATCAAAAGTTGCACAAAAAACCCAAAAGAATTAATTTTATGGCTCAGTACCGAGTTAAGCATTTTTAGGTAAAAAAGAGAAAAATCATTCTTGTGGGCTTTTGGGACATTTTATTGGAGAAAACAAAGAATTAGCACAAAGTCGGAATGATTTTCTTTGCTTCTTTCTGTTTGTTTGTTTTTTTAAATCGAGCATCCTGCACCTAGTTTTTTTTTTGCATTGGTACAAAAAAGAGAAGGCATAGCTTCCGTAGGAAAATTATGATTTTTAGTTGTAACTGTTCATTGAAGCAAAATTAGCCAACCGGCCACCATTGTGTGCTAATTTACAATGTCAGTGCATGCAAAACTGATTTTTGAGGTTTATTTAAATCGGGTTAGATCTATTCAGACTAGTGTAATCATGGGTTTTTGCAGGGTGGCCCGCTCTACCCTCCGCTGGCACAACTGGAACACATGCAGGGCGCAGCGGCAGGTTCGAGTGGCGATAAGGGCAGCGCGGCGGCCCACAGCGGATTCCTGGACGGCGTGCCTTTCGTGCTAGGAGCCGCTGCTTCTGGCACCTACCAGGGATCAAGGGACGTAGAAATGACACTGCGCCGTGTGCGCACTCTTGCAACATCCTTGCTTCAGTTACAGTACGATTACAGCCTCGAGAGACGAGTCTTGCAAGAAGCCGGGGCATGCTGATGTTGCCATGAGCGGATATGTCCCCAATTAACACATTGCCAAAGGATGTGAGCTGTTATGTTTTTGTTTATGTTTGCTGCTTTCTGGGGCTGCCAGGGCTCTTGCTGCATGACTGAAGATCTACCGTGCAGAGGCAAGGACATCCCCTAGCTCGGATGCTGCATTGGAGTTGCAGGCGCCGTCTTGTGGGGATTTAATAAAGACGCCTACACTATATATTCTGAGCTATCCCGTTTCTTCTTTGTCCTTGACATGATGTCGTTGACTGACATCGCTTTCCATTCTTGACTTTACTTTCAGGATGGAGATGGCTATTTTTCTCTAGCACCATTGTATAGTGTAATCTGACCTCTTGAATGTGCCTGTAGGCATTGTGCTGTGAACAGGTCACAAAGCTTTTCCTGCTTTGTGACCTGTTGATCATCAGTGCTTCACCTGGACTATTATCAGCCTTCAACCTATAGTTTCTCGCAGACCTTTCATCAAAGACATCAATAGTGACAGATGGGCCAGTTGGTACATGACTTATTTTGACAAAATGCGCCGCAAGAATGGAACAGAGTAAGTAAAGGGCTGTCCAAACAGGACACTACAAAACGCACGACTCCGACAAATCGTGAAAATTGAAGCGGACGCTTCAATTTTTACGATTTGTCGGAGTCGTGAAAATACTTGCAGGAGTCGTAAAAATTTTCACGATCACGATCTTCTCTCCTCGCCTCCTCCACTTTTCTCTGACGTCGGTGCTCGTCAGATTTGACGTCACACGCCACCTGCGTCTGGCTGACCTCGCCAACGCCCTCGCGTACCGCCGTCGCCTCGGCTCGAAGGCCAAGGAGGTCCGGCTTAGGGTGGATTTGGGACATTCCTGGGTCGAAGGGTGCGTTTCGCCCGCCTCGGATCTGCTTTCTTTGTCGAGATTCACTTTCGTCGTGATGGCGTCTGATGCGATTCCGTATCGGTTTCGCGTGAAAAGCCTTCGCCTCCTCACCTTCGTGTCATTCTCTTTCCCATTTTCGGGACTTGAAAAACGGCCTTGAGCGATTGACCGAGAGCCAATAGAGCGTGTGAGTGGCTCTCCGGACCCACGTGATGAGCAAAGCAAGGCCGCCGTGGAGGAAGCGAGGGGGAAATTTAGCGGGGGGAAGCTTCCCCCCGGCAGCTTTAGCGGGGGGAGGTTTCCCCCCGACGGCCGGAAGCGGAGCGCCGCACGATTTGCCGGAGTCGTGAGTTTTGTAGTATCCTGTTTGAACACCCCTTAAGACAACACGTTGTCTTACTTGTCTTACACATGTCCCTGTCTTGCTGCGCATTTTGTCAAAATAATTTATCAAAGACCTTTTCATCTCGGTAGTTACCCGACCGGCGGATAGAGGGTGCTGGTGCACTCGCTGCCATTAGGTAGGTTCAGTTTGGTTGGTTTCGGTTTCAGCGCGCTCGCGGCTGTGTTTATGTGAAATGTGCCCGTTATAGCACTCAAACAACGAGTTAGAGGAGCTTAGAGCAGCGGTCGGCAACCAGCGGCCCGCGAGGCAGTATTGTGCGGCCCCCAGCCCCCCCCCCCCCCCCCCATCCCCCCCAACGCAGTCAGCTAAAAAAGAAAAAAAAAAAAGATAGAGTTGACTAATTCGCTGCCCGTTGCCTGCCTTCTCCCCCAGTTCAACACCAGAAGTCTCACTGAGGGGAGTCTCTAGGTTTTGGTGGAAATGTTGTATCTCATGTCGTGAAATAAACTGTTCATGTTCGATTTATGTACGTCAATGTGAGTTCGTGCAAGTGCTTTTTATTTTTTATTTTCACCCCCCCCCCCCCCCCCCCCCCTCTTGCCGTTGTTTGCCGTCCGGCCCGTTCCGCCATGGCTTCGTGGCGACTCGGCCCGCTGCGTCAAAAGGTTGCCGACCACTGGCTTAGAGCGATTAACTGGTATCCCATTCAGCAGGCAAAAGTGACTCCCACCTGGTTGCCGCCATGTACAATCTTGACCCCTAGACAGTGGACACGTGACCATAACAAATCCTGAGGCTTTTACGAAAAAATGAGCTGAGATTTTGAGATTTGTATTGCGACCGCTGTAAGAAGCATGAGAAACTATTTTTTCAATGCTGTTAGCCCCAGAGATCAGTGTCTAGCTCTGATAAAAACCCAAAATACAGCACCGCGGCTGACGGCATCTAGCGGAGGCGTTGTGAAGCTGCCCAAGTTTTTGTCGTAAAAGCACATCTTGGACTTAAAACAAACGAAACATAACTTATCTTGTCGGTACTGTTATTAAAGAGCAATAAGCAATTATTTGTGCGAGGTACTTTATTAAAATCTAGACGTAAAACTATAAGGTCACGTGTCTAGTGGTAAAAAATGTACAACATGGCGGCGGCCAATTGGGGGTCACCACTGATCAGTGGGGGTCACTTCAGCGATCAGGTTCGGCGGCGAAACGACTACGACACACAAGAGGATTCCCGTTGTTTACGGCCGTACCTACTGACCCTAGTTTCCAATAAAATAAACTAATGAAGACTAATGAGTAGATGTATACACGAACTCAACTCTGTGACGTCACGGCGCTGCGGTGGCGCGTCGGGCGCACTTCCGGTCTGGGGCTGTGGGCAGAAGTCCCCATGCCAGACGTGTGTTCCTGCGTTGTTTTGAAAGGAACCAGACAAAAACCTGCCCTCTCGTCAAAACGCCGCGACTGGGGCCGTACCAAAAGTGCCGAGAAAGGTTTGAAGGTCAGTTTTCACGTGCTCGGTTCGTCCGAGAATCTGGATATGTGCCGTGAAAAGGGAAAAGCAGACGCCGTCGGACATTAATTGCTTGGGCGGGAAGCACTTTGGGTTGAATTCACGGATACTTGTGGTCATCAGATTTATTTGTTTTGTTCCAACATGAACGCCAGAAACCCGTCAAGTTGTGCGGACCATCTGTGGACTACGTTCAGTGCGTCTTCAAGTTCAAGCGGCCGCCTGATCGTTTGAACTGTCGTCTGCTCTTTCAAGCGTTTCTGCTTGTCGTCTGCTCTCTTAGACGACGCCGGCCCGTAGACCAAATGTTGGCCCGGTACTTGCGATAAGAAGTAAGTGCAGGCCTCAAAAGACTAAAGTTTGAAGGTTGGTAAGCAGGCTCGATGTAAACAGTAGATACAAGGAGATGTTGATCATTGTTACCAGTGACCAGCACCGACTTGTTACAGTGGCGGATCTAAGGGGGTGGGGGGGGGGCGACAAGGGCGGCGGCCCTCCCCCCAAACAGAGTCAACCCCCCCTCCCCCCTTCTCGGAGGGCAATTTGATATGGGTGGACCCCCCGGTGCACACGAAAGAATGGGAGGCCCGCTTCAGACAGGGCAACTTTTCCAGCAATTTTGAGGTTGCTGGCGGGTTGTTCTCTAGTTTTCCATAGATAGACACGAATTGCTGAGATCGGGTCCGGCTCGAAACGGACGAGCAACTCGAACAACTCGGAGACGTTTGAACCAGCAGCAGCCAATCGGGGACGCAATATTTTTACATGACACCCCCGTCGCGGTAATCGATCGTTTTTGGAAATAAACCTTCTCAGAAAGATGAGCTAGTGTTCTCAAAGCCATTCAAAGATATAAAAACACGTTTTTAGCGCGTAGCTGGGCGTCTAAATAGTGCAAGAAAATTCAAAGTGAATGATGATGATAGTAAGTCGTAGCAATTCGGTTGCTGCGTATGAACGCGGACGGCCCGGCCGTGTTGCTGGTGTTGCAACATCAAGCTGCTGGGTGAAATGGACCTTTTTCCAGTAAGGAGTGCCTCCTGACGGTTTCGCCGCCTACTACAAATGGAGGGCAACCGGACTCGCCTTCGCCCGTAGGAACAGATTAGTGTCGCAACAGAAGAGTGCCCCCCAAGAATGGCGAAAGGGCGGTCAAGGTCAAGGGGGAAAGGGTGTGCGCGTGCGCAGAGGCTTACTGGAAAAAGGTCCATTGCTCCGTCTGAAGCGGGCCTTACAAATTCCCCCCCCCCCTCCCCCCTTCCCCAAAACGAAGTTCTGGATCCGCCCCCGAGTTGGCTAAAGCCAAGACGAGCAGAGTTAAAAAAATGGCGGCTTCCAGGATTATGTCGGCGGCTGCTATGGCGGCGTCGTGAGTGCGACGTCGGCGGCATCCTCGCGACTGTGATTTTCAATACGGGACTACATTGTACTCGGTTTGGCAATGATCACCGGCAACTTGATGCTTGCGACGCGCGAACATTTTTCGGCGAAGGTACGATGTGCGAAACGAGACCTCTCTTGCCGAAGCGACGCAAGCGAACACGACCGGTCAACCGCTCGCGTCGCATTCTCATGTTTAAACAGATCTAAATTAGTACTCTGAACCAAAAAAAGCAGCATTTCGTGTGTGAAATACAAATTGTGACTGTATCTTGGTGGCGTCGCAAGAGCGAGCTGCTAGGGCTTTTGCGTCGCGACGGAGAAACGCTTATCTAAACTCTCTTGCGTCGCGTGCGCTAATATACAAACGCTAAATTTAGCGCTAGCGTGCGCTAGAATTGCATACGTTATTCTAAAACTCCCTATTAGGGAGTTTTAGAATAGCGAACGCTAAAGCTTTGCGTGCGCAAAGAATAGCGTCGTCGCCACTGCGCATGCTCTGAACGCAAACCAGATTTTTGCGTGCGCTATTTCTCGGAAATAGCGTGCGTACGCAAAGAGTCTCTGCGCTTCTCCAAGGCTATCCAAGGAGGATTCGAGATGAGAAGTTGGCTAAAGCCAAGACGAGCAGAGTTAAAAAATGGCGGCTTCCAGGATTATGTCGGCGGCTGCTTTGGCGTCGTCGTGAGTGCGACGTCGGTGGCATCCTCGCGACTGCGATTTTCAGTACGGGACGACATTGTACTCGGTTTGGCAACGATCACCGGCAACTTGATGCTTGTGACGCGCAAACATTTCTCGGCGAAGGTACGATGTGCGAAGGTCAGTACACGAGACCTCTTGCCGAGGCGACGCAAGCGGACACAACCGGTCAACCGCTCGCGTCGCATTCTCATGTTTAAACAAATGTAAAATGGTATTCTGGACCAAAAAAACTTGTTTCTTTCTAAATTTACAGCATTTTGTGCGTGAAATAAAAATTGTGACTGTATCTTGGTGGCGTCGCAAGCGTGAGATGCTTGGGCTTTTGCGTCGCGACGGAAAAACGCTATTCTAAAGGCGCATTCACACAGCGGAAAGACGTGCGTCGTGGGGTGAATTTTTTGCTTATTTTCGTATTGAAAAAAGTCGCGCGCCGAGGAGGACGACGCAGGGAGACGACGCCTCTGGACCCAATTTTTCCCTCGACGCGCGTTCTTGAGCCAATCAGCGAGCTTCCGGATGCAGGGGCAGATTTAGAGGGGGGGTCCGGATGTCCTGACCCCCCTCTTGATTTTTGAATGTGTAAAATTAAGGGCGTGAAACGAGAGAGAGGGGGAGGGGGTTCCTAAACAAATGGTACGCTGACCAACACCTGACCCCCCCCTCAGGAAATTCCTGCATCCGTCCCTGTCTGGACGTGACGTGTCGCCCTTTTCTGGTTAGAAAATGTTTTCGCTATTTTTATTTTCGACCCACGATGAAGGCGAAAAGGCAGAGGGTGCGGGAGATTCGTGCACTCGTCAAACGTGGCTGGAAGCATTTCAGCGTGGAAAGGAGCAAGCTGATTGGAACATGTGACTGTGAGCAGTGTTTTATGTGCGTGTACGACGCTGTGAAGCTACTCTTCATCGTTTGCGCAAAAGCTGCCACCGAAGTTCGCGGTGCGTGTTCCTACCTCCGACTGTGCGGGAGCGATCACTCCCAATGTGTTGTGTAGTCTTTGTGCACCCACCACTACGGAATACAACAGTTCTCCATCGAAAACACTCTCGCACAAGCTGAGTGCAGTGTTAAAGGTGCGCTCGCGAAGGCTCTGGGACGCGCCGGCGTAGCACCGTGCTTTGTTTGCACGAAACCGCGGCAAAAGAGCACCTTCTGAAGCTGACCGTTTGAGTCCGTGCCTTTCGCCAATGCTGCATATAGCGCGAAACATATGCGCGTCCAAACTGTCCGATTCGGCGTGCGAACCGCCGGAACGACGTTCGAGGGCGAGGGTTTTCATCGCACCGGAGCGTCGGATGGGGCCTCCGTCCGGCGCCGGCGTGCGTCCAACTTGCTAGATATCGCCGCATGGCTGTCCGATTTTCGGAGGGCCGCAGCCAATGGCAGCACGGATGGCGCGAAGGTCATGTTGTCACGTGACTTTCGGCCCGATCGGGTGAGGAGGCGCTTCGTGGTGCGGGCAGTTCGGGGAAGCGGATCTCCCCCTCTTTTACAACGCCTACACACACTGGGACACACACATGTGGCGGTGCGCGGTGAAGGAGATGGACGCCATCGAGTTTTCTCGCACGCACAAAACAAGCTGCTGATCTCGCGCGCCATAGCAAGCCGTCCTTCTGGGACCGAACATGGCCGTCGAAACCCGAATGTTCTCCGTTTCACCTTACGATGGAGTGCAGCGGACGCTACGAGCCATTTCAATGCCGTGTGAGTGTCACGTGAACTTCGGAAGAGACGCAGCAATGCGCGGTGTGCGTAGTCACGTGATTTGTACGCAGTGCTCGCTTCGCTGGGATGGCTCCTACCCAAGCAGCACAAATGTCCTGTGAACGTCCACAGGACATCCCTGGGACGTTAGGACATCCTAAAGACGTCCACAGGACGAAGTGTGCTACTAGGGTAAGGTCCGCTGCGGTCTATCGCGATTAAGTGATGTTGAGCAGAAAAGTAACCTCACGGAAAATTTCTACACACGCACAATTTAATAGAATGTAATAAAAATATTATGTTTGTTTTAAAGTCAGAAAAACCAAGAAGGGCGAGGGAAGTATTTGAGTTTTCTAGGCTAGGTGGCGCGAGCTACCGCCCGTTATATATATATATAGCCATTAGCATTCATCCATCCATTCGGTAGAAGGATACCCGAAACTGGGTGGAGCTGAACGGAGCGACGCAACGACGCGTCGGAAACCATATGTGTCGCGAACCGTCCTGTGCCGCTGTGCGGCGATTCGGAGCAGCCATCTTCCCGACAGTTCGCACGCCGGACCGGACAGTTTTGACGCGCATGTGTTTTGCGCTTATAACCGGAGTGTAAACGTATATAGACCTTTTCTTTAACGGCGCCGCCATCTTGAGAATTGCGGCGCCGACGACGCCGTCTAGCGGCTTAGAAAAAGAAATACCGGCTAGGTCTGGCAGCACAGCTTTCTGGGTAGGCAACGGTGGGGGTATGGGGGGAACTTGGCTAGACTTGGCTATAGTGGGCTGCAATAACTTGGTTGGAGCTTGTCCGGTTGAATCCAGCTGGCTACTCACAATCCATCACCTTGCCTCCTCGAGAGAACGACGACGAAGACGGTGGGGTGTTTTGATTGAGTTTCCACAGCGAAGTATATATGAGCAGTTTAATGTAGTCTAGGCAGGTAAGCTCTCGGCATTTGATAGCTCCATCTTGAGTGATGGCATGTAGACTTTTTCATACCTTTCACATACCATGTGGCTTGCAGTTATAACCTAATTGGACCACCTGCACCGGGAATTAAATGCGGTCCTCTTCTCGTAGACGAAGTGGTCGTGAGCTTAAACGTGACGTTGAGTGTGATACGAATCTCTCGCGATTCAAGCTCGCAATCGACTGACTTCATAAATAAAGATTCTTGGGGAAAATGCGAGGCTCGATAAAATTGCAGCCACACTCGCGCTGCAGCTTCTTGTGCTCATGGCACACTTTCTGCTATTGCTCTTATGCTTTTTAAAATTATTTATCCACCCCACGACCACGCAGTGGTAGCCAGACAACCGTAGATTTTCGGAAATTGCAGCACGGTAAAAAGGAGCACTCGGAACTAACTCATGCACGAAGTCCGCTTTTAAGCCTTTTCGCCCATACCCTTGGCGGTTGCATACCCTGTGTCAGCGGGCAATCCAAAAATGCACCAGGTCGAGGGTACGTCAGTTACTGGCTGGTTTGAGGTTATGCGAAAAAGGTCTATACACCTTTCCAAAAAACGCTCCTAGGCCGCCGCCATGTTGCTGATGCTGATGCGGCTGGTGCGACTCTCGCGCCCTCTATCAGCTAGAAATTTTCTGCCACTCTCTTGGACTGTGAGAAACCGCTCAGCGCGGTTCTCTACCTTCGTTTTTGCGGTTTTGCATTCGACGTTTTCTTGCCCCTCTTGAAAGTTTCCACTTAATTTTTTTTTTATGCATGCTGCATACCCTTTCTGTGTTATCTTCGATTGTGAGAAATAAGGCTGGTAAGTGCATGCCATTCAAGCTTTTCTGCTCGACATTCACGGGAAACGAAGGAGGTGAAAGACGTCGAACGACCCTCGACGCGATTTTGCGAACATTGTCCTCTTCCCTCCCAGAAATAATCCGCGTAGAATCCTCAGTCATCTCCAAAAATAGTTGTCCGGGTTGGGGTGGGAAACGGATCAGTCACATTCGTACCTTTGCCTTGGTGCTGCTGTGAAAAAGGGAAGCTCTCCCCAAAACGTGCCCCAAAACGAAGTCATCTTGGATTCCGTCCGATCGTCAAGATGTGACTGTCGTCGACTGTGACTGTGTTATTTGAGATCTTTCTCAAATAAATTCTTTTTGGATAACGCTGCATCGTGTGGTACGTACAATATTTTGTTCGAATGTTAACACTTGCTAAATTGTATGTCAGTGTCCTGTCCATCGGTAAACACGTTATTAGTGAGCGTGAAAAATGCATGCCTTTCGGCTATCTTCTGTTGTAAATTATTTTCGATAGCTAAGCGCTTTGTTGTTTGATATGCGGCGAATCGCGCAGCGACGTCAAAACTTATCGTAAAGAAAACAACAAAAATCTAGAACTATACATTCCAGTCGCATTCGTTCTGTCGCGCGCGTACCCAACAAAGATAGTTTATAGGTTTTTTATTTGCTTTTTGTTTTTTTCAAACTATGGTACAATGCTTTCTCAATGACCTCGGGAAAATTCATGCACAATTAAACACAAAATACAGCGAGAAAAGACGAGAATTTAGCCGCCAGCAGTGTTTGAAACTGCGCCTACGCAGGCTGCGCCTATCGAAATCACAGTCCACTCGGTTAGGGTTAACAGGGACGCCGGTGAGAGTCTAGCCTCAAGCCCAGTGAATGGGCTTGAAAACGGTTTGCTGCCCCTGGGGTCGAGTGTTTCTTGGAAAGGTGTATACAATCATCGCTGTTGTTCTTTCAGTGAAGACGGTAGACGCGAGGTTCCCCGAGAAGACGCCGCCGTCGGCGTCGACGTCGACGGCAACGCGCGTTTTTTGCTCAGTGTGAATGCGCCTTTAACTCATATGCCGCGCTGCGCTTACGCCGCTTCGCGGCGAGAGTCTGCGTCGGCGTACGGAAAGCTAAAACTCCCTAGTACAAGCGCTAAATTTAGCGCTAGCGTGCGCTAAAATTGCGTACGTCATTCTAAAACTCCCTAAAGTTTTAGCGCACTCTAAAGCTTTGCGTACGCAAAGAATAGCGTCGTCGCCACTGCGCATGCTCCGAATGCAAACCAGGTTTTGCGATTTGCGTGCGCAATTTTAGCGTGCGCTATTTCTCGGAAATAGCGTGCGTACGCAACGAGTCTTTGCGCATCTCCAAGGAGGATGCGTGATGAGAAGTTGGCTAAAGCCAAGACTGGCCAAGACGAGCAGAGTTAAAACAAAATGGCGGCTTTTAGGATTCTGTCCACTTCTGTCGGCTGCTGCTTTACGGCGTCTTGAGGTGCGACGTCGGCGGCATCCTCGCGACTGCGATTTTCAACACGAGACGACATTGTACTCGTTTGGCGACGATCACCGGCAACTTGATGCTTGCGACGCGCGAACATTTCTCGGCGAAGGCACGATGTGCGAAGGTCAGTACATGAGACCTTTCTTGCCGTGGCGACGCAAGCGGACACGACCTGTCAACCGCTCTCGTCGCATTCTCATGTTAAAACAAATCTAAAATGGTGCTCTGGACCAAAAGCTTGTTTCTTTTTTTTTTTTCTAAAGTTACAGCATTTCGTGTTTGAAATAAAAATTGTGACTATCTTGGTGGCGTCGCAAGCGCGAGATACTTGGGCTTTTGCGTCGCGACGTAGAAACGCTATTCTAAAACTCTCTTGCGTCGCGTGCGCTATAATACAAGCGCTAAATTTAGCGATAGCGTGCGCTAAAATTGCGTACGTCATTCTAAAACTCCCTAAAGTTTTAGCGCACTCTAAAGCTTTGCGTACGCAAAGAATAGCGTCGTCGCCACTGCGCATGCTCCGAATGCAAACCAGGTTTTGCGATTTGCGTGCGCAATTTTAGCGTGCGCTATTTCTCGGAAATAGCGTGCGTACGCAACGAGTCTTTGCGCATCTCCAAGGAGGATGCGTGATGAGAAGTTGGCTAAAGCCAAGACTGGCCAAGACGAGCAGAGTTAAAACAAAATGGCGGCTTTTAGGATTCTGTCCACTTCTGTCGGCTGCTGCTTTACGGCGTCTTGGGTGCGACGTCGGCGGCATCCTCGCGACTGCGATTTTCAACACGAGACGACATTGTACTCGGTTTGGCGACGATCACCGGCAACTTGATGCTTGCGACGCGCGAACATTTCTCGGCGAAGGCACGATGTGCGAAGGTCAGTACATGAGACCTTTCTTGCCGTGGCGACGCAAGCGGACACGACCTGTCAACCGCTCTCGTCGCATTCTCATGTTAAAACAAATCTAAAATGGTGCTCTGGACCAAACGCTTGTTTTTTGTTTTTTTTTCTAAAGTTACAGCATTTCGTGTTTGAAATAAAAATTGTGACTATCTTGGTGGCGTCGCAAGCGCGAGATACTTGGGCTTTTGCGTCGCGACGTAGAAACGCTATTCTAAAACTCTCTTGCGTCGCGTGCGCTATAATACAAGCGCTAAATTTAGCGATAGCGTGCGCTAAAATTGCGTACGTTATTCTAAAACTCCCTAATTTCGCTGACGCCGCTCACGTAGTCAGACATCGCCAGGAAGACGTAGAATCAACAATTCGAACGCGAAAAAGGGCAGGGGGACTAACACCGACACCGACAACATCGCATTTCAATGGTTTGTTTAAGCGCGGTCTAAACCAACGCGTCTTTTTGCGGCTGTGCGGCTTGCGGATGTGACGTGTTTCGTGACGTCGCGCCTATTCCTTGCGCTTTCCGGGCGCGCAAAAGAAAGTTGGATGCATTGGATGGTTTCAACTGGTTTCAATATTATAATGTACGCTAGAGGTTCAACTGGCGCTAGTGTGCTGCTGCAAATTGAAGCAGACAGCAACCAGTCCGAAATTGACTTCCGGTAATGCATTTCTATGGGAAAGAGCGAGTCCATTTTCTCTCTGCGCTCGATTATAACAGCAAATATCACGAATAATTCGTACGTACTAGGTAGCTTGGAACATTTCTCAGTCACGCGGACGAAATAATTGGTCAGTTACAGCGTTTTTATTGGAAATTCGTGGCACGAAAAACGGTGCTAAAACCGCTTCGTACGTGTATTTATGTGCACTGTCGGACACTGTTAGCACGAACACGGCGTCTGCGGTTTCCAGCATGGGGGATATACGTGCCAAACGAACGAAGGACATGTGGAAAGCCAAGAGAGACGGCAAGAACTACGCAGTAACACTGGATAAGTAACTCCTTGTTCTGCTCCTGAATATGTGCGAAGATGCTTGTTCTGGGTTCAAATCATCACCCGCACGCTCCAAATTTTTGCAAATAGGGAGAAGCCAGAGAACAGGTGCCCGATTAAAACTGCCCGACATAGGAAATAATAGAAAGACACCTTTCGTAGCCCACATACTTTGTTTTTTTTTTAACAGATCGTAAAGATGCACGACGGAGTCATTTTCATATAGTGACAGAACGGGCATATTAGCAATATATAAGCGCCACCGGAATGCTAGCGAACCTTGAACGCTCTCTACATTCCTTTCGATTATTATTTTGCTTAGAATTGTCGCTCATTTTTACATACCTGCCATGAAACATAGGTTTGGGCCTGAAATATAGCGAAGTTTAACATCGTTCAGTGGTAAAGAAAAATGCGGTAACTAAAGCAATTACACTTTCACAATATTAATAAAGGTACATACTATCCGGTACAACCGAAATAACCAAAGTTATTCGTGTCATTTTCCGGCGAAGAGACAAAATTCACGCGCGTTTTTCTATAGGAATGCACAGGAGCACCGCAAAAGTAGACTGGTTGCTGTTAGGGGTGTCGCAAACTTTTGTCGAACCGGATTTTTAGGTCGAACTTTCGGGGTTCGACTCCGGTTCGACGAACCTTCGGACTTTTCACCAGATTCGACCGGTTCGACTTTGTGGACAGTGTGGCCAGACCTTGATACAAGCATGTCTAGGTTTGGATAATTTTTTTTTAAGCAAAGGGTTATTTTATTTTATGAACAGTTGCAATTAAAAGAAACCAATTCTAATCACTGAAGAAGTTAATAACTTAATTTTTTGTAGTGTATTAACTGAAATAATCAATCAGCGCTGCTCTTAATTCATCCCTTAGCCATCACCATCCAATCCAAAGCCAACTGGCCAGCCTGTCGCGCATGCGCACACGAGTCGAACCTCAATACAAGGTTCGCCGAACATTCCACTAAAAGTCCGAAAAAGTTGAACCTGGTCGAACTCGAACCTCGGCCGGTTCGCGACACCCCTAGTTGCTGTCTGCTTCAATTTGCCTCCCGGAAGTCGCATTGACACTAGCGCGAGTTGAACCTCTAGCGTACATTATAAAAACTCTATGGTTTCAACTTGTTTCTCAACGTTACTAAACCACTCAGTTCGGAAATTGCCATAGAGACTGCTCTCAAAAAGTGGACCCGATCTGTCCTCGCGAACCGAGCTAATGGCGAATACAACGCCGCCGTTTCTCCCGCAGCGGCCGTTGGAGGAACCGCACGTTACTTCTATTTTGGCTTTAATCGGCCATTCTGGCGCCGAAACAGATACACTGGAAGAGGTGACAGTGGTGCCACCCCAGTCTCCCCAGCGGACGCGCCGCGTCTTACTACCGAAGTTAAAATGGACCTAGGTCTGGACGCGCTCGGTGAAAGCACCGCTGAGGCATGGTTGTATAAAAACAATATTAATTGTGCTGCAAAACCTTGCAAACTAAAGATTTTAAAAACATCAGGTGCCCTTCTTTTTGTACTAAGCTCCAATAAATTTCATACAAAAAGAGTCTTTTCCGTTTGTTTTTACGCAAAAACAGGCTTTCTAAAAGCTCAAGGTGACCACAGTACAGACAAATGATAAAGAGTGGCGCTGTTGTCGTATTTAGCTCGGTCTCGGTGAACGCCAGCGGCCCAGGTTTCGACGGCGAGTTTCCCAACTGAGTGTTTTAGTAACGTTGTTCTTTCTGAACGCTCACGAAAGCGCGCTGTGACGTAGTAGGGCGCTCCTGTCTCCCGGCCAATCTGGCCGATCGGTGGAGGGCATGCTCCGCGTTTCTTTACCGTCTGGGCCGCCGGTCTGGCGCAGCCGAAGCAGATTATCTTCGCAGTTGCCTGCGAGCATTTTGTTTCCGACGCGAGGAAGGTGACCGAAAAGAAGGCTGCTGCGGACGCGCAGAGGCAAGAAGAAGCTGCGCATAAGGCCGCAGGAGCTGCCGTCTTTGATGACCAAAGCAAGTGCTTTCAGTTGATCGAGCTCGTCCAGAACTACCCTTGGTTGTACGGGAAGCTTCGGCGCGACAACAAAGACAACCCGAAACGGGAGAACGCCTCGAAGGAGATCGCCCGTCTGCTCGGCATCGTGCGCTGTAGGTGCGGTTTTGCATCCCCTGACATTGTGTTTTCGCATTTTGTGTTGCGCGCATGGTTTACTTGACATGTGATGGTGTTGAATTGTTTTTGTAACAATATTGCGGAAAAATTCATTCAACAATCGACAGACGAAGACGGTAATATTTGTAAAGAGTAAAGATATACGCACTCCGGAGTGCATTTCGGACGAAATGGCTATACGCACTCCGCGCAGAGCTCATGCCGCTCGGGCCACCCTTTTCGAAAGGCGCGTGTATCACTGGGGAGTGTGTTAAGCCAGCCCCCACCTGCGTTCACGCCGCTTCGCGGCGACCGTATCGGCTGCTAATTACAAAACTTAACCAGTACACGCCGCTTCGCGGCGTCCAGCCGGCAACCCAAGCCCCGCTGTCCCCCGATCGCACCTCCAGAAAGGGAGACCCATACCATTTAGTTCTGCGAAGTTTCGTCGACAACGTCATCGCAAAAAAGAAATGTCGTAAATATCGCCAATGCCAAAGAAGAAAAAAAAAAAAAAAAGTAGGCCCACCGCGGATCGAACTCGCGTCCACTTGCGTACAAAGCGGACACCTTAACCCCTATGCTATGCCATCGCTTAGAAAACTCGTTGTGACCATTCATTTTATACGAGTTTAGCTGAGTGCGTATAGCCATTTCGACCGAAATGCACTATGGAGTGCGTATAGCTTTATTCATTTGTAAATACTCAAATGCTTTTTTTTTCTTCACGTTTTTGCGTTGTTTTGACGGATGTTTCAACCAGAAATGAGAAGGAAGATAATCACTGCGTCGCCTTTATTCCTCTTTTTGTTCAGCCCACGAGAAAGTGTTGTCTCGGTTGTATGGAAAAGGCTGAACTCCATTTGTGTCCTTCAGACAATCAATCCTATTTAATTATAACTTTTGATTGAGCCAAGCATGTTTAAAATACTTCTCGAAATGAAATGACAAATTACAGTACCATACCATACCGCCCAAAACAAATTTTTACGATTCTTGCTTTATAGATTTGTTCCAATTGGCCCACAAAGTGTACATAGCATCGTACACATAGCAGATGCTAGCGAGATCGGTACTAAATGTCTGTACTTGATTCACTGCTAAGTTGATGGGCAGTGAAAGCTATGTACCCTCTGTCTCTTAGATCAGTCAGTCACCTGCCCCTCAGTGCCTGATCCATTCTATGCCCGTGACTACCCGGAGAGTATGACCACGTTGTGTGCATGCACCCTATTGTTGATTGTCCCTGCGAGCATGTAGCTTCTACTGCCCTGTCTGCCTAGTAGTGAACATACTATGGTCGTTTGCTTGAGAGCTTGGCGAGTCATTTTTAAGTGTGGAACTAAATTTGTTGTGCAAGTGCTTTGGACGTGCGTTTTGTGTGTGCTGTTCGTTGCCCACAAAGCATTACAATTGCCTATGGCATTTTTGTCGTCTTTTTCGCATTTCCGCATGAGTATATCGTGTATGTCAGGCTTGTCCCACACTAGAATCAATATATTTCTCTCCAGAGGACATCTGAAAGACAAAGTGGAAGTACCTGAGGGACAAGTACTCCAAGGAGGCGGCCAAGGTGGCAGGAACAGAACGCAGCGGCTGTGGAACCTCGGACGTCTACAAGCCAAAGTGAATCTACTTTGGCAGCTTGCGCTTCCTGACTGGCACCTCCACTGTTTCATGAAAGTACACTTTTCATATTTCTCATTCGTATGCAACTAAACGGTCCTTTTTGTCAATTCTGCAGGTCTGAGGCTACAGGAACATCAGAAAGCCAGTCCAGCACTCAAACTGGAGGTAAGATAGCATGCAATGTGTTGCGATGCCTCCTCATCATTATGTTAGTGGGCTTATAGTCACGTGTCAGGTGTCTTTCACAAGTGCTGTCATATGTGATGAAACTAACTCTTCTGGTGAATTATAGGAGTGACCCCATCATGCAGCCAGTCACCTGGATGCACCGCAGGTACAACCAAGCCAACTGATGACCAAGATCCCGTGGTGATTGTTTGCCCGTCTTGACTTTCTTTCCGGTCTTTCAGACTAATGAGCATGGGCTGTAGCTTACAAAAGCTATTTCTTTTTGTTTTCTTGTGTTTCTCTATACAGTGCTTTCACCTTGTGGCACTTCCTTTGGCGTTACAGCTGTCAACAGCACCACCTTCTTCCCCCCCCCCCCCCCCTCCCCCAATTGCTGCTTTTTTGGATAACCCTTATCTCTTAAATACTGAGCTCACTGGCTAACCACCTAAATCAGGGGTCAGTCCCTGGCACAGTGTGCATGTGCAGTCGCTGGGCCGAACAGAAGTTTTTTTGGTTCATGTTTTTTGTAGAAGGAAAGCCATCATAGCGTTCCGATTTTGGTTCGGTGTGATATTACTGGTTGATGTTTCACTTCGAACTCAAACCTGGGAATCTCGCAGAAGGAAAAGCTTTAGAGCTTTATCTTAACTATTCCGACTGTGCAGTATACTTCATTTCAGCATAACTTTGAAAATGGTACGAGCTGCATCCCTCGTGAGGCAATAAGAGCAACAGAGCAAGGTATATGACAGCCCTCCGGAAGATGATTGCAACCTCGGACAGTATGCTGTCGCATGCCTCGCTCTGACAGTCATTGGCTGGCCGGGCCATTGATTTAACTGTTTAGCAAAGTTATTTTGAAACGGATTGTGATGAGTCTAATCACTCAATTTTCTTGTTGCAAAGACACCGGTAACAAAAGCTCTTCAAACTTGAGTATTGCGTTATTTGAAGGAGGAGGATTCGAACAACATCTGTATCTTTCAGAAATAAGATCAGACAGACTTCTGGCAAGTTCAAGATATTTATCCAGTGGGGCTTGCTCATTTTTAAGTGGATTATGAGTTGGAGGACTTGTTCGCAGTGTTTTTTGATGATGAGTAAGAGGACTCGTTCAGTTAATTTTCACATTGGCTTCCTATGTTGGGGTTTTCAAATCTAAGGAGTACACTGATGCTCGCTGTGTGAACGGATGTTTTCGAGGATGAAGCATACATAGTCACACATGCTTTTGCAAATGGCAATGACGGATAAAGGGCTCTACACCTCTACGTGACTTTTAATCAGTACATTAAACTTGCCTGCTTGCATCTTGGCAAGCAATATTGAAATATAAAATGTGTATTGAGAAGGGGCTTAAATGTTCTGTAGGCTAAGTTTCAGAAATCAGCGCAGTGCTAAAGCATTTAGGCTTAAATAGCCTTTCTTCATAATTGCAGATACTTTTAAGCGTGTGTCAGCATACCCCCACAGACACACACACACACACCTGTTTCCTGTCTGGCCCAACCCCACATTCACTTCGCGTCTCCTCGGCCAGCTGCTTCAAAGGGTTGCTGAGCCCTGATCTAGACTGCTTAGCTTATATTGACAGTGGCAAATGCATTTCCAGAACCCAACATCACCCTTCGAGGTCTCTGCTGCTTTCTTGGCTGCACAGCGTGGAGCAGAGAGTGCGCATCCACCAAGGCCAACCCCTGCGGATGTGGAGGAAGTGACCGAGCCCCCTGCTGCACCCCGACATGTGCCTCGGCCTGCTGGTGTTCGGCCAGTAAAGCAAAAGAGGTCCGTGGATGGTGGAAACACACCAGTGGAGCAGGTCCTGAGAGCAGCCGCTGCTAACCTGAGGTTTTCAGACTGCCCTCCAGATCCTCATCTGGCATGAGGCACTGTGCTATTCAGAGATTCGTGTGCTGCAGCGCGATATGAATCTTCATTGATCACAGCTGTATTGGGCCTGAGTGTTTGCCTTAAAATGCATGCGCTCATGTTCCCTGACAGTGTCTAGGCACTTCAGTTGCAGCCGTTTCTTGGTAGCAGCATGGGTTTAGTCAGCTTGGGTTACTCTTGCCGAGTAACCGAGTAAGAGAACTGAGCACTCTGTCGACTGCTCAGTTCCGTATTGTGTGTCTAATGCTTGCTTTTCTTTGTTTCTTTTTGTGTGTATTTTGCAGCATTTTGGTGTTCAAGTTGCTGCCAAGGTGCTGGGTAGACCGGGAAGCCAAAGGCTGCAGACTACTGCTGAACCGCCTGCTGGCAAGAGACGTGCGGCAGATGGCTGACGTCGTCCTCATCAACCCGCATGTAAGTTGTCGTTCTATCCGAAATCCAGTAGAATTGGGTAGGGTCCACTCGTCTTTTTGTGGTGTCTGCAGTCTAAATAGATATTATTCTTGTTATGACATGTCATGTCTTGTGGCACATCGATGGGCCTATTTATAAGGATTGAGTTCCACACAAGAAAGTGGATGCAAGTATGTGCAAGAGTGTGAGCTCCTTTTACAGGAAGCATTCCAAATGCCACAAATTCTGAATTATTGCAATGCTGAAATTATTCTTTGTCAGGCGTACCCCAACTGGGGTACGCCTGATATAGGAATGCAGAAACAAAAAGTCAAAATGCCGAAACGCGGGGAACCGTTGTGTCTCGATTTATAACATAACATATCTGCGAACGATAAAAAGAGAATCTGGAACAGTGCCACAGATTACTCCTAATCAGGGCACGGCCAACACGGCGGCGTGATTTTCCAAGCTGGTAGTTGTCCTCCCACCATCGCAGCAGGTAGGAAGCTTCTTGCGGGAAGAGTGGTTTCAGGGACGCATAGGCATCTCATACTTCTTTGGTGGGCAAGAACGAAAGGGCTGCAAGCTGCGTCACCTTGATGGCGAAGCCATCTACATAATTTTTGTAAAGCACTACCAGTTCTAGGTGCTGCACTCCTCCATACTGATTGGCACAAGTGGAATAGGAACTGTGCACATCGGACAAAGGGAGCAACGACCGAATACAGTTTGATTGCTGCCAATTCGAAATCTGTACTCACGGTTTTCAGATTTAGTGCAAGGCCAAGATCTGCAGCGAAGTTCAGTACTTCTTCGAAGAGCGCCTCGCACGCCATCTGGGTTCGTCGAGTCACGAGGCAGTAAACAAATGGGAACACATGGCCATAAAGATTACCATGAATCTTTTTAACTGTCTGAAGAGCAGCAACAGAGTCTTAAATGTTCCATCCATGAGCCACATCGGAGTGTCATTCAATTCCCTGAAGTTTTTGTCGGTGAAAAAAGATTAATAAGAGTTGAGCTCCGCCAGCGCTTGTCGCCCCCCCAGAAACTCCCAACCATCTAAAGTTGTTCTTAACTCACCCTCGATTATGAGCACATAAACAGTGTACGGCTTTTGTGGGCAGTCCGCTTTCCTGTTCGTATGCAATGACGCATACATACCAAGCTTGCAATGTAAAAGAAATGTGGCAACAGTCAGTATTGTTTGCTTCTAAATGGTAGCCTCTTTCCAGGCTACCGGAGAGGAGTGATGTCTCCTATTGCCCTGCCGACCTAATGGTATAGCAAAAATGCTATATCATTATGGCAAGTCCTAATGGGATACATAGTGGAGACAGTTTGTCGAAGAAGCCATCTAGTTGATTCCTTTATGGCGCTAACATGCATGTGGTAAAACAGTGACACCGGAGGATGCATACGGCAGTTTTCCTATTGCAGCTTTGTAGCATAGTAGTAGAGGTGCCGTGAAGGCAGTGTTTGAAAGCAGCAAACTTTTTGTTTCGAACCCAGGCAGAGTTAAAAAATTACAAACTTTGCAATTTCGAACCTCAGCAAGCTTTGAAAATTTTTATACCCTTTAAGCTCGAACTTTGGGAGGTTCACAGCATCCCCACGGGAGTGCTCTTTATGTTCTGCGAGTGGCCAATTGCTGGCCCGTAATTTTTCGGGTACCCCAGGTGTTCACGATACTAGTAGGGAATTAGCTGTTGTATATTTGTTCTGTTTCAGATAGGATTATACATACTTGATTGAAAAGGGTATTTACACCTTACCAACTTTGCATATTTCTAATGGGATAATTGTTCATGTTTGTTTCATGCAGCCCTTCTTCTTGAATCGAGAAAAGGCTCCAAAGAGGGAATACTTCGCGGCAGATGGGTATCACATCCACCGTATCCTTGGGGTCCGCAAGATGAGCAAGCTCATCAAGCTCCATGTCAGGAAGAAGCTCTGAGCACAGTGGATTGGTGTCAGACACTGCCTGGTGCTACCACAGATCCACTGGTGCAGCCACTGCAGGACAAGAGACCACAAGTTGTGGTTGTGCCTGAACTTCATCCGCCACCAATAACTATGGTAAGCTGTGCCAAACTGCATTTAGCTAAAAAAAACAAAAAAAACACAGGGTCTCTTTTGTTATCCCCAAGACGACTTGAAGGCGAAAGCCCGAGCGCCGATGCATTAAAGTCAGACACACGATTTACGGATGCGGCGGTACCCGAAGTGTACACCAAGTAAACAATCTAATCTCGAAGACTGCATAAACATTGTGGCTCCCTGAAATCCGAAATACACTATGGGCAATCTTTATTAAGACGATAACCTTATATGTCTCATCGTTCAGTCCTTGAGAAAAAAACACGTCGACAATACGAAAGGTACCAAAACATTTACGTGACATCTGCAAATATTAATATTCCTCCAAAAAGACTTTTAGCCCACGTCCCTCGGCTGGTGTCGAACCAGCAACCTTTCGTTCTGTAGTTCAACGCAGTACCCTTCCGCCCGTGGCGGTACGTAAACGTTTTGGTACCTTTCGTATCGTCGACATTTTTTTTTTCTCAAGGACTGAACGATGAGACATGTAAGATTTTCGCCTTAATAAAGATTGCACATAGTGTATTTCGGATTTCAGGGAGCCACAATGTTTATGCAATCTTCGAGATTAGATTGTTTACTTGGTGTACACCATGCTAGGCCACCTGTGGTTTCTTTTGTATGCTTGTCTAAACAAATGATTTGATGCAGTAATGAAACTGTAGTCAGCACTATGAATTCATTGAGTGCATTAGTTATGACAAAGTGTGCCTACTGGTTAAAGAAGGATTACGTGTTTTCAGACAAATTCGAAAAAAATCCAAAAATGATTAGCTGGTAAAGATCCGTCAGATCGTATTTCTTCAATGAACTTCGATTGTGAAGGTTATACATAGCCAAGAAATAAAACCACTGGGTGACATTTTTTTTCGCAAGACTACTCAATACAGGCTCTGACTTTCCAAGAAAAGATCTCGCTTCCCTTTTAAAATATTGACCAGTTAAAGAAAAGGGGAATTATTTTGCTAATTTCTGCTAAGGACAAATCATGGATCTATTTCTGGGACAGTTAAAAAGCTAAGTAAGCCAAGACCTGAATTTTCCAAAAACTACTAAACTCTGAAAACATGGAATCCTACTTATAAAGGAACACATTTGCTTTTGAGTGACATCCCACACCCTCTCTTCTCTTCCTGCAGCCAGCAAGCCATTGACTGCCCGCCAACGACGCAATTCTTGCGGTGCCGGACCTGCCCGATGTGACTGGGGAAGGTTTGTAACAATATTAGCATAGAGGATGTGATACACAAAGACTGCTGGACAGTACACGGCAGCCCCGTTGCTGTACATTGTTCTGCAAGCCTTGTGTCGCACGTCCTCTATGATGGTAATGTTACTTACCTATTATTCATAGTCAACCACTCTGACAGCACTGGCAAAACCTTCTCAAACAGCCTTTTTAAAGGCCAACCATATCTGTTTTCGAGACGCACACTCGTGGAAGCTGCCTCCCGTGTCTCGGAAACTTTGTAGTTGAAACCATTAAAGAAAAGTGTCCAAATTACCTGGAATATGCCAAGATCTACGTAACATCACTTTTACTGTGCACTCCCTTTGCAGAACAATCTGCATAGTGATGGCACCACAGAAATTATAACATCTTTTATGTGGGGATGCTACAAACTTTTTAGGAGCCTTTAAGTTAAGACACAAAACACAGAAGTTAGAGAGGTACAAAGTTTAACATTTATTTATTTATTTATTTATCAATACTGTCAGCCTTCTCTCGAAGGCTATTACAGGAGAGGGAGAAATAAAAGGGAAAAACATACAATCTTAACGTTTAACAGCAATAAGGACACACAAAATACTATTACATTTTCAAATAACAACAATCAACCACAATTTCTTTTAATTTGAAAACAGCTCTTCCAAGGAAGACTCAAAATGAGACGCGTCTATTAAATTTATGACACACTCCGGGAGACTATTCCATTCTTCAATTGTTTGCGCGAAAAAAGAGTATTTAAAGACGTCTATTCTACTACAATAAGGTTGGACCGTTTTCGTATGATTTAGTCTTCTTGATCGCTTATGCACTTCTTTCAGATACAATGCTGGGTCAATTTTTAATTGTCCGTTATAGAGGGGAAAAAAACAACTTTAACCTTGCAATCTTCCGTCTAGTTTCTAGTGGTTGCAAGCCGCACTCATGCAACATTCTAGTTACAGAGTCGGTTCTTTTATACCTAGAAAGAATAAAACGTACAGCCAACCTTTGAATCTTTTCTAATTTTTCTTTGTCAACTTTTTTGTTGGGACTTCATACCACACTGGCATACTCCAAAATAGGACGTACCATCGTTTTATAGGCAGTCAACTTTGCGTCTCTAGTAGCATCTTTTAATTTCCGCCGTATAAAACCAAGACTCCGATAGGCCGAAGAACAAACATTTTCAATATGGGCCCGCCACTGTAGGTCATTTGAGATCGTGACACCAAGGTACTTGAAACTGTCCACACTATTCAAATTCACATCCTCCATATTGTAGGAACATTTTAAAACGTTCCTCTTGTTTGTTATGTGCATGTATGCCGACTTACGAAAATTTATCTGCATTTTCCAATCATCACACCACTGCCTTAATATTTCCAAATTCCTGTTTAAGTTCAATTGATCGACGGAATTGTTTACGGGAGTATAAAGTAAGCAGTCATCTGCAAAGAGCTTCAGTTTAGTTGGAGCTTGAATATAAGTAGCGATATCATTTATATAGATCAAAAACAACAATGGACCCAGGACTGAGCCCTGAGGGACTCCTGAGGACACAGGTAATGGCGCAGATAGACTTCCATTAATTTCAACTCTTTGACTTCGATTTGATAGATAGGCTTCAATCCAGTTAATAATAATAGAACCTAAACCTAGTGCTTTTAATTTCCATATCAGTTTTCCATGTGGTATACAATCAAACGCCTTTGAAAAATCGACGCAAATAACATCTACCTGTTGCTTATTATTAATGGCAAAAGAAAAATCATGAAACGTTTCCACAAGTTGGGTTACCGTTGACAGGCCGCATCTAAAACCGTGCTGGTGGGGATAGAACATGGCAACATGCCTCGGTCTTCTAGGAAAGTGAATATGTGTTTTGAAATAATATGCTCCATTACTTTACAACAAACACTTGTCAAAAAAATGGGCCTGTAATTATCTACCCTGAGACGGCTTCCGTCTTTAAATACTGGTACAACACGGGCAGATAACCATTCTTGTGGAAGAGTGTGCGTTTGTAATGATGTGTCAAAAATAATTTTAAGATAATAGGATAGCCACTCAGCATATCTTTTTAAGAATGCATTCGGTATTTTATCCGGTCCCGTTGATTTCTTCGTATCAAGAGATAACAACTTCGCGAATATTCCTGGTTGGGTTATCACCACGCCCGGTGTGCTTATTTCAGTATCGACGCTTGAGGCTTCACGCATGACATATGACTCATGCGCTGAAAAAACTGACTGGAAAAAACGATTAAAGTGCCCTGCCATTTCTACATTGTCTGTAATAATTATGTCACCGTCAACAATTTGTTCAATCGGCTCCTTTCGTCCCTTTAAAAAAACGCCAAAACTTTTCGGGGGCAGTTTTTATAAAATTGTGCAGAGTTACTGAAAAAAAGCTTTCCTTGGCTTCTCTAAGTGCCGTTTTTAAACTGCTCTTTAAGGCGTTCACGCTTTGTTTGTTATTTTTTCTATGCCTTCTGATTCGTCGTTTCAAGTGAATTATTTCGCGTGTTATCCAAGGATTTGTACGATGAACATGTTTAATTTTGCTAGGTACATAATTATCTATACAGAAATAAATAGTTGTCTTCAAAAGGTTCCAGAGGTCGTCAAATGTACGTACCAGTAGTGCTAAGTTGCTCGAATGCTTCCAACGATGTCTCTAGGTAATCTAAAATACTTGTATCGTCTGCGCGAGCAAAGTCTTTAACAGTAATGGGCATGGAGGCCCGGCAAGGGCCATGGTGTGGTAAGGGGGTTGAGAACACAACCATTTTGTGATCAGAGATACCTTCATTAACTGAAACTTCGTACTCAGATATACTGTCTGAAATAAAGACCAAGTCCAATAGTGACTGAGATCGATCAGTGATTCGAGTGCAGTCTTTGACTATTTGCATAAGATTGTTGGGAATATCAATACCACCAGCTACCATTAGATCCCAATTCACATGCGGTAAATTAAAGTCTCCAGTTAGAATTACCCTGGTGTACTTTTTACATGTTTACAGAGAAAATCATTCAGACATTCTAAGAAGTCAATTGGAGCGTTTGGTGGCCTGTAGACTACCCCTATAAGAAACACACGATTGCAATAAGATATTCGGCACCAGACAGTTTCATTACACTCGCACTCAAGTTCTACACAGTTTGTCATTTCGCAAAGCAATTGCTACGCCTCCGCCTCTGGTGGTTCTATCACGCCTTATTAATTTATAATTAGGGGGAACAATGCAGTCGCTCGCAATATCAGAAGAAAGCCATGTTTCTGTGATCGCCACCACGTGAGGACTCTGAGCAATTAACATAAATTCCAGAGTGTCAATTTTATTTACCACACTTCGCGCGTTTAGGTTTATAACATTCAGTTCGGGAGGATCGTTTCGGTCTGTAGCAACGAGTCAATCATGGATTTCAGTCCTAGACTGCAGAGGACGTCGCTGCTTAAGTTCAGAATCCCACACAAATGTCTCCTTGTTAATCTTGAGCTTATCATGCACAAGAGAAACTTTATCACCCCTTTCTTTGTTTGGTGCTGCGCTTTCCCAAAGTTGCTTTCTGATTTCTACTGTCTCTTTTGCATAGTCACTACTTATGCACAGTCTCGTTCCTTTTAGCTTTTTACAGTTCTTTAGGATTTCATTTTTTTCGTTGTAGTCGAAGAACTTCATGATTACTGGCCTACTTGTTTCATCACGCCTTCGCCCAAGTCTGTGAATTCGTCCAACGGAAGTTACAGTGACGCCGATGACTTTCTGGGATACATCTTTTGTTACTGTTTGTTTGAGCTCCTCAGTACTTTCATTATCTTTCTCGGGTAAGCCAAATATCAGAAGGTTATTTCTTCTGCTTCTGTTTTCTAAGTCGATAAGCCTATCATTTTGCTGCCTTACGGTTCGTTCCAAGATCGCAACAGAATTCTTTAGACTAGCAACTTGCGCCATTTCCTTTTCAATATTTGCTAGTGCAGTTTTAAACCCAGCAATTTTGGCATTAATGCCTGTCATTTCTTGTCTAAGACTGTCTTGTCCGGCCTTGACTTCTTGAAGTTGTTTAGTCATGTTGCTTTGGTTATCCAGAATCATCTGTAAAGTAACCTCTATTTCTGTTGGACCTGGGTTTGACTCGATGTCCCCAGAAAGCAGCAACAACATAAAGACATTCCAACAGTCCGATAAAATGGCACGACACTTTTGAGGGCACGGCACTATCACCAGAAATCTGCAGTCACTTCTATAACTACACTGATCGTATTGTGAACCAACCTGCATGAGCAGTTGCAGAAAGTTAGCCATGACGGCTTTCCGGTGAGTGCCGAGCCCTCTGACGTTGGTCGGGTCCGGTCGCTCCTTTTCTAGAAGTACGGCGGGTGACGTCGATGACCCTTGACGAAAATCCAACCAATCCCAGTTGGTGATGATGACGTGGTCGTGTCCGGCGTTATCTTCGGGAACGAAGAACGGCGCGTTCCGTTTCGCTGTGCCTAGTATCGGCACCACCTGCATGAGCAGTTGCAGAAAGTTAGCCATGACGGCCTTCCGGTGAGTGCCGAGCCCTCTGACGTTGGTCGGGTCCGGTCGCTCCTTTTCTAGAAGTAGTAGTAGATTGGGGTTTTGTGGCGCAAAAGCAACTAAGGCTATGATGCGCCAAGAAATGATACTATTGCAGAAGAGGATTTTGAAGAAGAAAGAGCTTTAGTAGCTGGTAATTTGAAAAATGTATAAAATAAGACTAGGACCTTTTATTATAAATAATGCTACAATTTATGTAAAAGATCAATACTTTTTAAAAACTGAAAAACCTGGGTGGGTGGGAGTAGTGGCTCATTTCCAAGCAACACACATAGGTGTAGAGGGACGTGCTCTTTGTAGAGCTGGGAGAAGTAATGGCGGCGTTTATCATCATACGCAGGACATTCGAGAATGATATGCAAGACACTCAAAGGTTCCTGGCAATGTTCACATTCAGGAGGGTCCTCTCCACGCAAAAGGTGTCCATGCGTCAGCCGCGTGTGCCCAATGCGTAGACGACAGAGGACTACCTCATAAAACCTGTCTCTGTGCCTAGCACTCTCCCATTCACTAAGAAAGGGCTTAATTATGTGCAGTTTGTTGGACACCTGTAGGCTCCATTCTGTTTGCCACTGAGCTTTAACATGATATTTGACTAGGGCACAGTAATCTCTGAATGGGATACCACTAATGTCCACAGTACGGGTGCCACAAGTTCCTGCAGCACGATCTACCTCTTCATTACCTGGGATTCCGACATGGCTCGGCACCCAGCAGAATAGAACATTACATCCCTTCCTTGTCGCTGCTACAATTTTGTTTTGTAATAAAACAACGAAGGCATTTTTTGGGGTTTCAAGTGACATCAGAGCCCGTAACGCACTCAGCGAATCTGTATATATGACTGACCGGGAGGTACGTGTTTGGATGATGTGATCTATTGCAAGCAGAAGGCAGCACAGTTCAGCAGTGAAAACAGTGGCGAACGAATTTAGCCTACGTACAGTTCTTACTGATGGGCCGATCATGGCACAGCCAACAAATGATTCCGTTTTTGTGCCGTCTGTGTAATAGTGTGAATGAGAATCATGCTGCTTCTGGAGTTCGTAAAATTCTTGTCGCATGACCTCGGATGGGGTATCCTTTTTATTAAACTTTGTTAGTGAAAGATCGCAACGTATCAGTGGCGGATCCAAGGGGGGGGGGCGGTGGGGGCGATCGCCCCCCCCCCCCCCCAAACGCCTCGCCAGGCAACCCCCCCCCCCCCCCCCCCCCCCCGGGGTTCTTCGTCAGCTCGAAGAAAAAACGTAAGCAATCGACGCGAGGGACAAAAGATGAAACAGCGGTGGGTGGACGCGCCTGCTGGGCGCTTCCAAAGTGGGGTTTATCTCCGTCAGGGTCACGGTACGTCTTCCCGACAGGGACGGCGCCAGGAGTTTCGAAGTGGAGAGACAGTGGGGAGGCGCACCAAATATCAGGGTCCTCGACTGCAGGCACACTTCCAAACAAGGCCAGCACGTCGAGCACG